>CAUYUJ010021324.1:77500-141131 GCA_963575745.1 Prorocentrum cordatum
AACATGCGATGATGCAACCTTGATGGTGCAATGCGTGTTGTGGTATATATGTTCACTACTCGTAAAAAAGACCCGCAAGCTACGTGGTGCAACCTATGTGGTGCAAATAATCTTGACCGTCTTGAAGCTGTCCTCTCCACTGCTCGTGCAAACATCCCACCCTCCCACCCGCAACTTGGTCGCAAGACCTCTTCAGACAAGACCGTGACGGTAGGTACCACATGGCACCTGGCCGCGACACCGATGCCGACGACGACAGCGACATCGACGACGACGGCGCCGCCGACAGCGACTGCGACGACACCGACGACGTCTCCAATGTTTTCGACGGCGACAACGACGACGACGACACCGACGACGACGACAACGACGCCGACGACGACGACGAAGACGACGACGACGTCGCCAACGGAGACGACGACGAGGGAGGAGAAAAAACGACGACGCGACAACGACGACAACGACGATGGAGGAGGGAAGACGGCGACGACGCCAACGACGAAGAAGGAGGAAGGACGGCGACGCCGACGACGACAACGACGAGGGAGGAGGGAAGACGACGACGATGACAACGACGACGAAGACGACGACGACGGCGACGAAATAGGAGGGACGACGACGAGACGCCGACGACGGACGACGACGACGAGGGAGGAGGATAACGACGAGGGAGGAGTGAAGACCACGACGACGACGACGACGACGGCGACGAAATAGGAGGGACAACGACGAGACGCCGACGAAGACAACGAGGGAGGAAGGACGACCTCGGCGACAACGACGACGGAAACGACGACGACGCCAAGACGACGACAACGACGACGAGGAAAGACAGAAGACGACGACGGCGACGACGACGACGACGACGAGGGAGGAGGGAGGACGACGACGACGACGACGACGCAAGAGCGCGCGCGCACGCTTTTGTTGAAAATCCGTGTTGCGAAACCTTGGGTTCTTGTAGGTTTTTTGGACGCACGATTTTGAAATCCTTCTGAAACCGATGGTTTTTGAAGGATTTCGGCATACGCCCGCGACGACGCGCGCGTCTGCACTTCGTCCCATTTTTTGCAGAGGATTCTCGCGACGCCATACGCGCAAGGGCGTTCGACAGATTTCGACATGCGCGCGCGCGAAGCCCGTTTGGTAGCATTTTGTGAAAATCTTGGAAAACCTATGGTTTTCTTTAGATTTCGCAAGACCTCACGCGGAAGTTTTTTTAGAAATCAGTGTTGCGAAACCATGTGTTTTTGTATGTTTTTCGGAAACTCGATTGCGAAATCCTTCCGGCACCGAAGGTTTTTGAAGGATTTCGGCATGCGCGCGCGACGACGCGCGCGTGTGCTTTTCGTCTAATTGTTTGCAAGGGATTCGTGAAAAAGTGCTATGTTAGAACAAAAAATGTCACCGCATAGTGTTTTTTTACAAGGGACCCGCAGGGGGGGGGAACCCGGCTTGGCTGGGATAGTATGAATTCATATTTAGGATGGACATGTGGTCATAATCATATGTAATTTACAGCACGCGCGGGGTAACCGATAAGTCCGGGGGGGGGGTAGAATCTATTAGTCTTTCAGAAAGGAGAATAGAGGAGATGGTGCGCAACCTAGCTGGTACAATCGGTCTGGTGCAATCTATGTGGTGCAACATGTGTTTTGTTTGATGGCGTGTGCGTCTACGTTTGAAATAACGGCGTATAGCACGACAGCGACTCGCAACAACAAACGACAACAACGACGATACCAGCAGCAACAACAACAGCAATAACAACACCAATAACACAAAAAATATCACAAGTAAAAAACAACACCAGCCACAACAACAGCAGCAGCAGCAACGACAAAAACAGCAGCAGCAACAGCAACAGCAACAACAACAACAACAGCAACTACAACAAACGACAACAACTACGACAACAGCAGCAATAACAACTACAGCTACAGCTACAACTACAACTGTACATGCAACAACTACAACAACACCAGCAGCAACAACAACAGCAGCAGCATCAACAACAATATCGCTTCTCGGCCCCCGAGAGGGTACCAATACAACCCCGAGAAGCTTCCAAGACGCCTCAAGGGTTCCACAGGACCCCCAGGAGGCCCTGAGAGGCTCCCAAGAAACCCCAACTGACTTCAAAAGGCGCCCGAGAGGGTCCCGTCAGGCCACCAGAAGCCGCCCCCTCCTCCGCGTCCGCATCTCCAGGAGATCCCCCCCACCCTCCCGCCCTCCCCACCACCGTCTTGGAGCCCCCAAGAAAGCTCCAAGAGGGCCCCGAGAGGTCTCCGGGTCACCCGGAGATGGTGTTGCAGCATCCCCGGGTGGCACGGAGATTTTTCGGGACGCTCTTGGAGTTTTCTCGGGGCCCTCTTGGGGCTCCTTGAGCGCTCCCATGCCGTCTTGGAGCCCCCCAACAGAGCTCCAAGAAGGCTCCGAGAGGCCTCCAGGCCACCCGGAAATGGGACTGCAGCATCTCCGCGGACCGGGACATTTTTCGGGACCCTCTTGGGGTCCCAGCAGGCCCCCAAGGGGCCCCCAAAGGGCCCCCCAAGACGCCCTAAGAAGCCGCCAATAATTTCAACATACCTCAAGAGGCGCCCAAGAGGCCCCTTTATCAGGCTCCAGGAAACTCCCAGCAGGCCCCAAGAGGCCATCAAAAGGGCTCCCGAGAGGCTCGGCGATCGTCTCAGACATGTGCGAATTCGTACAATGTTCGGATACATGGTGACTCTGGCGCCGCGTCTACTTGCGAAGGCTCTCCGCATGCCCCCACGCCGCTTCACAAAAGTTCCGGTGGCCCCCTGGGTCCCCTTTGGGGGCCGTCCTGGAGGCCTCTTGGGCCGCATTGTGGGCCTCATGGGTCGTCTCGGTGCCATCTTGGGTCGTCTTGGAGTCCTCTTCAGTGGCCTCTTAGGCCGTCTTGGGGCGATCCTGGCGGCCTCCTGGGCCGTCTTGGAGCGTTGGAACCCAGAAAAAGCGAGAACGCTAACATCCGCCAGAAAACCAAAAGAAAAACTATGGTTCTGGCCTCGTGGAGCCCTCGAGGGGGTCCTCTTGGAGCCCCGAGGAGGCGTCTGCAGGGTGTCTTTGGCCGTCTTGAAGCCATCGTGAGCGTCTTGGAGCGCTCTGGGGCCGTCTCGGAGCCGTCTTGGAGCAGCGCAATCGCACTCGAAGCTCACGCGAACTCTTTGAATGCCTTAGGTTGGAACCCTCCTGAAGGCCCTCCGAGCCTCAAGCCGAGCCCTGCAAAAGGAAGCATTTGTACAAACAGCGGATACATGGTGACCCCCCCCGCGTGGAAGCTAAGAAAAAATCTCTCTTGGGGCCTTCTTGGGTCTCTCTTGGGCGTTCCTTGGGTTTTCCAAGAGGGCACGAAGTGTAATATACATTTAACACAAGGCGCTCTCCAATAAGGAGGCGGTTTGTCTTAAATGTGTGTGTGTGTGTGTGTGTTGAATTCTTGGCCCGCGTGGAGGTCTCGGAAGGCCTTCAGAGGGCACCCGCCGGGGCCCAAGAGGGCCCAGGAGGGCCCCAAGAGGGCCCCAAGATGGCTCCAAGAGGACAAAAACATGGAACACTAATTTAACACAAGACTCTCCAATAAGGAGGCGGTTTGTGTTCAGCGTGCGTTGAGTCTTGGCCCTCTCGGTGGCGTCTTAAGGGCCTTCAGAAGGCCCCCGCAGGGCCCTAAGAGGCCCAGGAGGGCCACAAGAGGGCCCTAAGATGGCCCCAAGTGGGCCCGAAATGTAGCACAGCACCAGCACCAGCACAACGGCCAGCCCAGGCAGCACCAGCAGCATCAACGCCAGCAGCAACAGCAACATCTGTAGCAACAACGACGAGAGAGGCAGCAACGGCACGATGATTCCAAGATGGATCCAACAGGGTTTGTTTGAAAGGATCACGAGAGTACCCTTGTCGCCCCAAGATGCCCACCCCTGCGAAGCAGCAGGCCCAGTATGACCCCAGAGCAACCCTGCGACCCCAAGATCACACCGAGACGAATCCATTGTTTTCCGACTGAGCCAAGGCTACCGCGCGAACCCGATTTTATTCCGAGGTGGCCCCAGAACGACCCCATGAGTCCGAGACGACTTCGGGATTGCCCCAAGCTGACCCCTTTAGACCCTAGTTGACCCCAAGATAGTGTCAATATGGCTCCAATGTGACTCTGATGCGTTTCTTCCTTCTCCCCTTGCTCTTGGCTTGGGACGATAGGACGGATGGGGGTGCTGGCCCTCCGCCCCTCGTCGTCGTATTCTTCCTTCTCCCCCTCGTCCTCGTCGCCCTCGTCGTCGTCGTCGTCGCTGTCCGCCTGGCCTCCCTGGCCCCATGACTAGCAGAGGACCAAATCCCGAACACAAGCCGAATCCATCCATTCTCTGATTGGGCTGTAGGGCCTCAGCGACGGATCTCAGGGTTTCGGCCTCTTGGGGGACGCGTTCGATGTCCAGAGCTTTCAAACCGTGTCTGGGGATGGTGTCGAGAGCTCGGGGGCTCACGTCGTGAAGTCACGTGTCTTTCGCCTCCTCCTCCTCCTCCTCCTCCTCCTCCTCCCCTCCTCCTCCCTCCCCTATCCTCCCCTGATGTCCTCCTTCTCCCCCGCTATGGTAATGGCCGTCAGCGCAACGATGAGCTCATGCCCACGCTCCATTCCGAGCGTGTCTTGGGACCTGGCGACCCATGGGCGGATGCGCCAGCTGCCCTTCGCAGCGGCGCGAGTGGATGAGGCGCGGGTGGCAGAGCCGCTCCTCGGGGGGGCTTACATGCAGTCGTGATTATAGCCAGGTGAGCCTGAAACGCAATCATGATTATAGGCTGGCGGGCCTAAAAGGCAGTCGTGATTATATGCTGAGGGGGGCGCCTAAAACCAAAGATGCATTTCAGGCTCGGTGGGCCTATTTTTGGGGCCCGTGCCCGCGCAGTGGCGCAGTGCAGCCCATCTGCCCGTGCTGCACTTCAAGAACCTTGGAACGGACCCACCCCCTACTCCCCCTGCTAAGTGCGACTGCTCCTCCATTCCTTTCCTTACGAATAATTTGTCCCTGTCGCACCCCGAGGCCAGTTTTTGGGGCGGGCTGGGCGTTTCACCTGAAACTTCCACAACATGTGTGATTCTGACGCTTAAAAATTGGCAACAGCTTCACAGATGGAGGGCGGGTGGTTTTCAAGATGTGGCTCTCGCTTTAGCGCGGCGCACATTCGTTGAACAAACCCAGCAAGAGCTTCACGGATTGAGGGCGGTTGGTTTTCAAAATGTGGCTCTCGCTCTAGCGCGACGCACATTTGTTTAACAAAACCAGCAAGAGTTGCTCGGATTGAGGGCGGTTGGTTTTCAATATGTGGTTCTCGCTCTAGCGCGGTGCACATTCATTTGGCAAACAAATACAAGAGTTTCACGGATTGAGGGCGGGTGGTTTTCAACATGTGGCTCTCGCCTTGGCACGGCGCACATTCGTATAACAAAAACTGCAGGAGCTTCACGGATTGATGGCGGGTCGTTATCAAAATGTGGCGCTCGCCTTAATGCGGCGCACATTCGTTTTAAACAATTGCATGAACGGATTGCGGGCGGTCCTTGTCAAAATGTGGTTCTTGTCTTAGCGCCGCGCACATTCGATTACAACATGTGCAAGAGCTTCACGGAGCCCCATCATCAACGTACCAGAGATGGTATTTTGAAAAGATTCAGGATTACGCGGGCGCAACAGTTAAGCTGATCTTCTGTGTTGAATTCCCAGCAATGGCGTTCTGGCACGGTTTTGGATCGTCAACATGCAACAATCACGTTGGTCCGTGGCGTTGGAATCCCAAGAACAATGTTTTGGCATGCTTCAGGTTGTCTTCCAACGAGGCAGTTCCCCCAATTGAAATACACCGTTGTAGGGGCCTGTGAAGAGGGAGCTTGGAGGGAGGGTTTATTCCAACCTCTTTGATGGTTTTTGGGTTTACACTGGTCCTCCTCCTCCTCCTCCTCCGCCTCCTCCTCCTCCTCCTCCTCCTCCTGGTTGATGATGGTTATTCCTCCTCATCCTCCTCCCTTTCCTCCTTCTCCACGGCCACTTCGGCCCAGACCTGGCCGGAGCTGCCGTAACGGTGCCCACGTGGCTGGGCCTCTCGGGGCGCAGTGCGCAGCGGCCGACAGCGCGGGCCGAAGCAGCTCCGGCGGGCCCCACGGGGCGCAGCGCACGGCGGCTCGCCGCTCAGCACAGCGGCTGGCCGCATGCGGCGGCGCGGCTGGCCCTGTCAGCTCGCCAGAGCAGCGTTGCTGCTGGCGCTGCCCTCCCCACCGCCGTGCGCGGGCGCGCCCCGCCAAGGCGGAGTTCGGAGGAGGAGGAGGAGGAGCAAAAGTGCCAGGATCGAGGCTTGTCCGTCCTTTCCGTGGTCGGCGGGCCGTTTTGGGGCCCCCGGGCCGTCAGATCGATGTGGGGCAGGATGGACCCAGGGAGGGGCCATGGTCCGATTTTGAACGGATGCTGCTATTTGTCTCGCGCTTTCGCTTTTCAGGGCTTCCTGGGGGGGCTCTCGTCGCCGCGGCCCGATTCACTTGGCAGTCCTGGTCAGAACGCGACCCGGAAGAGGTCAAGAGAGCAGTGGTATCGGTGCCTGTTCGTTCCGCCAGGAGCGGCCCCTGGGTGCGACGGCGGGCCACCATTCGTCGGTGACGGCGTCGAAGCCCTCTGCGCTGGGCGGTTCCCAGCCCGAGACGCCCCCGAGTATTCACGCTGGGTGGTGCACTTCTACGGGCGAGGCTGCAGGCGCTGCCGGGCTGCCGCAGAGGCGCTGGCGGGGGCGGCGAGGCTGGCCGTCTCCGCCCCCTCCGGGCGCGCCGCGCCGTTGCTGGGCGCAGTGGACTGCCAAGGTTCGGCGAACGAGGCGCTGTGCCAAGAGCACGGCGCGTGGAAGCTTCCGGTGGTGAAGGCGCTGGGCAGCGGCGCCCGGTACGCTGGCTCGTTCGAGGAGGAGGAGCTCCACCGGTGGGCGGCGGAGGCCGCCGGGACGCCAGTCCGCTCGGCGAGCGCCGTGCCCGCGCCGCTGTGTCCCGCCCACGAGCTGTACGACGAGCCCAGCTTCGCCAAGCAGTTCCTGCTGGCGCACAACGTTTACCGCTGCATGGCTGGCGTCCCGCTGCTGGTGTGGGACTCGCGGGCTTTCGCCACTGCGAAGCGGTGGGCCGAGAAGGCTCCCGTGAACCGGCTGCAGCACAGCCCCGAGTCGGCGGCGTTCAGAAGGGGGCGGCGCGAGAAGGGGGGCGGCCCAGTGAGAAGGCATGTGGTTCCTGGGAGCCATCTCCCTCCCTCTGAGAAGCTTTGTTTTGGAGCCACCGATCCTTTCTCAGAAGCCCCTCTGCGTTCGTAGACGTGCGCCCCCCTCGCTCCGCCCTCTCTTGCGCGCCGCTAGCCGAGAGCGCGAGGCATGGGCCGTCTGGGCAACCGTACGGGGAGAACGTGGCCAACGGAGAGTGGCTCGAGCCCGGCCAGGTCGTGGCCCGGTGGCACGGCGAGATCCGCAGCGTGCGCGGCGGACTCGGCGGCGCGCCGAGGCCAGACCAGGTGGGCTTGGGCCACTACACGCAGGTGGTCCGCAGAAGGCATTTGCACCCCACCACCGTGTCCGGCCATGGCTATCCAGGGCCCGAGGATGGTGTATACTGCATGGTGGTGTGTAGACCGTCCTGGCCTCGGCCAGGGGGGCGCGTGCACCATACCAAGGCCCAGGATGAACCTGGCCCGACGTGGTGGTGGTGGTGGTGTATTGTGCCTTCTGCGCAGGTAGTGTGGCGGAGCACACGCCGCGTCGGCTGCAGCATTGCCCAGGTCGGAGATCCAGAAACGACATGAATTAAACTTTTGGAGGTCCGCGCGGACCTCTTAGGCTGGCGCTGGTCTTCCCACACTGCACCGCTTCTTCGGCTCGCTGAGCGCGCCAGGGGTGGCGCGGGAGGCGCCGCCAAGCTTATGGGGGGGGTCCCAGCCCCGATCCCCCAAATCCGTGCGGACCTCCGAAAGTTTGTCTTTTGTGTCGCTGCACCAGGGCCGCCGCGTGGCCGTGTGCCACTACGACCCCGCCGGGAACGAGAAGGGCCGCAAGCTCACGCAGGTCGCGGCACCTTTGGCAGGTTTTGCAGGGATAGACGGCGAGCTGCGGTGTGGAGGGCTCGTAGAGCAGATGCGGGCCTAGGCCATGGAGCAGACCGCTCCTGCTCCTATTCCTCCTCTTCCTGCTGCTGCTCCTCCTTCTCCCTAGAGGTAGGAAGTAGAGCAGGTGTGTATCGGAGGTTGGGGGGTGTGAACGGAAGTGGCCCCAACCGGGAAATCGGTTTCGGCTTTGTTTGTGTCACACGTGCGGGCGAGGCGAAGCTGCGCGAGCTCCTGCAGTTGTAGAGGCCACATGGAGCCCTAAAGGTCGCCCGCCCCACCCGCCCCCCCCCCCCGGCCAAGCGCGGCCCCCGATGGTTGTCCCGCGGGATGTCCCGATGGCTGTCCTAATGATGGTTGTCACGATGGTTGTCCCGATGGTTCTCCCGATAGCTGTCCCGATGGGTGTCCCCATGGTTGTCCCGATGGTGTCCCGAGGTTGGGGGTGTGGACGGAAGTGGCCCCAACCGAGAAAGCGGTTTCGGTTTCGGTTCGTGTCGTGCGTGCGGGCGAGGCGAAGTCGCGCGAGTTCCTGCATTGGTAGAGGCCACATGGACCCCAAAGGGCCGCCGCCCCCCCCCCCCCCCCCCTGGGCGGGCGCGTGTCCCAGGGTTGTCCCGCGGTTGTCCCGTGGTTGTCCCGCGTTTGTCCCGTGGTTGTCCCGATGGTTGTCCCGATGGTTGTCCCAAGGGTTGTCCCGATGGTGTGCCCGATTGTGTACCCCGATGGTTGTCCCGATGGTCGTCCCGATGGTTGTCCCAATGGTTGTCCCGGTGGTTGTCCCGATAATTGTCCCGATGGTTGCCCCGATTGCTGTCCCAATGGTTGTTCCGACTGTTGCCCCGATGGTTGACCCGATGGTGTGCCCGATGGTGGTTGTCCCGATGATTGTCCCGATGGTTGTCCCGATGGTTGTCCCGATGGTTGTCCCGATGGTTGACCCGACGGTTGTCCCGATGGTTGCCCCTTGGTTGTCCCGACGGTTGTCCCGATGGTGGTTCCGATGGTGTTGTCCCGATGGTTGTCCCGATGGTTGTCCAGATGGTTGTCCCGATGGGTGTCCCGATGGGTGTTCGATGGTTGTCCCGACGGTTGTCCCGATGGTTGTCCCGATGGTCGTCCCGATGGTTGACCCAATGTTTGTCCCGGTGGTTGTCCCGATGGTTGTCCCGATGGTTGCCCCGATTGCTGTCCCAATGGTTGTTCCGACTGTTGCCCCGATGGTTGACCCGATGGTGTGCCCGATGGTTGCTGTCCCGATGATTGTCCCGATGGTTGTCCCGATGGTTGCCCCGATGGTTGTCCCGATGGTTGTCCCGATGGTTGTCCCGACGGTTGTCCCGATGGTTGCCCGTTGGTTGTCCCGACGGTTGTCCCGATGGTGGTTCCGATGGTGTTGTCCCGATGGTTGTCCCGATGGTTGTCCAGATGGTTGTCCCGATGGGTGTCCCGATGGGTGTTCGATGGTTGTCCCGACGGTTATCCCGATGGTTGTCCCGATGGTTGTCCCGATGGTTGTCCCGATGGTGTTCCCGATGGTTGTCCCGATGGTTGCCCCGATGGTTGTCCCGATGGTTGTCCCGATGGTTGTCCCGATGGTGTTCCCGATGGTTGTCCCGACGGTTGCCCCGATGGTGGTTCCGATGGTTGCCCCGATGGTTGTCCCGATGGTTGTCCCGACGATCGTCCCGCTGGTTGTCCCGATGGTTGACTCGATGGTGTCGTCCCGACGGTTGTCCCGATGGTTTTCCCGATGGTTGTCCCGATGGTGTTCCCGATGGTTGTACCGACGGTTGTCCCGATGGGTGGCCCGACGATTGTCCCGATGGTTGTCCCGGTGGTTGTCCCGATAGATGTCCCGATGGGTGTTCGATGGTTGTCCCGATGGTTATCCCGATGGTTATCCCGATGGTTGTCCCGATGGTTGTCCCGATGGTTGTCCCGATGGTTATCCCGATGGTTGTCCCGATGGTTGTCCCGATGGTGTTCCCGATGGTTGTCCCGATGGTTGTCCCGATGGTTGCCCCGATGGTTGTCCCGATGGTTGTCCCGACGGTTGTCCCGATGGTTGTCTCACCGGTTTACCCGATAGAATGTTCGATAGGTAGATAGGAAAGTATATATACATAGGTATTGGTATACGTGTATATATATATATGTGTATACAGATATGTATATACAGATAGGTCGATAGAACGATAGAGAGACTGAATATTCGGCCCTCCACCTCATCATACCATCACCACTACTGGGGGATATGAACTGTAGGTTGCCCCGATGGTTATTTCGATAGGTAGGTAGCTAGATTGGTTGATGGATCGACTCGATAGAAAGATGAATAGATGTATAGATTGGTTGTTAGATAGACAGACGGTCGACTGATTAATGTGTCGACTCGATAGACAGTCAGATAAATCTACTGATGGATAAATAGAAGCATGAAATCTAGATCGATTAGCTAGATAGAAGCAAGCCGAAGTAGGTTGTATTTACTTGCCCGCGCACTCTTTGGTGGCGGCAGGTTGGAGTCATCGCACATCGACCGCCTCCCCCTTCCCCCCCAAGCACCTTATCACCCGTAGGGCGGTCCTATCGGTGTATATGTGTACATATACACAACATATACACATGCACATACACACATATCTTCGGGGTCCCGTGGTGCATGCGTCTCAGCCTCCCGCACTTGGCCCTTCCAAGCATGGGGTATCTCTCTTTTTCCGTGGCCCTATGGCTCCCCAGGGGGCCGAAAGAGCTTAGAAGTTAGTGGTTGCATTCGTAAGTAGCACCGAGTTGTTTTTAATGCCAGCGCGTGGAGATGCTTATTTGAATAACCTGGTGCTTATTTCACGCAGCGCTCATTTACGGCAATCCCATGCTGGGCGTTGTGTCGTTCGACAGCCCCTGCGTGCTTCGTTGATTACGGCACTTTACAGCTGCTTTGGCACCTCCACCCGCGCGCGTGCTACGTTACGACTGTCGCGCGTGTTCGCAGATGCGCACGGTCGGGAGGCAAATCGAACATACGGTCGCGCGGCGAATCGCGGGACAAGTCGCGGGCGGGTCCCGGGCATCAGATAATAACGTTCGTGGAGCGCGTGCGAGCTGCGCGCTCGCAGCGGCGAGCGCGTTCCTTTCGCTTGGCGCCTGGAAGCGCGCGTCTTTTTTGTCTCGACATCCAGTTGTGCCAGCATGTGTCGTCAGGTTATGGGAGAGGAGGTGGGCGCGGGCGGGGCCTCCTGTTTCGCTCGAAGTGATCAGCGCGCACTTACTTGAGCCAGTCACCGGGGCAAGTTGTGGGCGCAAGCTGTGGGCGCGCAGAGTTCCGCGCGCTTCCCTTCGTCCGGCGTTTGGAAACGCGCGAGGGTGTGGGCGGGGCCGCCCGACCCGCTCGAGGTGGCTAGCTCGCACTTGGTAGAGCCAGTCTGCGGGAGGGCAACGGCATTTCCAGAGTGTCGCGCGCTAGCGTTTGGAAACGCGTGCCCGCGAGTCAACAACCGAATGTTTCGCGTTATGGGAGGACGGGTGGGGACGAGCGGCGCCGCGTGACTCGGTCGAGTTGGGTAAGCCAGTCTGCGGGAGTGGGGCGAGCAACGGCCGTTCCGGAGTGCCGCGCGTTTTCCTTGGCTTGGCGCGTGGGCGCACTTGCGCGCCCATGAGTCCAACCCCCCGTTGTGCCAACGATACCTGTTATGCTATGGGAGGGTGAGAACGGGCGGGGCCGCCCGCCCGAGCTGGTCAGCTTAGAGTTTGGTGAGCCAGTCTGCTGGCGTGGGGGCGAAACGCCATTGGGCGACTGGCGGAGGGCAGCGGCCTATCCAGAGTGCCGTGCGCGTAGTGCAATGAATAGGTATATCCAGGGTGCCGCGCGCGTAGCGCAATGAATATGTGTATCCAGGTTGCTGTGCGCGTAGCGCAATGAATATGTCGGTCCAAAGTGAAATGCGCGTAGCGCAGATCTTTGCAAAAGGCTCGCAGCCGACGGCGAAACCGCTAACGGTGGTCGTGCGCCCTTCTCCCGGCCAGAGCGGACGTCGTCAATTGTCTGGTGCCGAGCGCTTGCCCAAGCGCAACACACAGGAGGAGGAGGAGGAGGAGGAGGAGGAGGAGGAGGAGGAGGAGGAGGAGGAGGGTGAGGAGGAGGGTGAGGAAAGAAAGAAGAAGAGGAGGCGGAGGAAGATGAGAAGAAGGATGATACATATAAGGAGGGAGAGGAGGTATAATGGTGAGCGACAAAATATGACGAGGAGGAGGAGGAGGAAGGGGATCGAGAGGAACAAAGAAAAATGAATTAGTCGAGGACGCACTGAGGATTGGAGGGATGATGACTCGGAAGATTGGGAACGCGGGGGCAGGAGAGGAGGAGCAGGATAAGGAGAGGAGGAGCAGAAGGAGCAGGAGGAGGAGGAGGAGGATAAGGAGGAGGAGGAGGAGGATGAGAAGGAGGAGGAGGAGGAAAGGGAAGGGAAGAGAGGAACATGACAAGAAACTGAGCCCCTCCAAGGCGAGCGTCAGGTGAATCGGGCTTCAAAGAAAAACTGGCGCGCTCTAGCAGGGGTTAGCTGGGGGGCCACCTGCATTTGGGCCCCACGCATGATGGCCTCCGCCTTGTGTATGTGTGTGTGTGTTTGTGTGTCTTGGGGGTCGGTCTCTGCCTCCCCTTGCTGCGTCTCCTCCACCGTTCCTTCTCCCTATCTTTATCCTCCTCCTCCTCCTTATCCTTCTCCTCCTCCTCCTTTTCCTCGGCTTTCGGCTTCCGATGTCCTCGATCCATTTTAAGTCGATGTCGCGCAACGCTTTCTGGGCTACGTGAGTACCCTGCGCGAGCAATCCGTTTATCAGGGCCGATCTCCTGAGACAGCTCGGATTCGTCGGTTGTGTCGGCCTGGTGTTCCTCGTTCTGTGCTCGTTCCAGAATCGGGTCAAGCTTGTCGGACGCTAGGCTCCACGCGCTATCCTTATCTGACTCCTCCTCGGACCCATCGGGCGCCCGCTCGGGTGCCAGCTCGGATGTCGGCATGTTCTGATCTTGTGCCAGCTCGGGTGCCAGCGGGGTTGTCAGCGTGGTTTCCGGCTCGGGTGCAAGCTCGGATGCTTGCTCGGTTGCCGGCTTGCTTGTAGCCTCGTATGTGGGCATGTTCTGATTCTTTGAGCTTACAGGGCAGGCGCACCAGTGCGGGAGTTGTTGGAGTTACATTTCTGGCTCAGACATGATTGGTGCGTTAGGTTTGGGTTTTTTTTCCAGAGGAGGGAAGGGATGGAGAGGAAGGGGAAGTGAAGGAGGGGTAAGGAGGGCGAGAGAGGGAGAGGGCGGAAGGCAGGGGAGGGGAGATGGCTAAGATACGAGGGGACAAGTTTTCGATCAAAAGTGCTATCTGGCACCTAGTTGCTTACAACTAGATGCGCAATCCCCACTTCAAAAAGGCTTCGCCATTCCGCCGAGCGGGTCTAGAATTCATCACATTCCTGTCTGCCCGTGCTTCCCCCCTCGTTCCATTATTCCTTTCCCTTCCCTCCTCCTCGCCCTTCTCTCTCCACTCATCCTCATTCACATCGTCCAGCGCTCACCTTACCAGGTCAAGCGAATTCGAGGAGACGTTACTTCTCCATTAACCTATGCTGCACCGTCTTCGGGTGCATGCCATGCGTTTCTCGCACAGCCATCCCTATCTGATGCTCGTCCATATAGCACCACTGATCTGCGGGGTTCCCACACACACACACACGGCAATTTGGTGCTCGCACACATTCAAACATTGATGGTGTTTTAGGTAGATGCGGTAAACCAAAAAACACCGCCCCACGGCAGGCAGAAGACGCAATTGGGCATATAGGATGCAATGCTTGCGGGCTGCTTTCGCGATCTTAGGCCCGCTACCTGGGCCCCAGGCCACCAGCTCATTGTACACAGTATGCAACTGTTGGAGGTAAGCCATTCGGGTCCGTTCGTGAGGATTGTTGGTGCCGAAGAGTTCGGCCACTTTGATTGTCACGGGGAGCATGTAGCGACACTCTGCAGCTTTCAATTTTAACTTTGGAGGTTTGGCATCATTTCTGATCATTTTCAACGTTCAAGTGTTGATAGGGGGGCTCTCTAAACCAACCTCTCTGGAAACCCAGTTGAGCAGATTTAAGAGATCTGCGATATATGACTGGGGGCGGGATTGAACCCGTCCAGTTGATTTGAAGATATCCCACCAGACGCTACCGAGAAATACCTGCAGTATCCCTAGATCGACTGCAGTACCCACGGAAGTACCGACCGCTTCCCCAACAGTTGAACCGACAGCCGCGCCGACTGCAGCACCGAAAGCGGCGCCGACCGCTTCCCCATCAACTGCACCGACAGCCGGGCCGACAGCAGCACCGACCGCTTCCCCGACAGCATCACCGACGACTGTACCGACGGAGGCACCGACCGCTTCCCCAACGGCTGCACCAACGGCTGCGCCGACTCTTGCGCCGACTTCTTCGCCGACCGCTGCGCCGACGCCTGGTTCTGTGCACATGTGGGCGGCCAGTTCGGGCCCGTGCACGTTGGACGGCGCCTGTGTGCAGAGCGCGAACTATCCGCAGGCTTATAATAACAACGAGGCATGCACGATTGAGATCGACGCGGAGAACGCAGCACCGATCGTGGTGGAGGCTTTCAATGTAGAGTGGTATTTCGACTACATCGTTATCGACGGATGGAAATACTTTAGTGGAAGTTCGGGTCCGTCTGTGTTCACACCGTCATCCAGTACCGTGTGGTCGTCCGGTTTCAGCGTTACGAGGAGTGGATGGCAATTTTGCGTACCAGTGTCAACACCTGCACCCCCTCCGACAACAGCACCAACGCCTGCACCGACCTCTGCGCCGACTCCCGCACCGACAGCTGCGCCGACTCTTGCGCCCACTCTTTCGCCAATCGCTGCGCCGACGCCCGGTTCTGGGAGCATGCGGGGGCCATCTCAGGACCGTGCACGTTGGACGGCGCTTGTGCGCAGAGCCCGAACTATCCTCAGTACTACAGCAACAGCCAGGCTTGCACGATCGAGATCAACGCGGCGAACGCAGCACCGATAGTCGTGGAGTACTTCAATGTGCAGTCGTACTTCGACTACCTCTTCGTCGACGGCTGGAAGACCTTTAGCGTCAGGCGCCGCCGTCCGTCTGGGTTCACACCGTCATCCAGTATGTTCTAGTCATTCGATTTCTCCGTGACGAGGCGCGGTTGGAGGTTGTGCGAGCCAGATCGCCGCCTTCTGGAGGAGGCCCCAGCACCCGACGAGCCAGCCATCTTGATTTAGCAAGTTCGTCAGCACAGGACACTCTGGTTTTTGCAGTTTTCCGCGCCAGTTTAGTGGACGAACCAGCCGCACACGGCTTCGATCGCTTTGTCAAGAGACTTCATCAGCTTTGACTTCGATGAACCTCGATAGTTAGTCTTGACATCGATAGCTTCGATAGGCCATGTTCTTTACACCGACCTCCCAGAGAGCCGATGGCTCCTTTTTCTGCCGTGTCGGCACGGCGAGGAATCTACGGCGCTCTCATCCAGGTCGGGAGGAACGCTGGCGACGCCGGCAAGCTCGCCGCGACCAAGGCCCACTCTGGCAAGATGGAGGACGACGTGCTCTACGGGGTCGCGCGGCAGGGCAAGAACTTGCGCGTAGTCTTTTACCCCAGGGGGTATCAAACTGGCGGTGGGCAGCGGGTCGAGAGGCGTTCGCCCTTGGGGCCGCGCGGCATGCCCGTGTCCCCCTCTCTGCCTCCGTCTCACTCTCGCCCCGATCTTGCCCTTGCCCGTGCCGGTCCCCCCCAGACTGCGCCCCGTCTTCCTGGGCCGCGGCCCCGCCCGCGCCCCCGCCGCCGGGGGCCGCGGCGGAGCCAGGGCCGGGCGCGGCCGAGGGAGATCGGGCCAGTCTACCGGCCGCGCGGAGGTGCGCGACGATTGGGCGCAACGGGAAAGCGAGGGGAAGAAGAAGCACGGGCCGGGGCGCTGGCCCACCTTGAAGAGCTTGTACCTGAACCCGGAGAAGATCGAGGGCGCTGGGCCGCAGGCTGCCCGGCCAGGGCTGCGCGAGTCCAGTCGTCCAGCTCCGGGCGCTGCTCCGTGTCTTTGGGTGTTCAGGGGGGGGGGGGCGGGCGGCGGGCCGGCGGCCTGGGGGGGGCCCTTTGCGGCGCCGCCCCCGCGGGGCGGCGGCGTGCTCGCCCCTCGTGTTCACCCAGAGGCTACCGTGGATCTGGAGCTCTTGAAGGGCATCGAGTCGTACGGAGCGTCGACGGGCACGAGGAACTCCAACGTGCTGTTCACGTGGTTCGACACGGTGCAGACCGTGAGCCCGGCGACTCTCGCGGAGCTCGCCAAGTTCGCGAGGGGCTTGGCCCCGCTGATGGTGACCCTGGACAAGGGGGCTATGCTGAAGGTGATGGATTTGGTGAACCGGGCGGGGCTCGGGACCACTCAGTACTTGGAGAGCTTCATTGACATGATGGACATCTTCGATGTGGTTATCCTGCAGCTGCTCGGCATGTCGAAGCGCGACAAGTGCGGCCTCCGGAGCTTCTTCCAGGCGGAGGGCTCTCGCCTTGGCCTGCTTATGAACATGGGCATGGCGTGGGCGATCATCGACGAGCAGACGGACATGGCCAGGCATATCGGGCACGTGGTTTTGCTTTCCAGCCAGTGCAAGACGGCAGAGCAGAGTTTCAAGGCCACGAAGAACGACGTCGTCGTCGCACACCTCTCGGCGTTCGCGAGGCAGGAGGTGAAGACCTGGGACGGCCACCGCGCCACGAAGGCGGTCGTGGACAGGGCGCAGGAGGCGCGCCTGCAGGGGGCGCCCTGTGTCACCTGCGCAGAACCCGTCGTTCGCAGGGCATCCTCCTGGTCTTCGCCCTCCCCCCACTGTTACGGTGTTTTCTCTTCCGACCGAAACCGAGATTTCCCATGCTTGTACCTTTGATTTTTGTTTTCAGCCCCCCTCCCCCCCCTCCGGGGCCTCGCCGCCCCCCCGCGCCGCCCCCGTGCGCGAACCGTCGGCCAAACACCCTAGGCCGCCAGGCCCGCCGCGGGTCCTTTTTTCGAGTCGCCTGGCCGCGGACATCTCGACCCCTTCCCTGGCGCCCCGGGCTTTGAAAACCGCGCAATCCGGGGGTCTCCAGAGGTCTCCGGAGGTCAGCGGAGGTCGGGGGGTCGTGCTGGAGGTCTGCCCGACGTTCTGGCTGGGGTCTCTGGAGGTCGTGCCGGGCTCGAGGTTTCTGCAGGAGGTCTTCGGAGGTCTCCTCAGGTCTGTGGAAGCTTCCGGAGGTTTCCGGAGGTCTCCGGAGATCTCCGGAGACCTCCGGAGGTCGCGCCGGATTGTCTCGCTGGGGTCTCCGGAGGTCTACGGAGGTCTGGCGAGGCATCTGCCAGAGGTACCTGGACGTCTTTGGACTGACCCGGGCATCCCCGGAAACGCCCGGGGACGGCCGCGTTTGATCCGAGATCCCTGGGGGCCTCTGGCGAGCGTGCGTCGGCAGGGTTCTTCGCTGAGACACACAAATCTGGACGGAGGCAAATCGCGTGAGCGCTTTCTTGGGGGGGGGTCCCGGAGCGCGAGGTGGACCTGGCGCTCGCGGGCCAGGACATCCAGATGGCCGCGACGACTTTCGGGCATGAGGTGGAGTTGGCGCTCCACTGCGGGAAGAAGAACCGCAGCTGGGGCAAGGGCTTGGTGGCGCTGTGGCTCGAGGCCAGCCTCGTCGCGCGGGGGCGAGGGCGACGGCTCCACCGCGGGCGAGACCGAGCTCGCTGGGTGCAACACGTCGCGCGGCATCGTGAACGAGCTCGCGGAGAGCCCGTCGCCGACGCTGGACGGGGCAGCCGTCGCCCGGTTCCTCCTGTCTCGGAGCAGCCAGTGGCTCACCCGCGACCCGAGTGGGATGCGCGACGCGGCGCCGTTGCGCAAGTTTGCGGGGCAGGCCGGCGCCGACCCCATGTGGCTCATCACGAAAACGAAGCTCCCGCGCCCGGGCTGCCCGAACGACGCCCTGGCCATCCTCGCCTCCCTACGGGATTTCCACGAGAGCCGCGTGGCTGGCTTCTGTGGGAGGGCGCCGAAGTCCGAGGTGAAGACGATCATCGATGCTATCCAGCAGTGCGTGAAGGACGAGCGCGTCGCGCCGGAGACCGTGAACGTCGCCGACGCCGCCAAGAAGCGAGAGGCCCTCGAGCGTATCAGCCATCTGTACCACAAGGAGGTCACGAACGACGCGAACGGCATGACTGCGACGTTCACCGGGGCGAAGGCGCTGAAGCACCTGCTCGGCGCCTTGGGGCAGAAGGTGGCGCAGGGCGACAACATCAGCGTGAACGACACCATGCCGCTGAGGGTGCTGAACTACGTGTTGGACGAGGACGACTAGAAGCTCAGGCTGAGGATCGCCAAGCCCCGAGGTCCTCCAAGCTCAAAAAATGAGCTTTGCGCAAAGGCTCATTTTCAAAATGAGCCGACGTCGCGCAACATCATGTTTTCGTGCTGGCGCGTGATTTCGGTGGGCGAAATGGAGCGCGCGAGCGCGCGAAAAGGTTTCGTTCCCCGCGCGCTGGCTACGTTCGCCGAACGAGCGAGCGTAATCAGCGCTGGGCGGAAGCCGCACACACACACACACACAGCGCGCGAGATGCCCCGCGCGCCATGCGCAGGCTTACAATCGCGCAGCGAAGCATCCAGCGCAGAAAGATGGGTCATCAGAGAGCGCAGCGCCCGCTTGAGCGACAGCGGAGGGAACGCCATTCAAGGCTTCCCCCTATCCCTCTGCCCACCCATCGTCCACATGTTGCTTGTGCCTTCTGCGGACGACACGGTGTCACTTGATGTTGCTATGGTGCTGTCTCTCGCTTGCGTGTTCGGCGCATGACGGGTTGTCGCGCTTCGTTTCGCCCATTTGTCCGTGGGCGGCGGTTTACTGGCGGGGGGGGGGGGGGGCGTTCGCGCGCGCCGCGGCGCCCGCTCACAGTCAGCATGCCATTCGCAAAGCCGCTTTGCTCCCCAACGGCCTGTGCTCACAAACAGTTTGCGCTCGCAGGTCTTGCGGTGCCCACAGACAGCGAATCCCACCAGCCCTCTGGGCGCAGGTGGTCTAGCGCGTTTCCTTTTTCCAACCTCCTCCTTTTCCTTGTTCGGGAGGTTTACCCCCCCCCCCCCCCCCCCTGCGTCTGGGCGGGGGGGGGTGTTTCAGAGCGTCTTTCCTGGCCCAAGATCGCTCCAGGAGGGCCCCAGAGACTCCAAGATTGCCTCCGAGATGGCCCAAGATAGCGGTCGACGGGTCAAGATAGCCTCCGACACGCGTCCAAGAGGCCTCCAGACGGCCCCAAGACGGTTTCAAGTGTGCCCTCCGAGGCCTCCAAGGCCCAAATCCTTCAACAACCTAAGGGACATCAATGTGTGTTTGCCTTCTCGCTTTTTCGCCTCCGACGGGCTCTTGAGGCCTCAAGGCGGCCCCGAGATTGCCCAAAACAGCCCCAAGAGGGGCCCAAGAGAACCGCAAGACGGCCCCAAAAGCGCCCAAGAGCGCTCCAAGAGCGGGCCAAGATGGCCCCAAGACGGCATTTTTGAGCCTCCGAGGGGGGGGGGGGGGGGGGCAAGAATTAACGCCGCCCCTCCTGTTGATCAATGCGGCCTAAGATGGCACCAAGAGGCCTCCCAGACCACTCCCAAGAGCCCCAAGAAGGCCCCCTGACCCCCCAAAAGAGCCCCAAGAGGGTCCCAAAACGCCCAAAAAAAGAGCCCCAAGAAGGCCCTCAGAGGACCTCAGGAGAGCCCCAAGAAAGAGCCCCAGGAGGCCCCAAGAGGGGCCCAAGAGAATCCCAAGAGGGCCCCAAGATGCCTCCAAGTTTCGGAACGCACGCGAGTTTAAGATACGAGTCGGTGCAACAGTCATTACGAACCATGGAAATACCATTCATCTCTCATCGAAGCACCATCGTAATCTGCATCGATTTCCATCTTAAATTTAAATGCGGGAAGCTATGCGTGATGCTTGTGTTCTCGAAAACGGCTGCGCAACTTAATGCGTTCTGCCGCCCCTGATTCACCAACTCCCCTGCTGATCGTTTCTGGATGGGCTGGTGGGGATACGCGAAACGTTACGAATTGGAAGTTGCATTGCTGCGCCCGGTTGTACCGCGGTTTGCACGCGCGTATGCTCGGCCTCGTAATCTAAGCCACAAGTGCCCCAAGATCGGCCAAACAGCGCCCAAGAGGCATCCAAGATGGTTCCAACGGGCCCCGAGATGGCTCCATGGGGACCTCCGAAAGGCCCAAAGGACTTCCAAGACGCCCAAGATTGCCTCCAATATGGCAACCAAGATGGCCTCGAAGCGCCCCAAGGGCCCCAATGACGCCGCAGGGAACACCACACCCACCCACTCTCCGCCCGAGACGCCCAGGGGGCGCTCGAGGTGCAACGCGAAGCGTTTAGAATGAAACAACAAAGATCTGAGATGACGTTTCCATCTGCACACTCGCGCCCGCTTCAAGCGGGCATCTCCGAACGCGACCCTGGAGGTCGAGAGAATGCGGCGGTACCACGTCATGCGATGAGTTCCTGTCGCGCATGCCTTCAGGTGCAGATTGATGGACTCGTCGTTCCAACAGCCCCAAAGGGCTGGAGCACCAAAATACAATGAACTCGCTACTAGGTGACAAGCCTGGTGGTGTTTAGGCTTGAACGGCTGGCCAAGGCGCCTCATCATCTGCAAATGCCGGATATACGACTCCACGAGTTCCTGCTGACAAGCGTTCCGATAAGCACACCTACACCTACACCTCATCCTTTTTTGTTTGCACCTTTCCCGTTATGCGCTCATGTTCTAAATTGTGTTAGAGCATGTTGGAGAATGGTCATGCCCTAAGGGATCGATGATGAAACAAATCCTCCTCCTCCTCCCTCCTCCTCCTCCTCCTCCTCCTCCTCCTCCGTCTCCGTATCCTCCTCCGTCCTCTCATCCCACGCCTCTTCCTCATGTTGCCCCCGTCACTTCCCATCCCCCCTCTGCTGGCCCATGTCTCCCCCGTCCTCATAGGAGCCACCTCCCCCGCAAGTTGTGATTGATTCAAGCCCAGTGGAGCTATCCTGGTCCATGGTGCTGTCCCACTCCCCGTAGCTGCGCCGTATGAGTGCAAGCATCGCGCAAAGTGATTCCCCCGAAACCTTGAACCATCTGTAGTTACATAGCCGACTGCATCGAGGCAAAATAGCTTCCACGCAAAATACAAGAATGTCGTTACCTTCGGCCCCATGCAGCGAGACCAAGCCATCTTCGGTGTCTCCAAACATGCCTTCTGTGATGTTCTGAGCCCGATGGCGGGGACAGCCGCGTCTCTCCTCGGACGAATACCACTCGAACAATAACGCCTTGAAACGCTGGACCGTGCCACTACGTCTCTCCTCAGCGGTTGCCCCAGCAACTTCGAAGACATTTTCCGACATCAGCCAATGCGCGAGGAAGTGGATGAAATACAGAAATAGTCCGAGGCTGAGGCAGCGCAACCAGTCCACAACCATATTCTGCGGACCCAAGTGGCATTCGGCACAAAGCAAGGGGTTTCGATGTCTGCACATCGTCTCATTGGATTGTCGCCAGAACTTCACACGAAATGGTTTTTGCAACGCGTCGAACTGCATAGTGTTTTGGATACTCAAGTGTGGTTCTAGGCGGTCCCCTTTTACGAGATTCAGGCGACCATAATTGTCACTCAGACAGCGGCCCCTGCCACCGCGGCCCCTGCGATCGAAAACCAATGTGCCACGGAGTGTCGGGAAGTCTGCGCGTGCCAGAAGAATTCGCAAGCTGTGCATGCATCATCGTATTCTTGCATTGTTTTCGCTGCCCAGGGAACAGAATGAGGTGAAAGGCCTTGGAATTGGTCCCAATCGCGATGGGAGCAATGGCAGTGCGGACAGCAATTCTCAACAGATGCCCAAGACGGCATTCCCATGGTGGTGACGTTCTCGGACCAATCAGCTTTCATAAATATAACTGCGCCTTTCCAGCCAAGCCGCTGACCAGAAAATGATTTCTCTAGTTCGTGGTCGTCGTCCCAGTCTGATCCACAGGGCATTGAGCTTGGGCGTTCCCCACGAAGCATCGCAAGGATCGGCCACCGAAGCATTGCCAATATTGGGAACACACTGCACCACCCTCTGCACCCGCACGAGCACAACTCGCTTTTGCGAAGGGTGGCGCATAGATACCTGATCCCCGAAGCGATGTTGAAGCAAAAGAATCCAATCATTGAGTCTGTGCGTGAGAACTGAACACCGTTAACATACATAGATAACGCAAGCACAGGGTCAGGCGAATCGTGTGCTTGCACCGTCGGGTGGTCATGGTGCGCCCTGGGCAGCGACTCCAAAAACTCTGGGTCGTTGCATCGTTGCTTGATGTCTGGTCGCGTGTGAAGCTCCTCGGCTATGCCGACATGGGGAGGGACCGCAGGTAGATTGGCCAGCACTCGGGAAAAATCTGACCTCTGTGTCAGAGGAACTTTAGTCTTCAAGTAGTGCTCGTCCCCCTCTGCCTCCTTGAGCGCTGCGTCCCAGTGCCGACTGTAATGACCGCTTTGCTTGCCAGGTGCAAACGCCAATTTTTCTGTCAGACCGCCTACACCTGCGCCGTGGGCCCAGCATGAGAGAACACACGCTTGCTTGGCCGACAGCACCCTCTCGCGCTTGAGTTCAACCACATACTGCGCGAAAATATCCACGCAGTCGTCATGACTGAGACCACTTAAACATTCACTCAAGGCAACTGGGTCGTCCAGATCAACATCTCGCATCAGCGCGTCGTGCTCCCATGGGGCGCGTGCTTCCCACGGGCGAGCCATTGCCGATGCGAGCGGAGCGTGAGCCAAGCTTGAGCTGAGATGGGCACGGACAGTCGGCGGTCAATCTCGGCGTTATTGGGCGACGCTTCATTGGGGGCTCTTGGGCACCGTTGTGTGGTCCTCTTGGAGCCTCTGTTGGGCCTCTTGGGGGCTTCTTGGAGGCCTGCTGGCGGTCTGGGGGGTCCCGTTTGGGCAGAAAGCTGGAAATGTAATTTCGAGTTCTGGCTCTAGGGCCCTTTGGGGGCCGTCATGGGCCGTCTTCGGCGCGTCTTGGGCCGTCTTGGGGCCGTCTTGGCATGTCTTGGGGCCCTCTTCTGGATCTCCGGGGTGATCTTGGGGGGTTGTAGGCTCGTCGTGGACACTCTTGAGGGCCCAAAAGTTACACGCGCTCACAATATACGTTTTCCTAAGAGATGGGGCGTGTTTTGCTTTGTGGGGCCGTTTTGAAAAGCCTCTGATTACCGACGCGCCCCGCGGGGATCGATGCGCCCAGCAGGAATCAGACACTCACGGCCGCCGACGCGCCCCACAGTGATCGGCACGTCGCCAGGTGGTTTTGGAGATGCGGAGGTGCGGCTATCAACGCGCCCCGATAATTTCGGCCCACACCGAAACATCAAACCAACTGTTGATTTGATTACAGGTTTGCCCGCCTTGCGGCTGAGCGGTTCTCGAAGGGGGGAAGGGGCCCTAGCGACTCGCGCCGAACGACTCGCGCCGAACGACGAAGCAGAAAGAAGTGGAACAAACACGTACATGTTTGTTAACGGGCTTTCTTAGTGTGCGTGTAGATAAGGCCGTGAACAGCCCAGAATCGAGCGTCAAACATTTGAAAAATATTGACACTGGTTTTTGGCCTAGGCCCCCCCCCCCCCCTCGGGCCTCAGTGGGGCGGAGGGGGGTGGGGCAGCGAGGAGTGTGCTCAGAGCTGCGAGAGACAGTCCATAATCTGTTGGGCTCTAGCCGTCGTCGTCGTCGTTGTCGTCGGATTTTGTTTTTCACCCATTACATGTGTAGATGCATGGGCAGACCTGGCAACGCGACAACATATTGAAGAAAACCACGTGCCGGCAAGGAAAATCAAACATAGTCAAACAACGTCAAACATAGTCAAACATAGTCAGAGTATGTTCGACCCGTACATAGTCAAGGAAATCTCGAGAATCCGCGAAACATTCGCTAAAAACAGAAAACATAGTCAGGCTACGTTTGGCCAAACTTGATCAAACATAGTCAAAACATAGCCGAGGCTTTCAGTCGGTATCGGCACTCGATTTCTCGGTCGAAGGTCGGAAAACACGAATACAACACGCAACATCGCATACGTGCATTGGTTCAACACTCACCCTGGGGTCCTGATACCTCTGAGGGGGTGGTTTTGGAGGTGAGACCGTGCTACTCCACGGCCGCGTCTGCTGGGGGGCGGGATCTGCGCGTGGCCACGACACTATCACGCGTCTCAAGGTATACGCACCTTGTGACTGGAGACCGATAGCTGCACCCCGTCGTTGGCGGCCTACCGCAGTCGGCACAGGATGAGGAAAGGAAAGAACCCGAGCGAGCGTTGTGTAGCAGACGCGTTGTAGGATGAGGAGGAGGAGGAGGAGGAGGTCCAAGGAGGAGGAGGGGGACGAGGAGGAGGAGGTCCAAGGAGGAGGATGAGGAGGAAATATCTATCTTGGAATCCAGAGGTGTTTTCTGTAAAACACCTCCGAATGGGGTAGGGTGGCAAAAGAGACGGGGAAGGAACATGAGGAGTGAGGCTATCACTGCGCTGCTTAAGACTGCTGCGCAGCGTGCATCCTCTTGATGCGCTCGGTCTGGCCCACAAGGGCGTTCACGCGGTCATCGAGCTCAGATGTCTTCTTGCACTCCTTCATGATGGCATCGTCGTCGTAGTTGGCCTTCGCAAAGGCCGTGAACTTGTCCTGCAGGAAGGCTGCTTTCCAGAAGTCCGGCGACTCCTTGAACTCGTCGATCTCCTGGCGCGCATGCCTGATCTTCTTGAGGGTGGTCTTGGTGTTGGCCCACTCCCAGTCGGGGTCGTTCGCAATCACCGCAATGAGATCCTCGCAGGTCTGGCGGGCGATCTTCGCATTATTATTCGCCTTGTCGACGTCCTGCAATACCTTCGCGAGCTCCTTGCGCTTCTTCTTTTCCACTTCCCCGTCGTCGGTCTCGGCAGGTTCGATGTCCGCGGCCTTCGGCTTCCCGGGTGGCGTTGCACTTGAGCTGCCTACAGAGCTCCCGCGCTTCCCCTGGGCAGGGGTGCTTGGTCGCTGTGGTTGCTCGGGCGGCGCCTCGTCAGAGTGGTCGGCCTGCCCCTGGCGATTGATGAGCTCGTACCTCTTCTCGGTCCCAACCCCGACCGACTCATCAAGGTCTAAATACTTCACCCGCTTCGAACGTTCATCATACTTCACCCGCGGGTTTCCATTGAACGTCTTCCCAGCCTTGTGGTCGGCCAAGCAAGACTTGACGACGTTGAGGGCACCAACGTACGCCGCCTCATCGTTGCCCTGCTCGACGACCAAGCGCCCGAAGGTCCTGTAGTGCCCGTCGATGTTGTCGTAGGTCTTGTGCGAGTCTGTCTGCTGCTTGATGATGCGCTTCTTCTCGTTCTCCAGCTCGGTCGCAGCCCACTTTAGCCGAAAGGCTTCCTGGGCGCCCCTGTTGCTCCCGACCTTCGCGTACTTCGCGCGGAGGGAGGCGTCGCCCCTCTTCGCCCTGGTGAAATCCTGCCCCAACGGAGATGCCGTCTTGAGTTCACCCGCGTCGACGGCAGCCTTGCACTTCAACATCTTCGCGGTCCAGTCCGAGATGTCCTCCGCCTGCACCTGGTTCGCCACTGGATTCTCGCAGGATTGCGCTTGAAGGTGCACGTTCTGCAGGAAGAACTCCGCCAACAATTTCTCGTCCTCGGTCAGCCTATCACTCGAGTCCGCCCACGACTTCGGGTTGCCCTGGTCGGTTAGCTGCTTGATCGCAGACGCCATGGCGGACTCGAAGCTCTCTGCAATCGCCGCGGCGCTCTCAGGCCCAGAGGGGGCTGCGTTCGCCGCCTCGTCATGCTGCTCACTCGAGGCTCCAGCAAGAGCCCCCCCTCCATCGACGCTCGAAGAGATCTCTTCGACAGAAGCGGCACCGCCATCGGCGCCCTCAGCGCATCCACGACCCACGGCCCACTGCGAGACTCCGTCGGCCGCCATCTCGAGCGCAGCCAATCGAAGCTGAAGCGGGACAGACAGGAAGATGCAGACTACGAGACGCGCTCGATGTGCGCGTGAGCCAAAATGGCTGCGAACAAAGTAAGGGGGATGGATGTAGAGGAGGATGAGGAGTGCGCGGGCGCCCGGAGGATCAGGAGCGCGCGCGTGCGCGTGGGGGGGGGGGGGGGGGGGCGGAAGAGCGGCCATGGCAGGTCTCAGATGCCTTAGCGTGCTTATCCCGCGGAAGAAGAAACAGTGCTATGAATACCCATCTATGCAATGTCTTTCTGCGTGAGTTGCCCGCTTGACTTCTCCTGGTCCGTTTCGCGGGCGAGCGGGCGTTTCGATTGCTTGGGGGGGGGGGGGGGGAAGCGGGGAGGGCGAGGTGAACATGGGGAGAAGGAGCGCGGAGAGGACGGAGGAAGAGGGCTTGGAAGACGAGAACTGAAAGAAGAGGAAGAGGATAGCTCCACAGTTGTTGCGAAACGATTGGACATCGATCCAAACGAAACCACAACGCTTCAAGGCATCGCCGCACCGCTAGCTATGATAACAGCTATTAATCAATCACAACGATCGGGATGTCGTCAAAGGCGAAGCTCACCTTGGTTGCAGACTTCTTGAGGCGCTTGTCATTGTTCCCACTTTCGTTGGTGCCGCTGCTCGAGGGCTTGGAGTCTTTCTCCGCGTCGGGGATCGAGCTGTCTGGCTCCTTCGTCACGGATGCTAGCTTCTTGCGCGCGATCTTGCTCGGGGTCTCGCAGACGCTGGGCCTGCCCCTGGGCTAGGGCGCTTGCCACCCACGGAGTCACCCTCAGCTCCACTGCCGATCATCATTTTTTTTTTATATATAAAAAAAAAAAAATCGTCCTTCGTGATCTTCTGCTTCCCGTACTTCTTGGCCAACTCCCTGATTTTCTCGAGGTGGTCGCTCCTCGTGGCCTCTGTCGAGTCATGGCCGATCACGTGCTGGCACACTTGGGTGAATCTCTTCTCGTCGTTCACCCAGACGGCCTCATGCACTAAGAGCATGTAGCCAGAGGTATTGCAGTGCTTGTTTCGACACGTGGATTTCGGTTGGATTCTCTTTGCCCTTGCACACGTACGTGAACAGCGGGCCTTTCTTCTTCACATTGCACTCGGCGAAGGTCTCGAATTCTTCGTTGGTGACATCGGGGACCTCCCTCTCGAAGTTGTCGGGCCACGTCGCCACTACGAAGCCGTTGTCGCCAGCTCGGATCCGCTTAGAGTAGGTCTTCTTCTGCAGCTCGCTGTCGAGGGCGCGCCGTGCGAGGCGAAGCATGGGGCCCCAGCCGAAAGTCATTGAGGGCTTGATGGCGTTCTGGGCTGCGGGTTCTTCCTTGGGCCCCTCCTCCTCCTCGTCCTTCTCCTCGCCTGGGTCCCCGTCGTCGCCCACGTCGTCCCCGTTGCACTCCTCGTCGCCCCCCTCGGTGAGCTGGTGGAACCACTTGGGCTGCGGTTCCCCCCGCGCCGCCTTGGAAGTCCTGCGACGCATCGCGCAGGTCGTCTTGACCATGGGCTCCTTCCACTCCGCTTCGTGCTTCTCGGACAAGTCAACCTCCCACTCCTTCCTCGCCCCTTGGAGCACGATGTCGATCGCCTTGTCGAAGTCGGTTTTCTTGATGTCCCACTTGGCGCTGAAGTTCTTCAGCGCCATCATCAGGCCCCTGTACTTGACGACGTGCTGAACAGAAAGCACAGCCCCGTCGTCGAGCGCAACGAGCCAATCGCGCGAGGTCCACGAAGGCGTCAACGCACGCCCCAAAGCTGCAACGTCAACATCATCGGCCTTGCAAGGCCCCACGGAGGAAACACTCGTGAAGAAAGTCGGGCACAGATGGTTGCGACGCCAATCGAGAAACGTTTGGGCCAGTTTGAGCCAACATGGTTACAGTTTCGGTGGTGGCCGGGCGTGACAGAGCAGTATCAACGCGTGGACCCCGAACAAAAAAATGTTGCACGGAGTGCAGACGAGCTCGACGAACGAGTCACGCGAACACAGTTTGGGGAATGTGATTTTGCATGCGAATTACCACGCGGGCCTGTGAACTCGTAAAGCGCGCGAGCCAGGCGGGAAATTCATTGAAACACCCGAACAATCACAAATTCTTGACGCTTCGCGTACCCCCACCAACCCATCCAGAAACGATCAGCAGGGGAGTTGGTGAATCAGAGGCGGCAGAACGCATGCAGTCGCGCAGCCGTCTTCGAGAACACAAGCATCGCGCATAGCTTCCCGCGTTGAAGCTTAAGATGGAAATCGGTGCAAAGTACGATGGTGTTTCGATGAGAGGTGAGGGGTATTTCGATGACTCGTAATGGCTGTTGCACTGATTTGTAGATTAAACTCGCGTGCGTTCCGAAACTTGGAGGCATCTTGGGGCCCTCTTGGGGTTATCATGGGCCCCTCTTGGGGCCTCATGGGGCTCTTTCTTGGGGCTCTCCTGATGTCCTCTGAGGGCCTTCTTGGGGCTTCTGGGGGCTCCTTTTGGGCGTCTTGGGGCCCTCTTGGGGCTCTTCTGGGGGGTGCGGGGGCTTTCTTGGGGCTCTTGGGAGTGGTCTGGGGGGCCTCTTGGGGCCGCCGTAGGCCGCATTGATCAAAAAGAGGGGCAGCGTTAATTCTTGCCCTCCCCTCGGAGGTTCAAACGTGCCGTCTTGGGGCCCTCTTGTCCCGCTCTTGGAGCGCTCTTGGGCGCTCCTGGGGCCGTCTTGCGGCTCTCTTGGGCCCCTCTTCGGGCTCTCTTGGGCCATCTTGGGGCTATCTTGAGGCCTCAAGAGCCCTGCGGAGGCGAAAAAGCGAGAAGGCAAACGCACATTGATTCCCTTAGGTTTTTGAATGATTTTGGCCTCTTGGGGGGTCCTTGGAGGCCTCGGGGGGGACTTGAAACCGTCTTGGGGCCGTCTTGAGGCCTCTTGGACGCGTGTCGGAGGCTGCCTTGACCCGTCTACCGCTATCTTGGGCCATCTTGGAGGCAATATTGGAGTCTCTGGGGCCCTCCTGGAGCGATCTTGGGCCAAGAAAGACGCTCTGACACATCCCCCCCCCCCGCCCCCGCCCAGACGCAGGGAGGGGGGGGCGGGGGGGAGGTAAACCTCCCGAACAAGGAAAGGGAGGAGGTTGGAAAAGGAAACGCGCTAGACCACCTGCGCCCAGAGGGCTGGTGGGACTAAATCACCGGAGTGCGCACACGTGGAAGAGGGTTCTCACTGCGTCCACGTGGCGAGATCCATTTCAGGCAAGGCACTGAAACCAACTCGTGCAGAACGCGTGGCTGAGATGTTTGCGCTCGCGCGCTGCCCTCGCGCACTCAGGTTCACATCCGACGCGTAATGTTGTTTGTTTTACACGACATTATGGCCTGACTGCATTGTTTTGTTGTTACGGTCTGGGGAAGCTATTTAAATGTTTTACATATTCTTGGGAACGCATGGGTGATCCATTGTTTTGCCTAAGGGTCTTCGTTCGATCACAGCCGAATGTACAAACATATGTTGCATCCGTAGCCATTTTGGCTCTAGCCCATTTCGCGGGCGCAAGCTCATTTTTTTGAGCTTGAACCACAAGGCTCATTTTTCTGAGCCTGAAGGACCTCAGGGAGGAGGCGACGAGGCTGCTTCGGGAGCAGTCGGCGGCCGGCGTGGTGGGCGCGGCCGCCGTGCAGGTCGCGGAGCCCCTCGGCGTCGTCGACGCCCCGCGGATGCGCCCGAAGGAGATGCTCAGCGCGGTGCCGGCCGGGCCCATGTCCGAGGGGGGCGCGAGCTCGACGGGCGCCGAGAGGCGTGCCAAGATAGCTCGGGTGGCCAGCGTCTTCGTGAAGAAGCAGGAGGGCGCCCGAGATGCCCGGGGCCTCGTCGCTGCGCAAGGTGGCCGTTCCTCGCGAAGGGGATGAGGCCGGCCCCGCCGCGCTGCAGTGAGGATGTCGTCGAGGGTGCCTGGCGCGCGGCTCTGGCAGCGCTACTCATCACAGTTGATTCGCCGGCGTGCGCCGCGCAGCCGAACCGCGGCCCCCCCACCGCGGCCGCCTTCGGTGCAGCCACTTCTGGTGCGATCATCGAAGAACCGAAAACGACACAATTGTACATAAACTTGTGGAGATCCGCACGGGTTTGTTGGATCGGCGCCGGGCCCGCCAGGCGGCGCCCCAGGCGCCGCCCCCGGCGCGTTCCGCGCGCCAGGGGGGGGGCCCAGTGCCGATCCAGGAAGCCCGCGCGGACTTCCAACAGTTTGCGTTTATGTCGTTTTGGTTATGCTAAGTCACTTTCTCAACGACCGGCCTCTAATTGAAATCGGAAACCACAATAGTCAAAACGATGATTTCCGCCAGGTCCCGAATAATCACAACGGTGATTCTTCTTTGGACCCCCATCATAAAAGACAATGGTTTTCCTATGATCCCCCACAGTGAAAACGATGATTTGTCTTGTTGGTGCGATCTTTTGGTGCGCTCAGTGGTAGCAGGGCCCCCCATCGGCCCGACCGCCTTCGGTGGAGTCACTTGCGGTGCGCCCCCTTTGGCACGATCGTCTTCCTTGCGATCCGCTATGGTGCGACCGGCGTCGGCGCGATCTCCATCGGCGCGATCGCATGCCCCGGGGCCGCCTGCGGTTTCGTCGCCCCTGGCGCGGTCGAAGGGTAACAGTCTGGACGCCGTATCTGCGCGCAGCGCGAGGGGGGGGGGCAGGATTTGCCCGCCCCAGCGGCGCCCCCATAGGCCAAGGTAGGCCCCAAAATGTTTCATTGCCACACTGCCGAATCCAGCAGCGATTCCGAGTTCAATCCAATCCTCCCCCCCCTGTTCCTGCTCGCGTTCCCCCCCCCTGCCCCCTCCTTGCATTGCCCCATCCCCGCCCCCTGTCTTCGTTCATCTTCTGCTGCCCCTTCCGCTCTTAGCTTAGCGCATTCGTGTCTCAAGTGTGATGCGTAGTACTTGCTCGCCAGTTCGTGGCGAAAGGAACGCCCACCTCGGGGCCGTCTCTTCGCAGCGCGCGCGCTTGCTTCCAGGGGCCCAGCGCCCGCCGACGCTAGGCGATTGCGCGTGGCAGCGCGCAGTTGGTCCCACTTTGAAACCCACGGCGCCCCCCGCGGCGCGCTCGACCAGGCCGCGGGGTCGTTTTCCCAGAGACGCAATTGGCGGGGCCAGTTGTGGCCGCTCGAAAAAAACAGCGGCGGCGCCGACAGATACTTTTGATGTTCGCGCTTCTGCGTCATGCATGGTTTGCCTTGCGATCCATAACCTGTGCGAGTTGTTGTCATTCAGCATGGCTTCGCGCACGGAGTGCCCCCGTCCACGGCGTGCGAAGTGTGCTGATGCCCCGCCATATCCTTTCCTTCTCGCCCCCCTCCCCCCCCGCCCCACCCCCCCACCCCCCCCCTCTCCCCCCTTCGCCTTGCCGACGGCCCCCGGGGGCGGCGAGGGGGCGGGGGCGGCGGAGGAAGGACAGGCGAGGAAGGGAGGGAGGGAGGAGGAGCAGCAGCAGCAAGGATGATGAGGATTTTTTGCTGCAAGCCCACACTGGCGTTGGTGCGAAGCCGTGGCGCGCAATATTGGCGGCGATGGCCGTCGACATCGCCACATTGCCTTCGGGCCGGCGTGACTGTTGACCCCGCGAGCCCCCGCGGGAATGGGAATCGCGAGTTCCTCGGGGGCGCAAGAGGGCGCGCGTGCAACCTGCAGAAGACGCCGGCTTCTTCAATTAGATAACACGTGTGTCTTATCAACGGGCAGGAAGCCCGACACTGCGGGGCACCGCCTCGCCATAAGCCACAACGCAGATGCCACTCTGGCGTTGCGTCTTCATGCGCGTGTTCGGGCGCCGGAGGGAAAAGCGCGGCTCGCGTGGCATCTCCGAACAGCAGGAATGATCCTCGTCCGCGCCGTTATTTTGGGGTCGCCCTTCATCTTCGAGGCTTATGCTGCGATTGTGAGTTGGTCGTGCGTCTGATCCCCATCGATCAAAACAGTTGGGTGCTTCGTCACCAAGATCCGAATCGACTGCCGACGTGGCGGTGGCGAGAAGTTAGCATCGCGCTGCGGCGCGCTAGCACGCACAGAAACCATCGTTTCACATGTCCACCACCATCCCACCACCCTGCTATCACCGTCGCCACCACCGCCATCACCATTACCACTAACCATTATCACTTACATTATCCCATATATAGAAAGATAGAGCGGTGGAAACAGAGAGAAAGGGATAGATGGACGGATGGATCGATAAACGAATGGAAGGATAGATAGATGCACATATAGATGGGTAGGTGGGCATATAAGTACATGGCAGTATGTGTGGATCGATAGATCGATGGGCCGCTGGGTAGATAGGCAGGCGCGCGCGGACCAGCGGCAACCAAACCCCCACGCAAAGAAGGCGGCTGGGCAAAGAACTTCCACGTATTATGTCTTGCAAGAGGCAAACACGCATCACCCACTTCTGCTCGCTGCTACACACTGCGGGGCAGGCAGGTAAACGCCACCTGTTGCCGCCACCTGCGCAGCGGCGCGGGCAGAAGCAAATGGGTGCGATCTACGGCGCCTGCCGCCGCCAAGTAGTGCGCGAACAAAGGCATGCCGCGCCCTCGCGCCAACCATCCCCGCGGTGGATAGATGGATGGATAGATGGATAGATGAATTGTTTGGGGTGTCAGCTCGATAGGTACATAGAGAGAGTGATGCATCTGTATATATATATACATATATACACATATACATACAGACAGGTATATTAGGCGTATAGAAGCAAGCGGGAGCAGGTGGCATTTAGTCTGTTTCGCGCATTATTTGTTGGCGGTGGGCGGGATTCATTGCAAGTCGACTGTTCCCCCCCCAATCTTCCTTGTCGCCCGAATGGCGGTCCGATCGGCGTTAAAGGGTGGACATGACGTCGACGACTGCGCATGAATATGTGGAACATCTTGCTTTGCATTGTTCTGTCCTCGTTTTGCCCAGAGCGCTACCCCGAAGTTTACTGCTGCGCGACAATTCCCTCCATCGCTTGTGGGTGGTGATTGTTTGACCACATTTAACATCCTTTTTGTTCCTGCCTCTTCGCTATTCGCGTCCAGTTCTTGCCGCATCCAGTTCGTTCCCTTTGTAATGCTGTCAACGCGCCAACTGAAGTCGCGCGCGTCTTCAAATATTCTGGCCTTGATCATTTGTCGTGATCAGAAGGCAAACTAAAAAGCCACATGGATCAACTTGAGCCAGCTGGTTACGGCGGTCTTGCACAGAAGGGGGCGCATGTTCTTTGTGCGAACATTTGCCGTTGATGTTGTTTCGGTTTTCCTTGGGGCCCCCGGATATCATGCAGCACCGCCGGCGCTGCGCCTGTATAATTCGATCATCAGATGCGCGGGCTTGAATCCCGAGAGCGGTGCAAACAAACCTTCAGCAGTGCATGTTTGTGAGTTTGTTTTATACCAAAACGAATTTCGGGCGAATTTTCCCCGGAAGCCTTCCAGGGATTGTTTTTGTGCTTTGTTCTAAAGTTTGCTGTTGGTTTTTCAGCTGGGAAAGAGCGTGCTCTACCGGTGCTGGCGGAAAATGGGGGGGGGGGGGGGGGTCATTGCTGGTTCGAACCCCCCCCTCCGGAAAACCAGAGGGGGGCCATTGCCGGTTCGAACCCTTCCCCCCCCCCATCGTGAAAAGGGGGGGGCCACTGCCGGTTCGAACCCCCCCCCCTCTCCAGTCCAGAAAACCGGGTGGTGCCAGTGCCGGTTCGAACCCCCCGCCCTTTTGACAACCGGGGGGGGGGGGCGTCGCTGCCAGTTCGAACCCCTCCCCCCGCCCGCCCCCCCATCCCCTCCAGAAAACCGGGGGGGGCCACTGCCGGTTCGACCCCCCCCATCCCTTCGAAAACGGGGGGGCCACTGCGGGTTCGAACCCGGCCCCCCCCTTCGCCGCCGGACCGGGGAGAGCGGGGGCATTGGCGCGCCGCCGGGGGCACCGGCGGGGACAGCGGGGGCAATGGTGGGAACGGCGGGGGCAGTGGGACACTGGTGGGGGCGGCGGTGGCGGGAACAGTGGGACAGTGGTGGGGGCGGTGGTGGCGGGGACAGCGGTGCGGGGACAGCGAGAACGCGGTGGAAACAGTGGGACAGTGGAGGGCGCAGCGGTGGCGGGGACAGCGGCGAGGGCGGTGGCGAGGACGGCGGCGGGGCAATGGGACAGAGGTACAGTGGGGACAATGGTGGGGGCAGCGGGGACAGCGGGAACAATGGGGCAGCTCAGTGGGACAGCGGAGGAGGCAGTGGGACAGCGGGGGCGGCGGGGACAGTCGGGCAGTGGCTGGGGCCGCGGAGAAAGCGGGGGGGCGTGGAACCGCGGTGGAAACAGTGGCGGGGACAGCGGGGGCAGTGCGACAGTGGCGGGGGCATTGGGGACAGTAGGGGCGGTGGTGGAACCAGCGGGGGCAGTGGTGGTGAGGACAGCGGTGCTGGGGACAGCCGTCGGAGATGTGGTGCGGACGGCGGTAGGGGCCGGGAGTCGTTTGTTGGCGGTGAGCGCGGGGGGGGGAGGGGTTCGAAACGGTGGTGACCCCTGCGGATTTCCGGAGGAGGGGGTGCGAACCGGCAGTGGCCCCCTTGGTCTTCCGGAGGGGAGGGGGGGGGGTCGAACCGGCAGTGGCCCCCCCACTGGTCTAGTTGGATTGTTTATGATCCCTTGAGTTCGGGGTGAGAGGCTTCAGAACCTTCGGAGAAGTTTAGATGTTTATCGGACTTATCCGTAACAATATGGATCAAGCCATTACGTGGTTTCTTGATAGCTACGCTGGAAAATCAATTTTGGTAGTGCTGATGCGGTGGCAGGTCCTTTGAGACGCGCCGTTGCCCTGCCCGCAGCTTAGCCGTGAGGTTCCGGCAAAGCGTCGAGATCGATATGCCATGTGCGACAAGCCGCCTCAGTGCGCGAGTTTCAGCAAACTCATCGCGCACGTCGTCGCGGCGACCCTCATCACCCTCAACGCCAGGCTGGTGGAGCGGACGCGCTTCGCCATGGATCGCGGAGATGCCTCGGGCGCTGGCGGCATCCCGCTCGACGCGTTCAATAAGAACACGCCGCCAGGATGGCGGCCAGGCAATGCAAAGTGCCTTCTGCGCCGCTACATCCAATTGCCCAGGCTTTGGTGGAGGCAGACGGAGTCAGCAGAACGCGCAGCAGGGCCAGTGATGGCAGGGCGCCTACGCGGCACAGCTTTCCAGATAGCTACGACGATTCGACGAGATAGGCTGGGCCCGAACGCAGGGGTGCGAAGCGAAATGGAAGGGGGCGAACTGCTCGCACAGCTTTCGCACCCTGAGTGGCAAGACGCCCAAGCTGTTCAACGCGCTGCAGAGCTTGCCGTAGCATCAATCCTCATGGACGTTCTCGTGCAGGAGTTCGAGGTTCAAGATCAAGATGCGTCTATTGTGGCCTCATCAAGTTTCTTCTCCTTGCACCGAGCCATCTTCCGCTGACAGACTTCCCCGCGATGCTCAGGCCCTGCTTCGACGAGACCTCCGAGCGCGGGGGCCTGCAGCTCAACAATGTCGGCAAGAGCTTCCTCTCACTGCAGATGTCAGGACTCTCAGAGAAGATGCGAACATACCTCAGAATGCAGATTGAAGGAGATCTCAGTCGGCTTCCCGAACTCATTCCGCCGATGCAGAGAATGGCCAATCACGAGTTCCAAGGGGCGTCATCGTCGATGCCGAGCATGGCCTCGCAGTGCTGGATGGACGCAGCAGCATACTGGGAGTCAGATTACGAAAGTTCTGAGACTTGGATATCAGACGGCTCTTGGGTCAACCTAAGCTATAAAGATTCTGCTTGGTATGGAAGCACCTGGTATGATGACACCGGCTGGGGCGACTCCCACGAGGGCGCTGGTGCTGGATACGAGGAGGACTACGGAGAACACTCAGCAGAGGGTTATTACGGTGGCAATGGTCAAGGACGAGGCAAAGGACGAGTGCAAGAACAATAGCAAGAACACCTCGGACGGATGCACGACCTGCGCTTCGCCCTTGCACTCAAGCAAGGACTGTCCCTCACAGAAAATTCAATCTCAAGGTTCATCCAAACCGAGCGACTACTACGGCAAGAAGGGCAAGTTTCGTAGCAACAGCAAGGGCAAGTATCGCGGGAAGTCCAAGAACAACAAGGACGGCCGCTGCGGCGGCAAAGGTTTTGGCAAGGCTTGGAGGAATAATCGCAGCGGCAAGGGCAAGAGGAACGGCAAGCAGAGTAGCTACTACGAAGACGATCTACCATGGCAACATGATGCGTATGATGGAGAGAGCAGTTGGTTCACCCATGGAGTTACAGGTACATGCCATGGGGATGCAGTTTCTCCGAGGCCCGAGCTCTTCGACCTGGTATCACTCGCGCAGACGGTTGCCTCGGGACCGAAGATCACTTCACCAGACAAGCCGAGCGTCCAGCTGGGCGCGAAGTTCGACGCCAACACCTCGGTCATCACACCAATGGAACAGTCGACGATCTTCAACTTCCCGACCGAAACAGAGGCACCGATGGCTCCGACCCCAGGTTCGTCGAGTGCGACGCGCCCGACAGCTGGACCGGCGCTCAAGAAGTCGATCTTCATGGCGCTAGCGACGCTCAACAGGGCCCGCAAGTATCTTGCGACTGGTGAGGTATTCGGTACGATGCATGTGGTTCATGGTGCTGAGCGGCTGGGGCTCCTAGAGTTTCTGGACAAAGTCATGGGGCCGATGGGCGCCATGCATGAGGTGATCTTCGGCCCATCCACTTCGATGTTCACTGGTGTTGGAGGCAAGCCTGAGCCAGGGCTTCAAGTGTGCTCAATGCCCCTTGGAGTACCAGGCCAACCGGGGGCGACTTTCTCGACGGATTTGATCGGCAACCAAGGTTCCTCATGTCCTGGCCTGATGCCCCTTTTAAGCGCGGTGGGTTGCAGTGCGTTGGTAGCTTGCGGAGTCTTCGACAACCGCGACGGCATCATGATCATATCGGCCCCTGGCAAACACAGGCATCATCCTCCACAGGTGGCATTGGTACGTATTCTCTACGCGGATTCGAATCATTATCTCTTGCCGATCGACAGGTTCGAGCAGAATCCTCAAGAGATTGCGAAGGAGAAGGCGTTGCAGATTCGCTGGTCAGAGGAATATCAACGAGGAGTTCAGGCCAACGTCGAGCGGGCTTTCAATCATTCCAAAACGGAGCTGACAAGCACGTCGGCATCACCATTGCCAGCGGCAGATTCGGAGATGCAAGGTCCGCCACTAGCAGAGGCTGAAAGGACAGGTATCGGACTCGTTCAATATCCTCCGACAGCAGCTCCAGTATTAGACAACGAGGCGAACCATACGATAATACAGTCAACGACATCACCAGGAACAGCATCGGCACTATTCTCGCCCGATCGCCGAGGCTTCAAACGCTTGAAGCAGCACCAAAAACAAAGTTCACCGCTATCTGGATGAGCGTGCCAGGACAAGGTTACTTGCGAGACATTTGGCCGCAGGGCAAGGACGAGAAGGAGAAGCAGCAGTTGGATAAGCACCACGCGTGCATGCTGGAGGAGTTCTACAACTTCAGCGGCCTGGTCGTCATTACTCCCGAGAACGCAGAGATCTGGCGCAACCAAATCATCAAGGACTGGCATGACCTGGAGCTTCTTGAAAGTACGAGTGGCTCAGGAAGGCTTTCTCTAAGTATATGTAGGTCAGGCTTGCTTCTGAGCTTTCCTAGAGATTTCAGGTATGGTTGGGATCCACGCCGTAAGGCTCATCGAGACCTTCTTGACAAGATTGATAAGACGCTCCCGTGTTTGGTGGAGCTCTGGTCTCCAAGGTGCTCGCCGTGGTCAGTATCAACTGCTATGAAGGAAGCCGCGGAGCTCGAGGCTTCGCGTCAGGCGGAGTGTCCGAATCTCCAATGGGTTGCCCAACGACTTCGCAAGGTACACAAGGATGGCCGAGCCAGTGCACTCGAGAACCCCAGGAGCTCCGCCATCCTCAAGAGCTCGCCCTTGACATCGGCATCGCACTACGGCAATCAGGCACATCTTGATCAATGTCAATATGGAGCGTCAGATCCATCAACAGGAGTTGCAGTCAAGAAGCCGACATTTCTGCACCTGACCAACATCAAGCTGTCGCGTCTCTATTTGAAGTGCCAGGGCGACTCCAAGTGCCGCGAGCACTCTGTTATTCAAGGATCATTTCCCGGCACGAGCATCAACGAGACAGCTGCAGCGGCAGTTTATCCATGGCCCATGGCAACGGCCATCGTTCACGACATTCACGAGCACATGCGCACGCGAGTTGTCAAGGATGGCGACGAGATGTTCCACGCGCGCCCCTGGAGTTGCGAGAGGTGCCGTCATGGGCTCCACAAGAAGATGACAGATAAAAGCAACCAGCCCGCGGCACCTCACACCAGGGTAGCAGGCTGCAGGTTTGCACCAGGCCGCCTTGGCGCACCACCTGGAGGTGCACCAGAAGCAGCAGCAGGAGCAGCAGCAGCAGCACCTGCAACTCCCCCAGGGCTGCACCTGCTCAGGCTGCTGAGCCAGTCGCCGCTGCGCCGGCAGCGCCTGCAGCAGCCGCAGCCCCAGCAGCAGAAGTCGTGGAGCCCCCTCCTGAGCTTCGGCCTGAGGCTGTGGTTCCCCCAACCTACATCGATCCGAGTTTCGACCTCAAGGCGGCCAAGAGGATCCTTCGAGACCCGAAGGCGTCAGTGAAGGAGAAGAAGGCAATCATCATGGGCATCCGCGTGAAGTTTTGGCACGCGGCAGCCACGGAGCTCAAGAAGATTCTGCGCTGGGCTGGCTATGGCAAGGAGGTGCTCGACATGGTCGGCTCCGTCATCGAGTGCTGCAAGGAGTGCGCTACGTGGAAGCGCAAGCTTTCGAGGCCGCAGGTGAAACCTGGCTGGCCGAAGACTTCAACTACCGGGTCCAGACGGACCGTTTCTTCATTTTCGACAAGACTTTCATCATCTTGGTGGATGAATGCGTTCGCCGGTGTTCGGTGGAAGAGCTATCTCGCAAGACAGCTGACGAGTGGATGCAAGTGGTGTTCAGGAACTGGATCAGTTACTTTGGTCCAATGACCTACCTGGTCACCGACCAGGAAGGCGCCATCACGAGCGACCTCGTCGGCAAGTGCTGCGAGAATTTCGACATTGCACCCGACTTCGGTGGCTCTCAGTGCCACGCTGCAGCACCGATTGCAGAGAGAAGGGTCGAGATCGCGAGGACAGGAGCTCAGAAGCTGTGGGCAACAGTCCAGAAGACAGGCCTCAACACGACTCAGAGTCAGGTAGTCTGCGAGGTCGGCATGTCCACCAACAGCTACAGCATGCTCAGTTACAATGGCTGTGCTCCACATCAAGGTCTGCTCGGGCATCAACCACGCGAGCTGTGCGATCCCGAGGTCAAGGCGATCTCTGCAGCCGCCGGGGCGTTTGAGACAGCGTCCGGCGCCATCGAGGTTCCCATGCGTCTACGCATGATGGCCAAGGAGGCGATCCCGCAGAGCATCGTGGAGGACCCGCTCGCTGTGGCTCAGAACACCCGGATGCAGAAGTTCAAGCCGGAGGACCGCGCTAGTATCGACGGTGCGAAGGCGGATTTCTGGCGAGAACCGAATTCCAAGGTCGATGCAGGATGGCGTGGCTCTTGCGAAGTGATCAAGGTCTACCGGGATGGTTCCAAGGCCGCGGTCGACTGGAGGGGTTATATCATGTTGGTGCCTATCAGGCATCTGCGACCTCATGTGGGCTTCCTCTGGCTTCTGCACCAGAAGCACCACAACGAGGAGGCCCACGCCATACAGCACGAGCTTAACGACACAGTCAAGCAGATGATGGAGATGGTGGAATCAGGAGCGGCGTCTTCGTCCTACACCTACGGCCTGGCGCACTCGAGCGCGGAGCCCAGCTGCGTCGAGGTGCCGCCCGACTTTGAGCATAACCCGCCGCCCTTGTGGCTGGCTGCTCAGCAGGTGTTCACTTGCATCCTCGACGGCACGAAGTCTGATGGCATCCACTTCGGCATCAAGTGCAAGAGGACAGGGGCTACTTCAGCGGCGCAGTGCGGGCAGCTCATCACCTGGAACAACAGCAGACGTGAGAGCTATATGATTCGCTGCGTGGTTCCCAACAAGGCCCTGTCGCTCTCGTTCTCGGGCCCGTGGAAGGACGAGAGTTACATGCTCTAGTTCAGCTACAGCAGGCCGAACGAGGAGACGGAGGAGACGCCCGAGGTGGACCTCATGGCGTTGGTGACCCTTCGCCTATTCCGTGGATGGCGTCACCATGGACATCGTTCGGAGGCTCATGGCTAGATGCGGACGAGAAGGCGGATGGCCATCAACGGCCAGGAGGAGGCCTCGGTGAACCTCCAAGGCCCGGCGGACAGCCGCCGCAACATCAAGAGCAACAGCCGCCTCGACCTCCGCCTTAAGCTCCAGTTCAGCCAGCTCCAGTACCGAAGCAGATGCAGCCGCCTGCGATATTGCAGCCACTGCCCAAGACGCCTCCAGCAAGGCGCAGGGCGTTGTCACCAGACGTGTCCTCCGACGTCAGTCCAAAGGTCGAAGCTGGAGTCGCGCGGCCGCCGCCGCCGCCTCCGCCAGGAGGGGCAGCAGGTGCAGGTCAGGCAGGTTTTGCGCCAGCAGCCGTTCCAGTTGCAGCAGCAGGTTTCATTCCTGCACCGCCAGCACCACCTGCAGGACCCGGCGCGATCGACCCAGACGATCAAGCGGACACAGACATCATCAAAATATCCGAATCATCGATGACCTCACCAGAATCAGCAGACAGGTCAAGATCAATAATCACGACTCCACCTCTTCCTCCAACGGCATCGCCACCGGCAAGGAGAGGACAAGATATCGCAGTGCCGGGGTCAGTTCCACCGACTCTTGCACAACAGTCACCGGCAAGCCAGCAGGATACGTTGGACCATGGCAATCCTGATTCGACGATCATGACACCGCTGCCGAAATTATCACAGTTGCCAGGACAAGCTAACGAAGGACCATCACCTACTACGTCCGAGCTGGATCGCTCTCGGACGAGAGACTATGGACCTGCTCCAGACCCGCGACAACATCATGAGTTCCCTGATCGTAAGGTACGAGAAGAGACACTGAAGTTGCGACCATCAGCATCGCCTATCGCAGCCAGGCCACGTTCACAGAAACGTGACGCGTCAGCCAGTTCTCCTGATGACCGACAAGATATTGTGCGACATTGATAAACCCCAGATACGAGAGGCCCAAGTACATCTACGACAGGAGGAGCATCATCATCAGCAGCAGTCGCCATGCCAGAGCTTGTATTACCTCTCGCCGAGCCAAGAAACCATTGACTATGGTCCGACAACGAGTGAGAAGGTTCAAGAGAAGCTGGAGTTGCACAGCTATCAGGTCTGGTTTGGCGTTCATCATGCGGAACATCGACTGGGGCGACCTATGCGCAATGTGGCGCCAGTTGGGTTCAAACGGCACTTCGACGAGGAGTACTTCATGCGTGCGATCGCTGACGCGGAGCAAATTCTTCACTTCAGTCATCAAGCTGAATGCGGAGACCTATGCTGGACTGCAGAAGAAGCGCTTGCAGCACGGAGGGGGCCTGTGACGAGGCCGATGTGTTCCTACTATGACCTTCGAGAGGATCAGTGCTTCTCGGCATCTTCGGACGACCATCTAACACCACAAGAGGTGATCGACAACTGGGACTTTGTTGAGATCGGCGACTATGAGGAGGCCGTCTCGTTGCACAGCCACGACGTTTTCGATATCGACAAGCCGGAGAATGCAACGAACCTCGTGGACGGCATCTGGGCCCGCAAACGGAAGAGCCGTGAGAAGCTCACAATCAAGTCAAGATGTTGTGGTCGAGGCGTTCTGGATCGACAGAGGACGACGGTGAGCCGCCATTCATCAACGGCTTCGCGCTTACGCCCCAGACTACCATGTTCACTCGCCATGCAGTTCGAGCTGACCCTCGAGAGCTTCGATATCTCAGCAGCCTTCCTACAGGGCCTGAACTTCTCGGAGGTAGTTGCGAACGCCAAAGAGCTAGGCCACGAAGTGAAGGAAGCACGTCAAGTATGGTTTCGCCCGCCGGCGAATATCTGGCGACACTGGAGGAACATACCACAGAGCAAGATTGTGGTGCTGGATGGTGCTGTTCCTCTCTTCATCCTCAAATGCCTCAAGGCATTGCACGGCCTGTATGACGCTCCTTTGCTATGGCACTTGGCACTGCTTCACAATCTCAAGTTGGACATCGGCAACAGGATGAGTACACATGACGAGTGCTTTCTAATGATCATCGACGGCTGGCAAGTGGTTTCATTGTGTATCATTTACGTGGGCGACCTATTGCTGGCGGCTACACATGATTTTCTAGATTTCATTGCCAAGAAGTTGGGGCAGAAGGCCGGCAATCCCAAGAGGGCAAGTTTACCATTCGTGCACTTGGGCATGAAGCACGAGATGCTGTCACCAGGACATCTGTTGTTGGATCAACAACACTACCTCAAGAAGCTGCCGGAGGGCAAAATCACGAACGCGTTCAACATGATGAATGATTTTCAGGAGCTGGACGAGCACGAGCATCGCCAATTCAGGTCGCTGGTATGTAGTTTGCTCTGGCTGTGTCTTATAAGAGGATTGACATCGCACATGGCGTTGTAGCTCTTCAGTCGGAGATGGTACGCCCTCAGATTCAATGCCTGAAGACGGCGAACAAGGTGCTCGCCAGGGCGCGCAAGACAAAGGACATGAACGGACTGCACTACCGACGGATTCGGTTCCCGATCCGGTTGAGCAGTATCCATGACTGTGGTCACGCCACCAAGAAGAGCTGTTATCTCTACGAAGGCAAGTTCGTCATGATTATGCACGCACGACAGCCTTAAGCTCGACGCGCCAGAATGGATTGCCGGTCGAGACCTATCACGCGTTGGAGGCTACGCCCACGCCCTATTCTTCAGTGCTCGCAAAGCGTCAGGGGGTTCACTGTCAACGTCGTGCTGAGACGCTCGCGGCAATTGCTTGCGCTCAGATGGGACAGCTCATAGCCGCACGTATCACCGAGATGTTCTGCCAGATGGCGTTGCCGCCAAGAGCGAGTATCACGGCGCATGACATGTTGGAGCTGAGCCAGAAGGACATCGATGTCATTGCCCACGACTCAATGACCGATTACAGGGACCTCTTCGAGCTCATCACTGGAGGCCGCGGCATCCCGTCAGACAAGAGCCAGCGCGTGGCGATCATGACATTTCGAGAAGACAGACTTCATCATAGGATTCTTTCGACGCTGCACGTTCCTACGAGGGTCATGCTGGCGGACGGCCTCATCAAGGAGGGCTGGTGCGACCAGCTGCTGATGTACTGCGCTACGGAGAAGATCAAGATGGCCCTGATGGACGGACAGGCGGTACGACATAAGCGAGCAGTACGACACCCGGAGGCTACGGAGAAGGATATCGCTGGACTACGACATCATCTACGACAAGCGTTGACTGTCGTGGAGACTCCACGATAGATTGTTGAGGAAAAATGAGTGTTGCTCTTGCGTTGTTCTGCCTCCTCCTCTTCCTTCTTTCTTCCAGCATCCTCGAGATTTTGAGCTTATTCCAGGATGAAGATTCTAGAATATCATATGTTTCACGTAGCCTATAAAGCCAGCTTGATGTCAGAAAAGCATTGTTGCACATCTTTCAGAAAGCTAAACAGGTAGAGCCAAACTGTGTATTTAGAGCAGAGTTGAGCTCAGCCCAAAGGCCGTGGACCGCTCCACGCTCCGCTAGATTATTTTCTGGGGTTCTGTAATGGACTGACAGGCATCGGAGTTGGATTGTTTATGATCCCTTGAGTTCGGGGTAAGAGGCTTCAGAACCTTCGGACAAATTTAGATGTTTATCGGACTTATCAGTAACAATTTGGCTCAAGCCATTACGTGGTTTCTTGCAAGTTATGCTGGAAAGCCAACTGGTTTTCGAGGGGAGAGGGGGGGGGGTCGAACCGGTAGTGACCGTGACCCCCCCTTCTGTTTTTCGGAGGGGGGGGGGTAGGGGAGGGGGAGGGTTTTGCTGGAGGAAGGGGGGGGGGGTCCAGCACGGGGAGGGGGGATTTTTGGAGAGGGGTGGGGACCCAGGTTCCAGAGGAAAAGGGGGGGATTTTTCCACAGTGAAGCGGCGGTGGATCACGCTCTCTGTTAGCTGGGAACAAAAAGCCTTTATTTGTTTTTGGGGGGGGTCCAGCTTGGAACCTAAAAACCGAAGGAAAACCACACAAACAAAACACCAATCCCTGGAGGACTCTCCCCAATAACCTCGTCATGTTTTTTTGGTTATGTTGATCGTCCCTCGTTGTTTGTTGTTCAGCTGCTCTGCTGTTTTTTCTTCTTTGTAAAAGAAACACTGTTTAGATACAAATTCGGAACCAAACAACAACATGCTATGTTGAAGGGGCGCTCAGTTCGGAACAGAACAAAACAACTGATATGTGTTCGTTTTGTTCCAGGTCGGAACCCAAAGGCCTTTTTTGGGGGGGTTCACCTGGGAACGAAAAAGAAAAGGAACACCCAACACAAACAAACATTCCTTGGAGGACTCTCCCCAAAAACCTCCCCAGTTGTTTGTTGCTGTTTCTTCTCCTGGTTGTCCTTAGTGTTTTGTGATTGCTTCACCTGTTGTGTTGTTTCTATTATTTTGTGTTTCAGGTCGTAACCAAAAAATAACGTATTGTGTTTGTTTTGTTCTTCAGCTCGGAACCAAACGAAGCCTGATGTTTTTTTTTGGAGGGGGGATTCAGCTCGGAACAAAATACAGTGTGTGTGTGTGTTGGTTCTTCGGCTCGAAACCAAAAAACAGAACCCAAGGAACACCGACCAAACCAAAACCACCTCCTGGAGCACTCTCCCCCAAAACCTCTCCATATGTATATATACACACATGTATATCTATATGTGTGTGTGTGTTGGGGGTAGTCCTTCGGTTGTTAGGTTGTTATTCAGCTCGGGCTTACAACCCTTAAGGAAAAGCAAGCAACGCCCTTGAAGATCTCTTTGAGGGCTGTCCTACTGCTGGGCGCGTGTAAGGGCCACCACACACCTTTTATCTACATGTGTGTATAGATGCACGGATGTGTCGATGTGTATGCAGATGCTTATACATGCATGCATGCATGCATGCATACATACACATACATATGTTTCATATATATGGAGGAATATATAATATAATAATAAACACATCGAGAGAGAGAGAGAGAGAGAGAGAGACAGAGGGAGAGAGAGAGAGAGCGAGAGAGGGAGACAGAAAGAGCGGACAATCACATAAAACAGAGACAGCTAAATCGACAGATAGGCATAATAAGATAGAGGGATATACATATATATATATAGTGAGGGAGAGAGGGATAGAGAGGAAGAGAGAGAGAGAGAACGACATATAGTGACGAGTAGCAAGCAGGGTGAGGAGGAGGAGGAGGAGGACGGGAGGAGAAGGAGGAGGAGCAGGAGAAGGTTTAAGATGATGTTGATGATGTTGATGATGTTGATGTTGATGATGATGATGATGATGATGATGATGATGATGATGATGATGGTGATGATGATGATGATGCTGAGGGTGAGGAGGATGAAGAGGAGGAGGAGGAGGAGGAGGAGGAGCACAAGCATGAGAAGGAGAAGGGGAAGGATAAGGAGGGAGGATGACTGCCTCGGGTGTATCCTTAGAACGCGAAGGTACCAACAACACCTCCGCCATTAGGTGAGCGGGGTCTGGGGATGAGGGAGTACCGCCTCGCGGCACCTGATGTTGAGGTGATTCGTGCGAAGCGCGTGGCGAAGCACCACCTATCGATCGCGGTCGCTGGCCGCCGCACCCTCCTCACCCCACGCCCTCCTGGGGATCCTAACGAATCGGGGCTCCTACGGGGTGGCCACCCCGAAAGGGGAGGCGAACTTGCCTTGGCGGTAGTCCGCAATCGATGGGATTGGATCTGCCTCGCAGAGGCAGGCTATGAGAAGGGCGTGCGCAGCCCAACGGTCCCCCTCGGGTGAGCAACGGATCCCAGATGGGGAAAAGAGCGGGGGATGCCACACTGTGCACGGGCGGGTAGGAAGTGCAGACCGGGTCCGCGCGCCCCTGCCGCTGAATTATGGGTCTTCTAGCGCCTTGAGCGGTCGCGGATGCGTCGCCTCGCCATCTCCGCAGCATGTGCATTGAGCGTTTTGTTCGTTTCCAGTGTCGCTGGGACGGCGCGGCTGTGATCAAAATACGGGCCTCCCTAGAGGCTCTGGCACTCGTAACTGTGTCTGTGACTTGTCGCCGAATTCCCCCTCGCGCCTCCCAGCGGACTGGAGGGGATCCTAAGGACCGATCCGCAACTTGTTCGCGATTTTTGATCGACTTCAGATGTTTCGCATATGGGATCCTATTGTGAGATCGCTTTGCCAGCTGTGATTGGTACTAGTTTTTCTTTTCGTGCCGGTTGGGGAGAGTACAAGTGGGTTTGGGTTGGTACCTCGTGGGTTGCGATTGGTCCGCCATGCGGGCCTGGCCCCGCCCTCCTCCTTAGAAAAGTAGCCACGGGGGTTGAGTCGGGGATCTTCGGGGAGTCTGGAAAACCTACCAACAAATAAATGTGACGGGGGGCAGTTGAGGTTCTACGGGCGGCTACCTCTTCTGAGCTTTCTGAGCGTTCCGAGAAAAAGCCCATGTGAAAAGCATGTGGTAGGGAGTTGGGTGTTTGTCAGAGGGGGTCCCCGGGGACAACACAAATGCAGCCCAGGGGAGTGGTGTTCTTGTTCCTTGGGTTTGATTGAAAGTCACAGCTTTTAGAAGTTGTTTGGGCTCCACCACCACCACCACTCACGCACATACACACGCACACACACACACACACTTTAAGCCAACGGCGAAGAGGGTCCTTAAGCGCGAGCTGCAGATGGAAGTGCTAATTGCGATCGGGCATTTGTCGAAGGCGCAACGTACGAAGCGTCGCACACTGCTGCATGTAAGCGACGGGTGTGGAAGAGAAACTGAAAGTCCAAACGAAACATGCAGCGGCCAGAAAACGATAATAATATTCAACTCAGAGTGAACTGAAACGCACACACTTTTTTCGTCGGTGGCGAGGCAGAGGTTACTGCACCAGCGGTCGGGCTAAACGGGGCAACCGAAGAGCGAATTGCTCAGTATGCAAGAGGAGAGATACGAAGCACGTATTCACGCACACACACACACACACATACATACACACACACACACACGCACACACACAGAGACAATAAGCAAAATTGCGCTTCCCCCCGCTCGGGAGGGACCCCCTCTCCCCCGAGCGCCCCCTATAACAAAATGCTGCCAAACGAATTTTCCACCAAGGGCTGGTCCCGAACTCCTACACTGGTCTCTCGGCGGCGGTTGGCGGCGGCACAGGACGCGTGGATCGACGCCATGCCGCAGGACGCAGAATTCGAGGCCGCCCAGCCCGGCCACCGCGGGAGCGGATCACCCCACATCGTCTTAATTCCTCCTCGCTCTCTTCCACCTTCCTCTTTCCTCCTCTTCTTCCTCGTCCTCCTCCTCATTCTCCTCCTCCTCCTCCTCCTTCCTGACGTTGCGCGGACTTGATACAACAGCATGGATCGTTAATCCTCCTCCTCCTTCTCCTCCCTCTTCTCCCCCTCATCCCCCTTCATCCTCCTCCTCCTCCGTAGCCGTTTGGGCTCAAGATGTCCACTTCCACTGGGAGTAAAGCAGATACGCTGGTCTGCGGCTGTATCCTGTCGGGAGCGCGCGGGGCGCGTCGGCGCGCGGCTGCCTGCCATGCCAGCCAGCTGTGCTCGTGGCGGCAGGTGTACCACACCTGCCCCATATCGCAATAATGTCAAGTGGCTCAAGCTGCTCGGGCTCAAGCCTTGTACGGTTTCTTGAGCCTGCGCAGGCAACGCCTCACGAACCCATCAACTCAATGCCCGCCTGGCCTGTCGGTGGCTCCAGCGGTCGTTTTTCTTCCTCTGTGCGGCACTACTCCATGGAATGAGGGGGCATGGGCGGCCCGGGCGCGCTGCAGGCGGTGGTCGAGGCGGCCATCTCGGCGGCGGTGAGCGGCACGCTCAGAGCGATACTGCCAGCTCAGGCGGGCCAGTTGGAGCCTCCGCCGCCGCCGTCCGCCGCTCCGAGTCTGAAGGCGGTAGCGAAGGTGCAGCTTTTGCCTCCAGCCCACAGGCAGATGCAGCCCACGCCGGTGCCGAGGGCGTGGACGGAACCCGACTTGTCGGGGACTGAGCCGGGGCTCCCGAGTTCAGCCCATGCTCCAGCCCAAGATGGCAGCGCGCCCGCCCGGACGCTGGACGCCGCCGAGGGTCTAAGAGCCGAACTCGCCTACCTCTCTGGACCCCGTGCGGCGGGCCAGGCTGGCTCTGGCGAGCGCCCGGGCACGTCAGCAGACAGAGCTCGCGCAAGCAGTGAAGCTAGGTGGAGCTCGATAACCAGGGGCCTCAAGGCTAGGCGCGAAGGCCCACGAGGAGCAGCTGGTGAAACGGCTTCGCCGGAGGATGGCATCGACCAGAGCCTCTGCCAGAGCCTTCGGGCCGCAATCGCTTGGAGGATGCTCCCAGGCGGAGGGCCCCGAAGGACGCCCCTCGACTGAAGGCCGTGGATGCTCCGCCTCCAGACATTACACGAACACAAATTCGCCGCACCCCAAAGCGCAAACCTCGGCGAGGCCGGACGAGCACTTCGAGCGCTCCGCTCTTGAGCGCACCGCTCCGGAATCCATTTGCGGCGTCACCGAATCTTTTGCGAGAGGCGCGGCGGCGGCGCGCGGCCCGGAGTCGATCTCCACCGTCACCGAGTCCTTTGCGAGAGGTTCGGCGGCGGCGGGCGGCTCGGGTGAGTTCAACGGCGAAGTGGCCTCCGTCACCAGTGTGGCGGACGAGCGCGAGCGCCTCGGTGGTGCTTCGGGGCCATTGGCCGGTGCTGTTTCGGGGGCCGTGGACTGGGGGCAAGGGGGGTGATCCCGGCTGTCTTGGTTCAGGGCGGCACTCTTCGGGTGTCCGCCATATTGGGCGCCCTCTGTCCCGTGCCCCTTCCGAGCCGGTTGACTCTGGCATTGGGGCTGACACCGAGTTCGTTAGCTTCGACGCTCACGACGTCGCCACAGACAAGGACAACAGCCGAGGCTGAGGACTACGCTCGTCCGGGCGCTCATAACGAGGACTTGGATGTTGTGAGGGCCTGGTGGATGGGTTTGTTCGAGCCTCTGGGGGTGGTCTGCGCCTGGGCGCCAATTCGCCTTCTGGCAGAGCCATCTCAGGATGGCAGCTGCTCTCAATCGGTTGCGGAGGGCCCAGGGAGACGAGTCTGATCAAGTGCCGCCGGATGCCGCCGCAGGCGAGCCCGAGATCGAGCCAGTCATCGAGCTAGCGTTAATGTCCGACGTCGTGCAAGACGTCGTTGCAGCCATCGAGCCAGAGGTGCAGAAGGTCGGAGAGCCGCTGCACTAGGCGGGCATCGAGCCGAAGTCGGCGTCAGCTACGGAGACAGGCATCGCACCAGCAGTGAACCGCGACAACGGAGCGAAAGTGGCGAATGTTGTCGACATCAAGTTTCCCAGCGATAGCCAGCGGAAGGTCGGGCTCGAATGCGCGCGTGCTCTCGCCCAGATTCGCTGCTCGGACTTAGAGGGCGTCGCGCACGAGCGCATCGCAGAGCGCTTGCAGGCCACGGCGTCTCGCCTCCAGCAGCGGGGGGCGACCAGGCGAGACCGCTTGCTGGCGAGGCGCGGTGCTGCGCATGCAGCAGCGCGGAGTTCTCAGATGTATGGCAGGCGGCCGTTCGGAGGCCGCACTCGATTTTATGCTGTCACCTTTTTGTCTGAGTCAATGTGCAATGGAATGACATATGATATCGAACGGTGCTAAACATCCAATCCTACCCGTCCTTTCGTTCGCTTCTGAGTGCGAGCAGAACCCCAGCACCTAGCGCGACGCCGCCAGTCACGCGCGTGCAGGACTGGACATGGACGAAGAGGATGAAAAAACCTTGACGCACATTTGCTGCCACTACTTCTGCTACTGCATTGCTCAATCTGCTCAAACTGGCAACTAACGGCGGGGCGCTGCTACCAGCGTCAATTCGCATGGAACGGAAAGCCTCGCGATGTACGAAAACGTCGTATAGATATTTTGGTTAAACCCACGTTGGTTCAAGAGTTTGCTTGCCCCTGGCCCGAGCTGGCCGCGGCCGTGGCCGACGCGGCGCGGCGGCGCCCCTCAGCGCGGTTGCGCGAACTGGCGGCTCGCGCCAGGTGGCGGCAGCCGCGGTGGCGGCTCTCTGGCCGGCGGCGCACGCCGAGGGTTGCTGCGCGCTGGCAGTGACGAAGGCGGCGGGCGAGAAGGCCCAGGCGCGCGTGGAGTTGATCCAGCCAGCCCTTCGCGCGAAGGTCGGGGCGGCGGTCAGCGACTCGCCGATCGCCGTCGACGACGGGGCCAAGGCCCCCCGGAACGTCGCGGAGCACGGCTTGTTCGGAGAGGGCGCCGAGGCGTTGCCCAGGAACGGGGCGGGGGCTGAGCGGCGGCAGCGGAGGCGGCGGCGCGGTGCCAAGTTCCCCGATAGCTCCCTCGAGAGCTAGGAGGGTTGTTGGAGAAGAGGCCAGCAGGCAGAGTTGCGCCAGCTCCTCTCCAAGGCCCCCGGTCAGGCAACGCCGTAGCGACTTGCTTGAGTTCGCAGCGTGTCCCGGGAAGCGTTTTCCTATTCGCCTCCAATACCCGTGCCTCATGTCTCCCCGCAGCTCCCTCGAAGCACCTTCGAATATCGCTTCTTCGGAACTTGCGAGCCCCCGGGCGCGCTTTCCGGCGGCCTGGCCCGCGGCGCCCGCGGACTTTCTCAGCGCCTGCAAGCTTGCCGGGCATGCGCCCCGCGGTCTGGCCAGCGCCTTCTACAAGCATCTTGCGGGCTTGGGACTGCGGCGCCATCCAGGTTTGGGATTGCGCGAGCGCGGCGCCCAGGGCGCCGCCCCCGACGCAGATGGGGGCGCGGGCGTGGAGGGCCAGACTGCGAATGCCCCCACCAGCGACGAGAAGGTCGCCACCGCGATGAGGAAGCAGGACGTCCAGCTTGAGAAGAAGGAGCGGGACCCCGTGGCCGAGGCGCGCGAGCAGTGCCTGGACCTGGCGGACAAGGCCGCCGCCTTCGAGGACCAGCTGGCGACGGCGCAGATCTTCGACGTCGGCCCCGAGGCCAAGGAGCTGATGTTGTGCTTGAATCGCATGAGCGACGCCAGCATGAACGGGCAGGTGCAAGTCTCGACCACGTCTTTCACGGATGATGCCGGGGTCGGGTTCAGTGACTTGCGCCGCGCGGAGGGCATCGTAGTGAGACTTCTAGTTGAATTACCCGTCCTCCTCCGTCCTCCCGCATCTTCCTCCGTCATCCTCCGTCCTCGTCCTGCTTCTCCTCCCCCCCCTTCCCTTTCTCCTCCGCGGACAACGCGCGCGCGCGTCGTGCGAGGGGGGGGGCGCGGCGCGGCCGTGGAACTTACAGCCAGGGGAAAGGCGCGTCCAGCGAGCAGGGGCGGATAGATTGTAGCACGTGGTTGTCGGATTGTTTTTGCATTCGCAGCTGTAGAGGCACTTTGGATTTGCTTGCGCATTGCACTCGTGTTGCGCGTTGTGCACGGGCCTGGGCCCAGGCGAGGGCCTTGCGAGAGGTCGCGCTCGGCCCTCGAGTCGCCCTTCCCCCCCCTCGGGCGGGCGAGGGCCAGCGGGCGCAGGCGGGGCGCGGGCCCTCAGGCGAGGCGGCATTTCGGCCCGCCCACTCGCGACCATACCGTTGCGATGGCGCGACTCGGGCAACGGGGGTCGTCGCAAGGCTCGGCAACGAAGCCGCCGCCGCCGCCGCGGGCGCGCAGCGCCTGGGCCGCCCAGCAGGGCGGCGCCCCGGCGGCGGGCGGCAGCGCTGCCGCGCGGGGTTCGACGGAGGAGCGCGGCGACCGCGTCTCCGAACATCTGCAGATTGAAGGAGAGTGCGAGGACCCTGTAAGCCACGCGACGAAAGCAACGCAGGCCGCCTCGGAACCGAAGTCGTAGGCAACGGTCTTGTCGCCAGAGCAGCGCGGCAGTCTTGAGAGAATGGTTCAGGACCCTCCGGCGCGGCACCGGCGCGCGCAATCGTCGCTCGAAAGGCGGCGCGCCCGCAAGGAGGCCGGCGGGTCGCGGCTTGCGGCGCGGCGCGCCTCTCTCCCAGAGTGCCGGCGCGGCGCTGGGCAGGTCGGACCCGTTTCTGATGGCCGAGATGCCCCGGGCGCGTGGCCGCGAGGACACCGCGTGCATTTCAGATCCGATGAATGGGCTCCCCCTCGCCGAAGCAGTCCCGGCCGGGCGCCTCGGCGCCGACCGCCCCGGGGGCAGGTGCGGCAGAGGGCGGCCGGGGTGGCCCGGGCCCTGCCCGCTGCCAGAGCTCCGGGAGAGTTGCGCGGAGATAATCCAGCGAATCCTGCGGGCTGCCGAGGCGCGCCGCCTCCGCGCGGACGACGAACGAGAGCTGACTGGCGAGACATGGCGGAAAGTCCAGACAGACATGGCCGCCGGGAGAACCGGGCCACTGCGAGGGGTCCAGGACCTTGATCCGTCCGCCGCGCTGCTGTTTTATTTGGCGTCTGGGAGGGCCGGGGCGACGCGGGCTGGAAGGCGCGGGGGGCCCAGTATTCCAAGCGGAATCGCGTCAACGATTACGCTTGGATGCCGCAGATCTTTCGGCGCGACGCGCATGGCCGCGCGCTCGAAAGTCTGCGACACCTCGCCAAGGTATCGCGCGAGGCCGGGCGCGAGCTCGATACCCGCACGGGTAAGACATACTTTCGGTCGGCCTTCACGACGCTTCCTCCAGCCAGGGAGCATCCATGGATGTGCTGGTCGCTATTGTTCAACCCAGAGGTGGAGTGAGACCAAGCCGCAGCGCTATTTTCTCACTTTCGGCAATATGGGCGCAGTGGCCGGGTGGTTCAGGACTGCTGCAGCGCTGCGGCGGATCGTGACCACCATCTTCTTCTCGGTTGCCCTCTTCTACGTCGACGACGCGCCCTGGGCCGTCGCCGGGGTCGCCCGGCCCAGCGGACGGCGCCAAGCTCAGTGGATAGCGGAAGTCTTCAACGATGTTGTTTGCTTAATGTTGGGCTGGGAACTGGACCCAGGCAAATCAGCGGCGCCCCCGCAGTCACCGCTGCTGGGCATGGGCGCGGCCGCGCAGACCTGGGCGGCGCACTGGCGCTTCGGCAGGCCAAGCGCAGGCAATGGTGCCTTGAGATCCAGGAGATATTGCAATCTGGATGCCTTAGTCCAGGAGGGGCAACCTCCGTTGCAAGTTGAACTCTTTGAATTCGAAGATTTTCAACCGCCCAGGGAATGCACTACTGAAGCCCTTGACGTGCAGTGCCAGGCCCGCGGCCCGGCAACGGTCGCGAAGAGGATGCAGCTCGATCTCCGGTCGTTCCTGGAGTATCTTTCTCTGGGCCTCTGCCGGCCCGCTCCCTTGTTACCGGAGGTCCGGTGTCCTGCAGCGCTGCTGTACTCGGACGCGGAAGGCAACGGGCGCGCTGGCGCCGTCGCCATCGCGGGCGGGGGGGCCGCGGAGTTACTCCGGGGCGAAGTGCCAGGATCGATTCGGAGACAGCTGCTAGGGCGGACAACCAACAGTGTCGCGTTCGAGCTGCTCGCTGCCGCGCTAGCCGCGTGCTCGCCGTGCCCAGACAGTCTCCGCGAGCGCAGGGTCGCCCATTGCGTCGACAACAAGGCCGCCTTCGCTTGCGTCGTCAGGGGGTTTTCGTCGAAGAGGGAGCTCGCTGCTATAGCGGGCCGGCCCTGGTTCGAAGCGGCAGTCATGGGCATGGACTACGAGGTGCACTGCGCGCCCAGCATGGCCAATTTAGCCGACGGCCTTTCCAGAGACGATCTCGATATATTGCGCGGCATGGAAGCGACAGAGAAGACAATTAGAGCTTCCCAGATTATCCCAAAGGCCTCGAACCTTGGATGCTGAACGCGATGCGCCCCGCATGGCGCCGTGAATAATCCAGAGGGGTGTCTTTGCATGAATCCAGAAAGCATTGCGCAGAAGCCGCGGAGGTGAGAAATTATCCCGGCAAAGCAACCTAACAGCGATGTGTAGAAGCATATATGAAAGCATTCCCCTTAAGATTCAGATGAGTTGTAGAATTCTGCTGTTCTCGCAGTCGTAGTCGCATTCGCGATGACAGTCGCACCGGCAACGGCAGTCGCAGTCACAGCCTCAGCCTCAGCCTGCCTCAGCCTCAGCCTCAGCCTGCCTCAGCCTCAGCCTGCCTCAGCCTCAGCCTCAGCCTGCTTCAGCCTCAGCCTCAGTCTGCCTTCAGCCTCGGCCTCAGCCTCAGCCTGCCTCAGCCTCAGCCTGCATCAGCCTCAGCCTCAGCCTCAGCCTGCCTCAGCATCAGCCTGCCTCAGCCTCAGCCTCAGCCTGCCTCAGCCTCAGCCTCAGTCTGCTTCAGCCTCAGCCTCAGTCTGCCTTCAGCCTCGGCCTCAGCCTCAGCCTGCCTCAGCCTCAGCCTGCCTCGGCCGCAGCATCAGCCTGCCTCAGCATTCAAAATGTCGCCCAGGAATGGAGTTCTGGGAACTAGAAGAACACGAAGTGGCCTACAGTTGGCTCCGGGCATTCAAAATCATGCCCAGGAATGGAGTTCTGGGAACTTGAAGAACACGAAGTGGCCTACAGTTGGCTCCGGGCATCCAAAATGTGGCCCGGGAATGGAGTTCTGGGAAATCGAAGAGCACGAAGTGGCCTACAGTTGGCTCCGGGCATCCAAAATGTGGCCCGGGAATGGAGTTCTGGGAAGTCGAAGAGCACGAAGTGGCCTACAGTTGGCTCCGGGCATCCAAAATGTGGCCCGGGAATGGAGTTCTGGGAGCACCAAGAGCGATTTTGCGAGGATGTCCCAAGCGATTTGGGTGGCGGCGGCAGAGCGCCGGCAGCCGCCCCGGGTCCCGCCCCGACCCCCCTGAGGAGTCATGATGCTTTCTTTTGAGACCACTAGAAACCTATCAGCAAGAGCTGTTAGGTAAATATGTACGTAGCACCCCGCAGTTGCGGATGAGAGCGAGAGGGCGGGCGCGGGCGACGCGGGCGTCGAGCCGTTCAGTGAACGTTGTTTGGCTCGTTCAGTGAACGTTCAGCGAACGTAGTCTGGGTCGCGGGCGGGTCGCGGGCTCTCCACCTCCACTTGGAAGGAGTTCAAAAACAGCCTGCCGCAGGCGCCGAAAATTTTGATTTGTCATTGAACGCGGTTTGGGCCGCAGGTTCTCCACCTGGAACGAATGCAAAAGAAACCCGCCGCAGGCGCCGAAGTTTTGGCCTGTTCAGTGAACGTAGTTTGGGTCGCGGGTGGGTCGCGGGCTCTCCACCTCCACCTGGGGGAATTCAAAAGCAGCCCGCCGCAGACGCCGAAAGTTTTGATTTGTACACTGAACGCGGTCTGGGTCGCGGGTGGGCCGCAGGTCCCCCGCCCGGAACGAATGCAAAAGAAGCCCGCCGCAGGCGCCAAAAGTTTTGGGTGGGTTACGGGTGGGTCGCGGGCGGGTCGCGGTGGGTCGCGGGTGGGTCGCCTGCGCAGTCTGGGTCGCGGGTGTGTCGCAGGTTCTCCGCTTGGAACGAATGCAACAGAAACCGTCCGCAGGCGCCCAACACTTTGGGTGGGTCGCGGGGTGGGTCGCGGTGGGTCGCGGGTGGGTCGCGGGTGCGGTGGGTCGGGGTGGGTCGCGGGTGGGTCGCGGGGTGGGTCGCGGGTGGGTCGCGGGCGGGTCGCCGGCGGGTCGCGGGTGGGTCGCCAGGGAGGTCTCGGGGTGGGTCGCGGGCGGGTCTTGGGGTGGGTCGCGGGTTGGTCGCGGGTGGGTCGCGGGTGGGTCGCCGGGCAGGTCGCGGGTGGGTCGCGAGGTGGGTCGCGGGCAGGTCGCGGGCGGGTCGCGGGGCGGGTCGCGGGCGGGTCGCGGGGCGGGTCGCGGGTGGGACGACGACGACAAACAAGAGACAACCACAAGCAACAAGAATCAGTTTAAGACTGTTCGCTCTTATCTGCTCACGTGTCATTCAATACGCATATCCCAAGCCTTGGATGCCCGCCCTCTTCGTCTTCGATCGCGTCCCCTTGGGGGGGGGGTATATTTATTCCCTGCCGCGCGTTGTTGGCGAAGCCTTTGAAAACGAAGGGTGGCAGATAACGGGGAGAATGAGGGCGATGGGATCGGAGGAAGGGAGGGGGGGGCAAGAAGGAGGGAGGGCGATGATTTGCGCCGTGGGTGGCGATTCAGCTCGCGCCATGGCTCGCGCCAGCCGTTCCAACACAGGTTAGCAAGAAGTTTCGCCATGGGTCGCGCCATAAATAGCGCCGCGCACCGCCCTCTTGACAGAACGTATCGTGGATGCCCCGCGGAGGGGCGCACAGCTGCGAACTGGTGTCAAAAACACATTTCGTGGAACCCTGAAAAGAAGCGGGTTGTTTGGGGAATGGGGCGGAAGGATAGTGAGAACTGCAACCGCGTCGAGAGAAGCGCGGGGATGTGGAGTGGACTGGGGCGGAGTGGGCAAGGGGCCCCGAAAGGGCAGAGAGGGGGCCGCGAATGGCGACAGCGGTGCCGCGAAGGGCGCGCATGCGGGACCACGACGGGCGCGAGCGAGCGGGGGCCACGAAGGGCATTCATGCATGGGGCCGCAAAAGGCGACAGCGGGGCCACTGAGGGCAGCAAAGGGGCCACGAAGGGCAGCGAGAGGGCCACGAAGGGCGACGGCGGGGCTACGAAGGGCACGCGTATGGGACCGCGACGGGCGACTGCGCGCGGGGGCCACGAAGGGCATATAATGCGGGGCCACAGGGCAGCGACGGGGCCGCCGAGGGCAGCAACGGGGCCGCGGAGGGCAGCGAGCGACGGCGACCGCGGAACCAGCGCGGGCAGCGAGGGGCATCGAAGGCGAGCGAAGGGCAGCGAGCGGCGGCTGCAGTCCCTAACGGGCTGGTCGGGCGGGCAGGCCCAGACGGGCGGGTCGAGCGGGCGGGTCGTTGAAGCGTGAATTCCGCCTGAACCGCCAGGCAATATGTAGCAAGATCGCGATTCCTGGTTGTCGAGGAGCAGCATCTGAATACATTGTGAGGAAGTACCAGGCGGGGGCCGCGATTCGGTGGTAAGTTGCGAGGAAGTCCCAAGCGATAGCGCGATTCCCTAATACATTGTGAGGAGAGATCAAGCTGGAGCCGCGATCCAGTGGTAAATCGCAAGGAAGTCCCAAGCGAGCGCGCGACTCTTCAATACGTTGGAAGGAAGTATCAGGCGGGAGCCGTTGTTGTTGTTGTTGTTGTTGTTGTTGTTGTTGTTGTAACCGGTGGCCAACGACGCCGTTTGACCTTCAAGATTTTCCTGGGAAAAAAGGGCGCGAGCCCCGGGAAGGGCACTTCAATCCAGAAGTGTGCACGGGCGGGGGGGTCAACAATAATTATTCGTCAGAAATGAGAGTTCAACAACAAGAAGAAGAATCCGCATCGCGGAATTCCAATTCAGCCACGCACCCAGGGACAGTGAATGACCATTCGGTTCGGCCCCCGCACTCTGATCATCATCATCATCATCGTCGTCGTCGTCGTCGCCGTTTCCTCGTGGCGGCACGGTCGTTCCCCGCTCGCCGTCGCGCGCGCGCGTGGAGGGGGGCCCGGGTCAGGAGGCCCCCCGGCCGGGCCCCCGACAATCACGGTGAGCGATTCGGCGCAGGGGCGGCTATTGCTGCACCAAGAAAATCAGCCCCGACGGGCCCGGAGGACTCCGGGAGGCCCCGTAGATGGCCCAGGAGGGCCCCCAATCGGCGAACCATCGCTCCAAGACGCCCAGCGTCGCCCCAAAACGGCCAGGGATGGACGCCGCGCTTCGGTCGAGTGGATGCTAAACGTATACGTTAAAGTTAAGGCAGTTTGCGGAACGCGATTTCAATGCGATTGCGGGTCGTAGCAATTTTTTTTTCGCGCTCTCTCCACAGCTACGTCGGCTCTAGCCGGGCTCGGGCTCACGGGGGACTCCCGAGCACGTCTGCAGCGCCGCCTTTCGTCGGCGGCCTGGGCGGCGAGATTATACGGGGAGTGGCGCCCGTCAGGGCCAGGCGCGCCTGGCCCAGCAGAGCGCGCCGCGCTGGGCCCGCGGGGGCCTGCCGGCAATGCGCGCGCCCCGCCTTCCACGTCGGCTTCGTCTACGGCACCGAGCCGGTTGGCACGCGCCGCGGGTGCGCGCGGGGCCATGCGGATGCGCGGCGGTATCTGGCGGGCGCCCCAAGCTGGGGGCGCGCAGGCAGGCGCGAAGTTGCGGCGCGAGGGCCCGAGGGGCCCAATCTGTTGCAGAACGTCGCGCAGGCGATCTCTCCGTCCGTGGACAGAGCGGAAACTTGTGCAGTTGCAGCTGCAGGTGCACCTCTGGTGAACGCCAGCTCTGGCTGGCGGATTTCGAGACTCTTGGGCCCCCCGGAGAGACGACGCACAGTCTGGGTTGCGGCGCAGGCCATGCGTGAATACCACCGCGAGACGTTCGTAGCAGAAGCGACGGGATGGCGCACATTTGATGACCGCATGTCATCGGCTGGCCTTGGCCGGCTCCTTTCGGACATGATGCCGCCCCGGCCAGCGGTTGCCGCGCTGGCGGCGGCGGGGGGAGATGGTTGTCTTCTCGACGAAGCAGGGCAGAGGATCATGTTGGCGGCAATCGGCAGGTCACTGCAGTCTTATTTTGCCGGGGTGCGTTGCTGGGCGGCGGCCGTGGGCGCGCTGGGGCGGGCGCGGCACTTTCCCGCAAGAGATGGCGACGTCATCCGGCACGCGGCCATGTTCCGTCAGCGCGGCACCCTGAGAGCATTTGACATATCAACGACGGGGGCACCGATTCCTGCGGCTCAGCAATGATTGGGACACGGACTGGGCGAGGCAGGTCCGCAGGGGCCAAGCGAAAGCAGACCAGCCGCGGCAACGCTGGGTGCCGCAAGCCGGGGAGGTGCGGGAGTTTGTCGCTCGCGCAGAGGCGTCGGGAGACCCCGAGCAAGCTGCGCTCTGCGCCGTCGGTCGGCTCCGTCTGTTCCGAATTCCGCTTGAGTCATTCCGTTAAAAACCGACGGGGAGCATTCGCAGATCGCTTTGGAGGGCGTCGGGTTCAGCGTCGCCCTGTCCCGGCAGAAGCCAGACCGGCGCCCTGCGGTCGTCCGGCGCGAGTGCTGCCGTCGGCAATTTGGGCGCTTGTTGCGCGCGCTGCGCCGCCTCGCGCCGCTTATCGCCGAGGCGCGCCGGCAGGGTCGGCAGCGCGCGTTCACGGGGTCAGCGCAGCAATTCCTCCAGCGCAGGAGGCAGCACGCCGAGCAGACAGGCATTGTGGACGCACACAAATTGGGGGCCCACGCGCTGAGAAGAGGCATGGCTCGGGACATCGTGGATTCTGGAGGTAGTCTGGCGACGCTGCTCCGCGCCGGTTACTGGGCGAGTTCGGCCTTTGCACAATACTTGCGTGGCCACCAAGTAGAAGATGCAGCGGCCCCGTCGCTGCTATTCGACCGCTCGGATTCCGAGTGGGGAGGAAATTTGCCCGGCGAAGGGCCCAACCATACGCAGTTGTGAATACCGCGATTGCGAATATATATATATATATATATATATATACACACACACATGTATATATATATATATATATATATATTACTCGGTGGCGCTCCCTATGGGGTCACGAACCGTATGAGGGGCGTGCCGAATTGCGCGATAGGGTACACAGCACGAACGAAAACGATAGGTCTGATAATGAAAGCTTGAGCGCGGGCGAGTCAAAGCGCGAGTGAGTCTAATTATGAATGGATATGCGTGCGATGGATTCTATTTGCATGACTGCGAGCATGGAGTCGCCCAGTGTAAATGCATGCGACTGCGAATGGTTTGGGTCTGCCTGACTCTGAGAATTCGTGGAATTGAGCGTAGCCTCCGCATGGAGTTTCCCTGGGAACCCCGACGGCAGCGCCCGCGCGCCGCGGCGCCCATGTCGGCGCGCCCCACGCGAGGGTCGCGCCCGCTTCCTTCCCTTCTTGTCCTTCTTTGCCCGCGCACGCCAAAGTTCAAGGCGGCCGGCGCCGCGCTTCGCAGAGCCCCCGCGACGCGCGCAGGTCGGACGTCGACGACGGACGACGACGACGAAGGAATCGACCCTAGGGAAGCTGTCGGGACCACCAGCTCCCTATGGGGCCACGAAGCGTGCGAGGGGTGTGCCAAAGTTTGTGTGCGGGGCGCATGCGGCCGGCAGCGCTGGGGCCTTCGGTGGAGCTCCCTATGGGGCCACGAAGCGTGCGAGGGGTGTGCCGAATTGGATGTGCGGGACGCACGCGGCCGGCGGCGTTGGGGCCTTCGGTAGAGCTCTTTAAGGGGGCCACGGAACGTGCGAGGGGTGTGCCAAAATGGGCGTGCGGGATGCGTGCGGCCAGCGGCGCTGGGGCCCTCGGTGGAGCTCCCTATGGGGCCACGAAGCGTGCGAGGGGTGTGCCGAATTGAGTGTGCGGGACGCATGCGGACGGCAGCGCCGGGGCCTTCGGTAGAGCTCCCTATGGGGCCACAAAGCGTGCGAGGGGTGCGCCGAATTGGGTGTGCGGGACGCATGCGGCCGGCAGCGCTGGGGCCTTCGGTGGAGCTCCCTATGGGGCCACGAAGCGTGCGAGGGGTGCGCCGAATTGGGCGTGCGGGACGCGTGCGGCCGGCAGCGTTGGGGCCTTCGGTGCAGCTCCCTATGGGGCCACGAAACGTGTGAGGGGTGTGCCGACCTAGGGTGCGCGGGGCGCATGCGGCGGGCAGCGCTGGGGCCTTCGGTGGAGCCCCCTATGGGGCCACGAAACGTGTGAGGGGTGTGCCGACCTAGGGTGTGCGGGACGCATGCGGCATGCAGCGCTGGGGCCTTCGGTGGAGCTCCCTATGGGGCCACGAAACGTGCGAGGGGTGTGCCGAAATGGGTATGCGGGGCGCATGCGGCCGGCAACGCTGGGGCCTTCGGTGGAGCTCCCATATGGGGCCACGAAACGTTTGAGGGGTGTGCCGAATTGGGTTCGCGTTACGCATGCGGACGGCAGCGCTGGGGCCTTCGGCGGAGCCCCCTATGGGGCCGCGAAACGTTTGAGGGGTGTTCCGAAATGGGTGTGCGGGGCGCATGCGGACGGCAGCGCTGGGACCTTCGGCGGAGCTCCCCATGGGGCCACGGAACGTGTGAGGGGCGTGCCGAATTGGCTGCGCGGCCTTCGGTGGAGCTCCCAATGGGGCCACGAAGCGCGCGAGGGGTGATGGTGCTGATGGCGGCGATGATGATGACGATGATGGTGATGATGACGGGTGAGAGGAGGATGGGGGGGGGAGGAGAAGGAGGGAGGACGCGGGGACCGTCTCTTCAAAACGGGGACCCAACGCCACATGATGGTTGGGAAATATGCTTGGCGAAGGACCCAACCATGCGCAGTTGTGAATGCCGCAATCGTGGATATAGTCTTCGGTGGCGTTCCCGATGGGGTCACGAACCGCATGAGGGGCGTGCCGATTTGTGTGATAGGGTACACGGCACGAACGAAAACGATTGGTCTGAGTATGAATGCTTGAGCGCGGGCGAGTCTACGCGCGAGTGAGTCTGATTCTGAATGAATATGCGTGCAATGGGCGCTATTTGCATGACTGCGAGCATGGAGTCGCCTAGTGTAAATGCACACGGCTGCGAATGGTTTGGGTCTGCCTGACTCTGAGAACTCGTGGCGCTGAGCGTAGCCTCCGCAAGGGGTTTTCCTGGGAACCCCGACGGCAGCGCCCGCGCGCCGCGACGCCCATGTCGGCGCGCCCCGCGCGAGGATCGCGCCCGTTTCTTTCCCTTCTTGTTGTTCTTATTTGCCCGCGCGCGCCAAAGTTCAAGGCTGCGGGCGCCGCGCTGCGCGGAGCCCCCGCGACGCGCGCAGGTCGGACGTCGACGACGGACGACGACGACGACGACGAAATCGGCCCTAGGGAAGCTGTCGGGACCACCGGCCCCCTATGGGGCCACGAAGCGTGTGAGGAGCGTGCCGACATGGATGTGCGGGGCGCATGCGGGCGGCGGTACTGGGGCCTTCGGTGGAGCTCCCTATGGGGCCACGAAACGTGTGAAGGGTGTGCCGAAATTGGTGTGCGGGACGCATGCGGGCGGCGGCGCTGGGGCCTTCGGTGGCCGAATTGGGTATGCGGGACGCATGCGGGCGGCGGCGCTGGGGAGTTCGGTGGAGCTCCCTATGGGGCCACGAAGCGTGTGAGGGGTGTGCCGAAGTGGGCGTGCGGGACGCATGCGGGCGGCGGCGCTGGGGTCTTCGGTGGAGCTCCCTATGGGGCCACGAAATGCGCGTGCGGACGCGTGCGGACGGCCGCGCCGGGGCCTTCGGTGGAGCTCCCTATGGGGCCACAAAGCGTGCGAGGGGTGCGCCGAATTGGGCGTGCGGGACGCATGCGGCCGGCAGCGCTGGGGCCTTCGGTGGAGCTCGCTATGGGGCCACGAAGCGTGCGAAGGGTGTGCCGACATGGGTGTGCGGGACGCATGCGGACGTCAGCATTGGGGCCTTCGGTGGAGCTCCCTATGGGGCCACGAAGCGTGTGAGGGGTGTGTCGAATTGGGCGTGCGGGACGCGTGCGGACGGCAGCGTTGGGGCCTTCGGTGGAGCTCCCAATGGGGCCACGAAACGTGTGAGGGGTGTGCCGAATTGGGCGTGCGGAGCGCATGCGGCCGGCAGCGCTGGGGCCGTCGGTGGAGCTCCCTATGGGGCCACGAAACGCGTGAGGGGTGATGGTGCTGATGACGGCGATGATGATGACGACGATGGCGATCATGACGGGTGAGAGGAGGAGGGAGGGGGGGGGAGAAGGAGGGAGGACGCGGGGACCGTTTCTTCAAAACGAGGACCCAACACCACAGGATGGTAGGAACAAACAGAATTTGCTTGACGAGGGACCCCACCATATGCAGGTGTGAGTACCGCAATAGTGATTCACGTTTTCGGTGGCGATCCCTATGAGGCAATGAACCGTGCTAGGGGTGTGCCGAAATGAGTTCCGTGGTACACAACGCGAGCGAAAACGATTGATCTGAGTACGTAGCTCGGGCGAATCTGAGCGCGAGTGCGTCTGACTGTGACTGAATCTGCGTGCGAGCGAATCTACGCGCATGAATGCGAGTGTGACGAAGCATGGTAAAATCGCATATGAATGTCAATCGTTTGAGAATGACTGCCTCTGAGTACTCGTGACGCTGGGCGTGGCCGCCGCAAGGAGCTTCCCCGGGACTCCCCGACGGCGTCGCCCGCGCGCCCCGACGCCAATGTCGGCGCGCCC
>CAUYUJ010021325.1:0-7500 GCA_963575745.1 Prorocentrum cordatum
TGCCCCCCTCTTCGCCCTCCCCCCCTGCCCCTCCTCCCCCCCCTCCCCCCCCCGCCCTCTTCCCCCTCAGAGGCAGCGCCAGCGTGGAATGGGCCCAGAGGGAGATGGCAGCCCACCCGGCCCAGCACCGTGCGAAAATTCGCTATCTGGTGCCTGTCGCCGATCCGCCGGCGATGCACCGTCGATTCCAGGTCGGTGCTTCCACCCCTGAGCAGCCCCCCCCCTCCCCTCGTCGCTCTCTTCCCCCCCACTTTCCCGGCGCGCGCGACGGGAGGGGGGGGGGGGGAGAAGGGGAGGGCGGGGGGTGTCGGCCCCAGGAGCGCCGCGTGCAGGACCGCTGCGGCGCGGCCTTGCCGGGGTCAATGGGGACGACAGGGGACGGCAGGGGGGAGGGGCTGGGGCGGGCGGGCCGCGAAGGTCAAAGCGAGGAGGAGGAGAGAGGAGGAGAGAGGAGGAGAGAGGAGGAGCGAGCGAGGAGGAGCGAGGCGGAGGGAGGAGGAGAGAGGAGAAGATAGGAGGAGAGAGGAAGGAGAGAGAGGAGAGCGGCAGGAGGAGGAGGGAGCGAGGAGGGAGGAGGAGGGAGGAGGAGAAAAAGTAAGAAAAAGTAAGAAAAGGAGAAAAAAGGAGAGAGGGGAGCGAGAGGAAGAGGAGGAAGAGAGGAGGAGAGAGGCGGAGAGAGGGATGAGAGAGCAGGAGGGAGGAAGGAGGGAGAGGAGGGGGAGAAAGGGGAGGAAGCGAGGAAGAGAGAGGAGGAAGATGAGAGGGAGGGAGGAGGATGAGGGAGGAGACAGGAGGAGAGAAGATGAGAGAGGAGGAGGGAAGGAGAGCGAGGGCGGAGGGAGGAGGGGAGGAAAAGGAGAGGAGGGGGGAGGAGGAGGAGGATTGGTGAGGAGGATGGAGGAGGAGGAGGAGGAGGAGGAGGGGTGGAGGGGGAGGAGTAGAAGGAGGATTTGGAGGAGGAGGAGGAGGAGGAGGAGGAGGAGGAGGAAGAGAAGAGAGAAGGAAAGATAGAGGGTGGCGGAGAACGAGAGGGGATTGCAGCTGACCAGTCTCTCTCTGTCTCACTCTCTTTCACTCTTTCTCTGTCCCTCTTCTGATGCATGTGGTGGACGCCCCAGGACTTCCCTCTTCGGCGATGCAGTAGCAGGCGGGAGCGAAGTAAGCGGGAGGAGCATGGGAGGCACAGCGTGGGGAACGATGGTGCGAGGCTGAAGTAATGGCCATCACGAGCTCGATTGGGGAGACGCATCGTCAAGCACGGGCATCGCGTCGACATCAGTCATGAGCTGCCAGACCCAGTCGCGCGTTGCACCGTCCCTACAGTGCGAGAGCGGACTGCCGGCATCGAAACCAAAGTGGCCGGACATAACAGCTCAATGTTGTTCGTGCTCTTATGGTTTCTGCCAAACGTGGTGGAGCACATGCAACCGCAATATTGTGAGCTCGGTTTGGTCCCTCGCAAAACCAGCGTGCTTCAGAACTGCTCTGTTGGTGAGTAGTCGGTAGCGCAGAGACTCTCTCTCAGCAGTTGTTTTGGAGCACGCATTTCCCCTTCGTGATTTTCCTCGCATGCCGACATGGGCAGGACGCGAGAACACCGTTAGCAGTCTTTCCCAGTACTAAGGCTGCAAGTCCTGACACGAGCGTGCTGAAGACGATTGCCCAGAATACCAGACGCTTGTCGGCGGCGAGCCCAGGGGGAAGTGAGAGGGGGCAGGCCTTCTCAAAAGGTGGCGGGGCTTCTCAAAAGCCCTCGCGCCTTCTGAGAAGCCCATTGCGGTTTCGGAGAAGGCTAACAAGACTTCTCTGAAGGCGCGAGGGCTTCTGAGAAGCCACGCCGCCTTTGAGAATGCCTGCCCCCTCTCACTTCCACCCTGGGCTAGCCGCCGAGTTCGAGCTGAAACATGCTCCTTTCGAACGGCCACTTCTGAGGAGGAGCCTCTCTTGCTGTCTCTTTCTCTCTCTCTCTCTTTCTCTCTCCCTCTGTGTCTCTCTCCCTCTGTGGGGTTCTTCTGCTCTCTCTCCCTCTCTCATCCCTCTCTCGCTCCCTCTCCCTCTCTCTGTTTTTTTTGTGTTCCCCAGCTCCCTCTCTCTGTTTTTTTGTGTTCCCCCCTCTCTCTATATACATCTACCTACCTCTTCTGTTTGTGCCTCTCTCTCTCTATCTCTCTCTATCTCTCTCTCTCTCTATCTCTCTCTATCTCTTTGTTTATATAGTTATTTCTCTCTCCCTCTCTCTCACACTTCCCATTCACGCTCAATCCAAGCAAGCGGTTTCTGACATTAGCTCTGGCTGGGGGTCAGAAAGGCTCAGCTTCCCCCTGTCCTGTCAGCTCCTGCAGGAGAAGGCGGTCGAGGAGGAGGAGGAGGAGGAGGAGGAGGAGGAGGGGGAGGAGGAGGAGGAGGAGGAGGAGGGGCAGAGGAGGAAGGGTCAGGGGAGGGAGAGGAGCTCGAGGTCTGCAGATCTTGTTCGTGTTGCTTTCTTTCCTGGCTCTGCCGTCGCCCTCCTCCTCCTCTTCCTCTCCTTTTGTCCTCCTGCGCCTGCCGCTGTCGATCCTCCTCCCCCCCGCTCGTCCTCGTCCACCTTGGCCGCCTCTCCCTCCTCCAACTACTCGTTCTCCTTTGTTCCTCCGCCTCCTCCTCCTCCGCGTCCTCCTTCATCATCTTTCTCTCTTACGCTCGTCTCAGCATCCTCGTCCTTATCTTCGTTTTGGTTTCTCCTCCTGCTCCTCATGCTGCTCCTCACCGATGCCCGCATATACTGTCCGTCGGGGTCCTGGGCAAGGAGTGCGGACACATTCGCGCTTCTCGGGGTACGATTAGACGCGGCTGTCGTGTCGAGGCGAATTTGGCTGAGCTGGAGGACCGTGCACACCTTGCGGGCGTAAAGGTCCAGCAGACGCAATGCAGTTCAATGGGGTGCGCAGCGTCGAGTAAAAGACACTGCAAACCGAGGCGAAGCGAAGGGCTCCTGCGTGGTTGTTTGCTGCGACGCGAAAACGCTGCGTCAACGTCTCAGGAAGCAGGTGGGGCCCAAACGCTGCCGGATCGGGCGCCATCGCTTCGCGTGTGCCGCCTGTGCGGCTGGCAGCGACGGCAGCAACGGCATCTCAGGACCTCGCCGCCGAGAACAAGCAGCTCGAGCCAAGCCACAGCCCAACAGGTGCTGACGCTCTGGCGTGTCGCTTGAATGATGAGGGAGGGAGGTGCGCGGGGAGAACGGGAAGGAGAAGGGTGTGAATTGCTGTGGGTGCTGGCTCTCATCAGATACCCACCGCCCTACACAGTGCGCGCGCTCCGCTGAACGCCATTGTTGTCAGGCCCGCCGCGGTTTGATCCCGCGTGTACAGTGCCATCGATGATGTTTGCGGGGGTCCGCACTCGAGCCTACGAGTTTCAAGATGGGGCCCTTGGGGGGACAGTGCCCCGAGTGTACGAGGCACCACGTGTCTGGGGCTGCCACATACTACTGCGGAGGCGAATGGGCTTCGTAGCGCAATGTCTGTCATCATGGAGGCTGCACCAGGGACGTACAATAGTTTGAGCTCGACGCAGACTGTACGATCTGTGGGTGTTCATGTCTTTGTTTGATCGGGTGTACCACGTAGTGTGATGTGCCCTTTCCTTGCCACCGCTACCGTTGCAGTATATGGTTTGCCACTTTTTGTCGTGCGAGGCCGGGCGAGGCACCTAGGTATGAGCCGCTGCCGACTCGTGCATTGTCATCGCGTCAGCAGCTCCAATTCGTCTCCACGATCAGGAGCGCGCGAACAGATTCCCAGACAACATCGCTGATTGGCTGCCTCTTTGCCTAGCAGGACTTACCCAACCAGCACAAACCACTAAACAAGCAGACGCCGAGAGCAGTGGGCTCGCTTTCCTGGACCAGTTTGGCGGCGATGAACACATGCATCGGAGGGGCAATCGGAGACGACGTGTCGCGCGGGCTCACGCGGCTCCGCTTGCTCCCAGTTGTTTGTGTGTTGAGGTCGGGGTCGGAGGGAATTCGTGACCACTAAGACTTCGCTGCCCCCTTTTGCTCCCCGTGCCCTCGCGAGTTCTCACAATGCCCCCGGGTGGCCTGCCGCTTTGCTTCGCGCCGCGTGGCATGTGCGCACACGTGGAGGAATTGCCATGCGCCGCGTGTCTCTGTCCACGCGTCCCCCTCTTGCCACGCGTGACGCGCCCCTCGCGCGTTCGCCCCCTTTTCCCCCTCTGTCTTCGCCCGGCCTTCCACCTTTCTCCCCTCCTCCTCCTCGCCTCTCCTCCTCCTCCTCTCCTCCTCCTCCTCCTCCTCCTTCTCCTCCTCCTCTTCCTCCTCCTCCTCATCCGCACCGTGCCCCTTGCGTTCTTTGCGCGGCGCGAGCTTGGGCCCACGTGCGTAACCGAGTCCGAAAGCAGTCAACTTAAGGCCCGGCCCCCCAAGCGAGCCCCTGGCGTTCCTTGCGCGGTGCGAGGGGGGGCCCGCGCTCGGAACCGAATCGGAAAGTGGTCAACTTAAGACCCAGGCCACCACGTGAGCCCCTGGCGTTCCTTGCGCGGTGCGATTGGGGGCTCACGCGCGGAACCGAAACGGAAAGTGGTCGCGTTAAGACACAGTTCCTAGCCCGAGCCCCTGGCGTTCCTAACGCGTCGTTCGCAGGCTGCGCTTCTGCGTGCGGTTTTGGAGCGGCGGGGGAGGGGGGGGGGCGAGCGTTCCTTGGTGGTTTGGCGGAGAGGGCGGGGGTCGAACTGCAAGCGCAAATCGTAGCGGAACGCCGCTAGAAAGGGGCTCGGCCGTTCCTTCTGGCTTCATGGGCTTACTTGGAAAAAAGGGGCTTCGTCCCTTTTTTTTTTATAGTTCCTTAGGTCAAGACTCTCACTGGTTCCTTAGGTCAAGACCCTTTTTTTGTGGTTCCTTAGGTCAAGACCCTCACTGTACAGGCGTGCGGGGTGCGGCACGGGCGGGGCAGGCCGCGTCTCTCCGCGCAGTGGGCGGAGGCGCGCGGTGGGGACGAGGGGGAGGAGGAGGAGGAGGAGGAGGAGGAGGAGGAGGAGGAGGAGGAGGAGGAGGAGGGAGGGAGAGCAGGAGGAGGAGGAGGAGGGAGGGAGGGGGAGGAGGGAGGAGAGAGAGAGAGGGAGAGGTGGAGAGGAGAAGAGGATCAGAAAAAGGAGGGACGGTGAAAGGAAAAGGACCAGGAGGGACGGGGAGGAGGAGAGGAGGAGGACAGGGGAGGTAGGGAGGAGGAGGAGGGGAATGCGGGCCGGCGTGGGAGGAGGAGGAGGAGGAGGAAGAGGCCACGGCATCTGCCTTGGCGAGGGCCTTTGCCTTTTTTGCCGTGCGGTAGGGTGGAGGCGGCGCGGCCAAGACCGCCCCCCCGAGGGGGTGCGGGGGTCAGGGTGGGTGGGGGAGGGGGCGCGGCCGCGCTTGGGGGCCGCGTAGCCGCGGAGGGGTGTCCCCTTCAGATTCCGCCTTGACAGTGCAGGGGGCGCGCGTTGTTCTTTGTTTTTGGACTATGGGGACGCAGCCCTTCTCCTCTCGACCTACCGCTTCGCATCCCTCCTCATGAATCATTACCTTTCTTCTCTCTCCTCAAGCCCCCATTAACATTCATACTACCTACATCTCGGGTGATACGGAGGGTGAACCCAGCCACGTATGTTTCTAGCTTCTTGGCACCCCATCATTCCTCACCGCCTCCTTCCGTCTCCTCTCCTTCCTCATACTCCTAATCATCCGCCCCCTCCTTCCTTTCTTCTCCCCCTCCCTCCTCCTCCTCTCCTTCCTCCTCCTCCTCCTCCTCTCCTCCTCCTCCTCTTACCCTCCTCCTCCTCCCCCCCCCTCCTCCTCCTGGAGCCCCCTCACGAAGGCGCTTGTGGGCGGCGGCCGCGAGGGCGCGCAGGCCACAGGTGCCCTGCAGTCCTTTTCGAACTCGAACGCAGGTTCTGATCCGACCCCCTCGCCCCCGAATGTCGATGTTGGTGGACGCGCGCAGCGCGGCCCGCGGGGTCAACAGCAAGAATGCAGTCGCCGGTGTCGGCGTCAGCATTGAAACTGGGGGTCCGGGGGCGTCGCCACGTCGCGGGAAAAGATTGCGCTTGATTTCGAGGCGTCGGTGCCAGAGGCGCGCCACGTCGTGCCATTGTCCGCACGAGGCTGCCATGGCAAAATGACCACCGTCTTGTCAAGGCCAAGGCTGTTGTTGGGGTGGAGCCTGTGCGTCATCACGGCATGCTGGGCGATCCGAATGGCGTTCCGTACCGTCGGCAAGGCACCGTTTGTGAGCAGCGGCGCGGCACATCGACTTCCTCACACAGAAGCATGTCAAAGCGGGTGCAGCGGGGGGGTTCAAAAGTCATAATACCAAATGCGGGTCCACGAAACCTGGGCTTCAGGGCGCGGGTTGGCGCAAACTCAGTTGCTTCGATACGCCCGTCCTGAAACGCAACACGTCCCGTGCGTAAGACGTCCGTGGCAATACGTTGCGTGCTGGCTCAGCGCAATGGCCCACGTCTTGGCGAACGCATCGCGTCATACCTACGTTTTCAGTCTACATGCTGAGCTCCGTATCAGTACGCTACGTGTTGCGTGTTGCGTATCGGGGCAGCTGAGGGCGCCAAACCCCGCACGCTCCTAGGAGCGTGGTCAGATCTTCCTCGCCGAGGTCGTTCGTGGAAAGAGCCAGCTGCTGGACGTCGGTGTGGGTGGCGCCCACCAAGTCAGCGCTTCCCCTGTCAGAGCGGAAACTCCGGTGCACACTGCCTTCCTGGGTGGGCGCCGCCCTCCCCAGACCCCCGACGTGATGATTTTTTCATGACGTCGACCCCCCGAGGTCTCGACCCATTCCCCAGGACCGGTTTCTCGTCCTTAGTCGTTTTTTGACGGTCCCGAGGGCCGGTAAGGGCCCCCAAAGGCCAAAGATAATGAAAAACCTCCCGTCGTGATTTGTTCATAACTCGAGGGGTCTGGGTCTTCTGCCGCCGCCGTTTGACATTGATTCGGGCTGGCGAGCCCGCCGCCACTTTCTGCTGGCTGCTCCCCGCGCTCGTGCTCTGCACGAGCGCTTGCGAGCTCCGGCGCCCGGGGAGCGCTGGCGCGTGCTCGCGAGCGTCTTTTGAGTGCCCAGGCCACCACCCACCAAAAACGACCCCAGCCCAGCCCGAAGGCCCCAATGTTCCCTCCATTTCCAGTGGGGGGTGGTCGGGGAACATTGAAACAAAAACACTTTTTTCTGTTTGGTCTGCGGGTCGGGAGCGGGCCCCTTCAGGTCAAGAGCTAAACGCGACGCGGGTAGCCCTAATTGGGGAGACAGGGCGCGGGCGGGCGGGCACACAACATTGAAAAAACACATGGAACCCGTACCCCCCCCCAAACCCGAAATTCGGGTCAAATTCGGGTCTTCGGGTTGGGCTGGGGTGGTCTGGCAGGTAGGCACCAGGGGTGCGCTCGGGAGTGTTTCGAGGCGCCCGCAATCGCCCGGGAGCGCGTGCGCGAGCGCCTGGGGGCGCGCGGGGTTGCTC
>CAUYUJ010021325.1:12500-20000 GCA_963575745.1 Prorocentrum cordatum
CGAGCAGTGGCAGCAGGCTCCAACGTTGCCCAGCAAGCTGCGGCGAGGAGAAGCTGGAGACCAGCGCCATCAGCGACAGCGCGCCGGGGGCCACCGCCCGCGGTGCGAGACGGGCGAGCCGCGGCCGCAAGCTTTGGCGCTGCGCGGCGAGTTGCGGCGGCGCCTTCACGGCCCTCGTGGGCTGCTGCGGCGCGCTCCGCGCTCCGGGCGCACGTGAGACGCTGCTCGGAGCGAGAAACGCAGAAACGCAGTCCAGCGCCATCAGCTACAACGCTGGGGTCAGCGCCCTCGCGCGATTTAGGGAAACATGTTTTAGCTCGACAGCACATCGTCCGTTGGCGCCCCCCCGCCCGCTGCACCGCTGGCTGGTGTCAGAGAAGGGCCGCGTTTAGCAGAGGCAAGGCTGGTGCGCTTCCCTTGCCAGCCCCTCCCAGGCGCGCGCTGCGAAGGCGAAAGATGTTTGCTTCAGGTGGCGTGCCCCCATCGGAGATCCTATGTGTCACCTCCAGTTTCAGCTGTCTCCACTGGTTACTTGTGTTCCCCCATGAAGCGCGTGCCGCAGGGTGTCTGGCGGAGTGTGTTCTTCGTTCGCCCTTTAAGAGACGTCCACCCATCCAGGTCACCCATGCAGGTACACCAGGGCAATTCTGCACCCAGGTCCAGACTGCACTGCTGAGCCAGAGTTCAGAAATTCGCTCGTCAAGGTCAGGCCATGCATTGTATGCGACATATGCGCCATGAAATCTCACGCCATTATGCGATACACATCGAAGACCCGGATTAAATGAGGTGTGCACGACACCGCGTCACTGAGTCGAGGCCTGCGTTACAGGCGGCCAAAGTGTGCTGATGTTCCCCGATGCCGGCGCTCGCCGCGCCGACGCGCTGGGCAGCACGAGCAGCGGAGGTCGGGGGGTGGCAGTTGGGGCGCTCCAGAAGAACCTTCGCCTTCGAAGATCGAAGGGGTTGGTATGCGTCTCTTCCCAGGCGGAGGCCAGCGGCATGAAAACGAGGGCGCCTCCGCCGAGGGGAGGCCGTCGGCAGCCGCCGGAAGTCAACATCGGATGCGCCCGCAAGAGATGACATTTTTTGGGGGGCTCAGGGTTTACAGTTACCAGCCTAGAACAGATCCCTATCCCTATGCTGGGCGCCTCCTCATCCCGATGCCAATCTTGGGGGTTCCCTCATTTTTGAGGGCGAATCCCTGAGATTGTCATCGCCTTTGGGCGTGTCAATCTTAGGGATAGGGATACGCTCGAGGCTGTCAATACAGATCCCCCCAGTCCGCTCCTTCATTTCGTCCTTCTTAAATTCTTGTAGGGCTCTTAGTAAACCGACATCAGACAGCATACCTTTAGCACCGGCCCACCCAGCGTTTTCATCCTCTTTGCCGAAAGGTTTCAAAAGCACCATGCACATGCACACCATCATCACGGGAGTAGGAGGGGTCGCCATGGATTTGATCTCAGTGATGTCCTTTTTGTCGAGACTCTCCAGGGCGGCTGCAGCGGCCTCTAGCGCAGGTAAAGCAGCAGCAAGACAGCGAGGGGGGAAGGGCCCGCCGCGCTCGAGGCGCACGGCAGCATCGCCAAGGCCTACGGCGACGCCGAGTGCGAGAGGCTGACCCTCAAGGCGGCAGCGCGCCGGTCCCCGCGGCCCCGAGCTGCGAAGCTGCGGGCAGAGCCGCCGTTCTGCCGACTGTTCACTTTCAGGAGGGAAAAAACACAGACACGATTAATCTTCGAGTCGCAAGAAAATATGGGAAAATATGGGAATTGGGCGGGGAGACAAAAACCCAGAAAATATATGAAAATATGGGGAACCATTTCATTTGCCTGTATTTATTTGTGTGTCCGAGGGCCCCTTCACGACTGTTCACTTGGCGCGCCAGGAGAGCTCCATAGGGTCAGTCAGAAGCTGGGCGAGGGCCGCTATGAAGCCGTGGCTGCCCAAGCGGCCCTCCCGGGCGGAGACAAAAAAAACACAGCTTCCCGGAATGAGGCGCGGCACGCGGAAAACAGCCCACCGGGCTTCTGCCCGGAAGGCCGGAGAGACAGCTTCCCGGCGGTCGATCTCAGCAGCCACGCAGTCGGCAGCCCTTTGCCCGGCTTCCGGGTCAGAGGGGCAGCGCCCTCGGGGGGGGCAGGCTCGGGGGGGGGGGGGGCATCGGCCCTTCTCACACAGCACGCTCGTCGCCGACAGGGGCTTGTGGTCGCCCTTCCCGCCCAGGTGCCCTGTGCATCCGCGGTCGGGGGCGTATCGCCGATCCTCAGGAGGGGAAGAAAACACACAGACACAATGAATCGTCGATCCCCCAGAGAATGGGAGAAAATATGGGAAGTGGGGGGGGAAAGACAAAAACCCAGAAAGTATGGGAAAATATGGGGGAATCTGGTTACTTGTGTGTATTTCTTTGTGTGTCCCAGGGCCCCTTCAGATCTATCGGCAATGTGTCGTCTTTTCCAGGTCCCCCCTGAACCAGTCCCCCGCAACGTTGCCCCTCAAAGGAGCGCTGGAGGTGCTGGGGACTTTTGCGAGGCCGAGGCTACGCGCATCGGGGACCCAGCTCCCCCATCTCACGCGAAAACCGTGGGGAGCTCTTCTCGGAGGCACTGTCTGGTCCAGATGGTTGGTCGCGGATCACATCGATCACCAGGGGACGGATCGGGGCGCGAGGGGGGAGGGGGTGAAGGCAGGGGAAAGGGGGGTCGGAGGGAGGGGTGGGAGGCAAACTAGGTGCGCTCGCGTTATATCTGACGTCTTACCCCTCCCTCCCATCCCTTACCATGGCGTAGATCTCCTTTCTATTCGCACAATCGAATGTCGTAGCATTGCATAGCATTACATGGCATAATTTGGTGTTGAAGATCAACGCGTCATGACAAAGCATGGCGTGGCGACGCTCCAGAGTGGAGGGGGAGGGACTTCTGCGGCCCAAAAAATCAACGAATCGGCTCTGAATGTGTAATCACTTCCGATGTTTTTTCGGGAGGCCATTTATTAGATTTTGGGGCCTATTTGGAAGGACCGAAAACCATGCCGCAGCATGGCACTGAAAATAATGACGCCAGCGCTGCAGCGGGAGCACGATTTGGGACGAGCGGAAGCGCGGAAATGAGGCCAGCGCTGCAGCGGGAGCACGATTCGGAACGAGCGGAGGCCCGAAAATGAAGCAAGCCCGTCAGCGGGAGCAACACTCTGGAAAAAGCCCAGCAAAAACCCAGCTCCCAGGAATCCTGCGTGAAAAAGAACACTACGCGGAGGGGCGCCAGGTTTTTTCCAGACGCCGTCAGGGAAGAGAGGAGAGTAGTATTCATATTATGCAGTTGTAGAGGACAGGGCGTGAGCCGACAGGGCGCGAGCGCCGCGAGCGTCCTGACGCAGTGAGCACTCGCCTCGACGTCTAGGGCTGAGGATACCACCTCGAACGAAACGAGACGTCAGGGTACCAGGAGGAGGAGGTGTTGGAGGCGGGATGGGGCGGGTCAGGAGGGGAAGGAAGCTGGAGAGGGGGTGGGAGCGGGAGCGGAAGAGTGAGGAGGAGGGGCCTTGCCCAACGGGGAGCTCCACCTGCGGCCCAGGTGGGCGATTTCGCATAGCGTCCCCTTTGGCCATGTCTGCACACTCTTCACACGGGTCGTGCCCCACAGAGCGCTCCACCTACGGTTATGTCGGGCCTGTCCCCCTACAGAGGGATTTTCGACGAAAATTGAAAATAAACCCAAAAATAATCCAAACATAGTCTGGGGACTATTTCTGAAATTTTGTTTTACCTTTTTGGTGTATTTTTGGGGTATCTTTTATTTTTCGTCGAAAATCCCCCCGTAGGGGGACACGCCCGACACAAACCTATGGCCTCAGCAGGTGCATTCGCATGCAGGGCCTCGCCACGGAGCCTCGAGGCCGCCTTGGAGCTCATCTCGGAACGCTGCTGGCGCCGCTCGGTGGGAAGCAGCTTCTCGGCCGCCTCGCGGAGGGGCCGCCCCTCGACAAATGCAGAGTTCCCACCAGGCAAAATATAGACGCTCGGGCATGCGCCAGAGTGTGGAGGGCACGTGCCGATTTTCCTCTTCCTCTTCCTCCTCTTCTTCCTCTTCTTCTTCCTCCTCTTCCTCTTCACCCTCGTTCATTCTTCATCGAGTACAGACATCAGCGCACCTCGTCCCCGATTGCTTGCTTCAGCACCCGTTCGGACCGGACCGGGGCTGTCGCCTGCAGATGCTCCTCCCAGCGAGCGGGGCGAGGGACTGGAGGCAGCCGCCTGGCACCGTGTCTGCAGGCGACTGGTCAGGGATCGCGGGTGCCTGGGTTCTAAGGGTGAGTTCACGGTGGCCAGACGACCAGTGGCATGCGCCACAAGCAGCAGAGGTGTGAGGGTGGGGCTCGAGCAGGTCAGCAGCCACTGCGCGCCGCGGGGCCCTTGTCGGCATCAGCAGCCGACCCAGGGCCCCCCTGGGACGTGCGAGCCGCGGGCACTCGGCGCTCGTTTGCCGAGCTGTCCTGCGCCAACCCTCCCTCCTCCTCCTCCTCCTCCTCCTCCTCCTCCTCCTCCTCCTCCTCCTCCTCCTCCCTCCGCCTCCTCCCCCTCCTCCCTAGCTGGCCGCAGATGACCGGGATGCTGTTCAAGCACCCGCTCTTCCGACGTGTCTCCGCCCGGCGCGGCATGATTTCCAGAGGGCGAGGGGCCGATCGTCGCAGTCGCACTTCCGCTCCCCAGGAATGCTGCCGAGGCAGCCGTTCGCCCACGAATCACACGTGTGGGACCTCAGGCCAGGACCAGGACCATTTAAGTTGGGGGATGCTTCGCTTGGCGTTGCGATGTCGCACGTGTGCCCGCCCGAGACAGACTTCAGGAGGATACTCTCGCTCCACGTCCGCGATCGCGTCTCCTGCGATGTCTTCGTCTTGGGTGATTGACAGTGTGCGGGGGGGGGGGGGCAGCAGGCATTTCGGCAAGTTGGAGGTGACTTCCAACCACAGCCATGATGATTCGTATTTGCGCGGTGTTGTTTTCATGCGAGGCGTCTGAATTACCCAGGTCGAGCCAGGGAGACGCTTGGAACGCCTAAGATTGCGTCACAGGTTCCCCGGAGGGGCCTCCACTGGTCCAAGGACGGCCCAAGTTTGCGCCAACCCAAGAGGCTGCAAGATGGCTTCAGACAGGGCCCCTCAGAGGTGACTCCGTGCTCATTCATGTTTGGCGCTCTTCACTTTTCGGTTCGGGATGGCCGCAAGAATGGACCCGAAAGCTTCCGAGTGACGTCAGTTGACCCTCAAGAGCCTCCAACAGGGCCCAAGACTTTTTCAAGATGTCCTTGGATGGCTTCCAAGATGGCCCCTAGACGGGTCCAGGCCGGGGCCTCCGAGGCGGCCCCGAGACGGGTCCGGGACGGCCCAAGATTGCCCAAAGATGGCCCCAGGACGCCCGCAGACCCTTCAAAGAGCCCCGAGGGTCCCCAGGGTGACCCCAAGAGGCCCCACGGGCGTCCACAGACGGCACCACCACACGGCCTCATGGTACTCAGAGGTAACACATTCATGGACATTTCCACTTTTATCATGGGGGGGAGGGGGGGAGCATCGACAGGCGAATCTGGGATGAGGAGGAGGAAGGAGGAGAAGGAGGAGGAGGAGGAGGAGGAGGAGGAGGAGGAGGAGAGGAGGAGGAGGAGGAGGAGGAGGAGGAGGAGGAGGAGGAGGGAGGAGGGAGAGGAGGAGGAGGGAGAGGGAGGAGGAGGGAGGGAGGAGGGAGGAAGGGAGGAGGAGGAGACGAGGGAGAGGAGGAGGAGGAGGAGGAGGAGGAGGAGGAGGAGGAGGAGGAGGAGGGAGGAGGGTGGAGGGAGGGAGGGGAGGAGGGAGGAGGAGGAGGAGGAGGGGAGGAGGAGGAGGAGGAGGAGGGGGAGGAGGAGGAGAGGAGGAGGAGGAGGGAGGAGGGAGGAGCGTTCGCTGATGTGTTTTGCGCGAGGCCCGCAGCCTCCGTGGGGGGCCCACGGGGGCCCCGCTGCGGCCCCCCCCGCGCGACGGGGGCAGGAGCCGAGGGGACGGCGTGGCCTCTCGGGGGGCGGGCGCCGTCGGTCTGCCCACGGTCCCCTCCTCCTCCTCCTCCTCCCTCCCTCCTCCTCCTCCTCCTCCCCTCTCCTCTCCTCCTCCTCCCTTCCTCCTCCTCCTCCCCTCCTCCCTCCTCCCCTCCTCCTCCTCCCTCCTCCTCTCTCCTCCTCTTCCTCCTCCTCTCTCCTCCTCCTCCTCCTCCTCCTCCTCTCCTCTCCTCCTCCTCCCTCCTCCTCTCCTCCTCCTCCTCCCTCCTCCTCCTCCTCTCCTCCTCCTCCTCCTCCTCCTCCTTCTCCTCGTCCCCCCCCCCCCCCCCCCCTTCTCCTCTTTCTCTTCCTCCTCCTCCAAGAGGGATAGGCTTCTAGGCTGATGGAAAGGCGGCATCGTTTGGTCGTGTGCATTTATTCTCGGCGAGGACCATCGAGGGCCATCCTGGACCATCGAGCCAAAAAAAAACACGCACGAGACCGAAAAGTGCACGGGAAATGGCCGTCCGAGCGACGGCAAGGTGTCTGCCCACGTGATCTGTCAGAGCGTCAGAGCGCGAGCCCGAGTCGGCTCGTCGCCGCTCTTCCGCACTCCGGACCTCACGACAGAGGGATGCGTCTGATTTGGGCGGGAGGTCTGACTTGAGCTGCCTTGGGCGGTTCCGGGGGAGTTTGGGCAAGGTCGCCCATTCGTGGCTGGTCTGGGGGTTGTAGAATTTGCCCGGCTAGGTGGAGAGCTGTGGCGTTGTGACCCCATCCTTTTTGCTGCGAGATGTGGAGCACCCGTCGGTGCATCTGACTGGTTCGCGGTACGCCCGTTCGTCCTCCTGCTGAGTGTTCGGTGCTTGCATCCGTGCGCGCTTGTTGTGCACGGGTGGTGGTGCGCGGGACTCGCAAGCGTGGCAGCAAAGGGATGGTGAGTGGCCGAATCCAGGCCGCGCAGCATCGCAGGCCCTTTATCGACCCCACTTCCCTAGTTCCGCCCGAAAAAAAGAATCCGGTCAGAGAGGAAGGGGAACTCGGTGATACACCCCAGGGAGAGGCTATTCGGACGCACCCCTGGCGAGGAGGGATGCTCCCTCCCCCCTGTGTGCATCCCCGAGCTAGGCCTCAGCTGTTTGGTCCATTCGAAAATCCAACGAAGACGGGGACGGGTCGCCATACACCCCGTCCCATCATCACCGAAAGGATCACACTCACCAGATCATGCCATACACACGTTTTTGTGTGGCCGGCTGTACACGGCTCTTTGTTTCAAAGAGGCTTGCGGATTTGGGCAGGGAAGCATGTCCGCAGTGAAGGGCAAGCAAACATTGCCATACGCATTGTTTACATTGTGATTGACTTGTCTTGTGTTGGCCAGAAAGATGTACCATACACGCACCTATGTGCTCCATATTGCATTTTTGATTGGCACTCACGGGTTTGCAAATCAGCGCGCAACTTGTCTAAACCTAAGTTCGTG
>CAUYUJ010021325.1:25000-45000 GCA_963575745.1 Prorocentrum cordatum
GAGAGGGCAAAATATGGGCATCCGCAGGAGGCCAAGACATTCCAACACGGTCCGAAGACATGGCAAGGCGACCCCAAGATGACCCACCAGCGCCCCGAGATGCCCCAAGAAAAATCCAAGATGTCTTCAAAAGAGCCGCGCGAGGACGCGCGCACGTGGATACTAGTATTTGACCTTGCTGGCGGGGGCGTGATGGTGGTTAAACGGTTCCGACATGCGCGCGCGAGTGACTCGCATGGTTTCATTTGACAGAATTGAGCACGCTCGTACGTCGCATAACCTGTGTTGCAGGACGTGCTGGGGGAGATTGTAGATTGTAGTATCCCATATCTCGGATGGGCGATCGTGCAGAAGTACGGTCTAATCTCATCCTCGAGGAGAAGGAAACAGTTTTAACAGCATCCGCGCGTGACCACCTCCAATGCTCGTGCAAACATCCCATTCATCCACCCGCAGCCTGCTGGCACAACTCAACGGGGCGCCGACAGCTACAGTGGCGATGACGATTGTGATCTTCACGACGATGGTGGGGACGGTATCGATGACGCCGATGTTCAAGATAATGAAGCTGCTGACGATGAGGATGACGGTGACAACGATGACGCAGGCGATGATGATTACGATGGTGTTGGTGATGTTGATGAGGAAGTGCGCGCGCGTGCTGTAGAAGTTTGACGAGGACGACGGCATCGACGATGACGATGATGACGGTGGCAATGGTGATGACGACGATGGCGATGATGACGGTGACGAAAACGATAGCAGTGATGGTGTCGACGATGGTGACAACGTTTGTGCTGATGAGGGCGATGAGGAAGTGCGCGCGTGCAGAGATTTAGAGCTCTAGTTGTTATGCCTTCCTGTGAAAGTCAACTCGGCGTTCGAATGTGCACTGAGCACGTCAGTGCTGAAATGCTTAGGAAACTGGTGAGACACCAGCGATCTGGGATGACTGCCGACGTGCGCGCACGGCGATGCGCACGTGCGGCCCGCACTCGTGCTGCGTGACCCAGTTGGCGGGCGCGCGATGACGGCTGAAGTTATGCAACATGCGCGCGCGTGCGATCCTTTAGACGCCCGAAATGGGTACGGAAAAAATGGGTACGATGCCCAGCAACAAATGTTGTCCCAAACCAACAGCGGCCGCTGTTGAACCCTGTGCACACTGTGCGATCCCAAGGGGGAACCGCGAACCCTGGGCGTTGGAGGATTTGATATTGTAGTGGCCTTCGGCCAGTGCCGCCGATCCGGGGCGCTCCGACTGATGTGATCCTTCTTCGCCCTCGTCCCTCCTCTCTTTTTCCTTCACCTCCTCTCACTCAGCATTTATCCAGTGGCCGTCGGCCTATCCCGCCACCGTGCGTGGGTGGTGGGTCAGAGGCCTCATGGATGCTGGTTGGGATCTCGTGGTTGGCTGGGACTTCTGGGGGCCTCTTGGGCGCCTCTTGGGGCTTCTTGGGGGCCTCTTGGGGCTCTTGGGGCCACTAGAGGGCCTCTTGGGGGTCTCTTGGGAGCCTCTTGGGGCTTCTTGGGGGCCTCTTCTGCGCCCCTTGGGGCCTCTTGGAGGCCTCCTCGGAGCCTCTTGGTGCGGGAGGGGTGGTACTCGAGTTCGGAACCCCCTCGGAGGCCACGATCCTTGTGAGGGGTGTCAAAAAACGCATCCGCCGGAAACTCGCACCCCCCCCCCCCCACCCCCCCTTCCCCGGCAGAGCCACCCCGGCAACCCCCCCAGAGGCTGAGGCTCAGCCTCGAGGCTGTAGCTGAGACTCCTTGAAACTCACACGCCGGATCGGCGGATTTTTCATTTGAGGAGAAAATTTACGAGGTGCCAGCGATGGCGGCCACGAAGCGGCGACGGGCGTCCACTGCACGAAGAGATGGGCAACCTAGCCAGCGCACGCAGCGGCCACGAGGCGGCGACGGCCGCCAATCGGCCAGGAACCAGAGGACCCCGCCGAACTACCTATAGGGAGGCAAGCCAGGGATCCCAAGCGCAAGCAGTTCTTGTCAGCAAGACGAGGCTGGTTTGTGTTCCTTGTCTCGAGCCGCTGTATGTTTGCTGATGTTTGCTGTTGCCCTCTTTCCTGAGTCCGTGGGTATGCCAGCATGTGCTGCGGTGCTTTGGACTTCAGGAAGTCCGGTACGATAAGCCCGATGCTGCAAGTGCACATGCGCTCGTGCATGACTATATGTCTGTATATGTGCGTACATATATATCTATATATGTATATAATGTATATATGTATATATACACATATAATTATATGCACGTACACATGCATGTACATACACACATATTATATACACATGCATACACATATACAAACATACACACGACCATATATACACATGAAAACATACATACGTACATACATATATACATACATACATACATACATGCATGCATGCATGCATGCATACACCTATATATATATATATACATGCATACATACATATCGTATCCTCTTCCTATATGTTTACAAGCTGCGTGGGTGGGACTCCTTCACCCACCCTTCCAAAACCGGACCCCCAGGATCCGGGGTTTCTGGGCTCCCCGGACAGCGTTGCCGAAGGTCCCCCGGCTCGTCTCGGACCTTCCAAAGCGCTCAGCCGAGTCTTGCCAGCAGACCCCGAGCGATCAGAGCGGTGATCAGAGAGGCCGAAGAGAGATCCAAGACAGCACAAGAGCGCTCCAAGAAGGACCCAGATGGCTTCCAGAGGCCCCCAAGACGGCCTTGGAGGCCCTCAACAGGATTCCCAGAACGCAAACATCGCTTCATTCCCGAAGGGAAACGTGCATCTACAACATATTCGCTGTTCGGGTCTTAGCAGCGTCCAAAACAGCCAAAAAGGCTTCCGGTATCACCCCAAGACGGTCCAATAGACCCTCAAGAGTGCCTGTAGACGGCCTGGATGGCCCCAAGACTGCCCAAAGAAGCTCTAAATGGGCCGAAAAGAAGCCCGACAAGCCCTCACAAGGCCCCCAAGAGAAGCCCAAGAAGGCCACGGGAGGCCCCCGAAAAGGCCATGGGAGGCCACCATGAGGGCCCACGTAGCCCCCGCAAGGTCCCTAGAGGGCCGAAGCTCCCCAACACGGCCTAAAATGGCCCCAGGACGGCTCGAGAGGGCCCCGAGCCCACCAGGGGGGCTCCAACAATGCCCACAAGGCGTGTTCCACCAAACTGACCCGAACCCCGGGTTCGCAACCATTTTCCTGGAAATCTGTTCCGAACCCAGGATTAGGTGCACTCCCCAATAATTTCGCATTTTCGCGTGACCCGTTGCGACCCACTGCAACATGACATCCGCGGCTTGGCATTGCTTTGTGCTTTGCGGCCTTGCTTGACATTGCGTCGGTTTGCTTGGCATTCATTCGCATGCCTTGCAATTCCTTCGCTTGGAATTCCTTCGCACCTGAGCCACGAGCCGGCCGATGTGCGGGCCTACGAAGGCCTTTTGTCGTCATTCACTGCCAGAGATGTCTGCAAGCGTGTACGTACACATAACCCCCCCCCGACGGCGCCATCTCTTCGCCTCCTCCTGCTCCTTCTCTGTGTCCTCCTCCCCATCCTCCTCCTCCTCCGCCTCCTCCTCCTCCTCCTTTTTCTCCCGCTCCACCACTCGTCCCCCCCCACATCCGCTTCTCTCTCCTCGCCTATCCTTCGCCCTCCACCCGGCGCCTTTCGGGAGCCCCCAGAGGCCCGGGAAGGGCCAGGGACCTCCCGAATTTTCGAAGACTTCCGAAAACCACCGCAGGGCAGGGGCCAAATGTTTCAAGGCCACTAGGGATGGCGCGAACGACGAACATATGCAAAGCCTCAAGTACCAAGTTGCATGGCGCGAAGCGCCAATGCACCTTTGTTATATATATATATATACACATACATACATAGATCGATGTGTATACGTATGTACGTACATTTACATACATGCATTTAAACATGCAGACATACCGACCTACATACCTACTTACTGACATACCTACCTGCCTACCAACCGATCTACCGACCTACACATGCATACACACGTACGCATATACATACATACACACATACACACATGCGGACATACATACACACAAACATGCATGCATACATGCATATATACATTCACACATCCATCCATACATACATACATACATATATACATACGTACGTACGTACGTACGTACATACATACATGTACACATACATACATACGTACGTACATACATACACATACATACATACGTACACAGCTACTTTCAATGCGAGGCAGCCTCTGTCCCGGCCGCGTGGCCGATAGTGCCACGGATAGGCCGGTACACCCAAAGTCCGCCAGTGCTTAGGAGAACGCCCTGTGGAACACTGTGTGGCGGTATCCTTGTTTCTGACACAGCTACTTTCAGTGCGAGGCAGCCTCTGTCCCGGCCGCGTGGCCGATAGTGCCACGGATAGGCCGGTACACCCAAATTCCGCCAGTGTTTAGGATAACGCTCTGTGAAACACTGTGTGGCGGTATCTTTGTTTCTGGCACAGTTAGTTTTCAATGCGAGGCAGTTCCCCCTCCTCCGCCCTGTCTTGTTTCTGTCGTCGTTGGTCTGGTCCTCTTGCCTCCCCCTCCTCCTCTTCTGGATTGTGGCCGTTTTTCTTTTATTTTCTCCCAGCTGTGGCTGGGCAGCCAAAGGGCTGCAGGTGAGGTATTCTTCGACTTCCGATGTGACTGCACACGCTCGTGCCTGGCCGCCATCTGGGACTGCGGACGGTTCCCATGGGTGTTATGCGACTCATAACTCCTCGCTGCCATACTCCAACAGGTGCTCCTGTGCCGTCTCCCTCGTGTTCCTCTCTCCCTTCCCCCTCCCGGTTTCACCGATACGACTTGGAGTTATACGTATCGTCCTAGGTTGGGTTCCTAGGAAGGGGCAGAACAACTTTGCTCCACCTGTTGGCTCCGTTGTGCAGCTTTAGTTCTTCCTTCTTCCTTTTGCCTCCTCCTGCTCCTCCTCCTTTTTCCAGCCCGGGTCCGGGGCGATCGTGTTTTTGTCTCCGCTACGCTCTGCATTGCGGTCGGCTGCGATTGTGTGTCATTTAAGTGCGGTTGGGCGCCACAAGGGCTTCACACAATGCATGCTGTCCAATTTTGATAGCGCTGCGAGCGGTTTCGAATTCTGTCCGCTTCGATCCTCTCTGCTTTCCTCCTTCTTCTCCCCCCCCCAAAAAATACATACGTACGTACATACATACATCCACACATCCACACATACATACATACATACATACAGACAGACAGACAGACAGACAGACAGACAGACAGACAGACATATATACATACATACGTACATACACATGCACACATGCATATGCATACATGCATACATGCATACATACATGCATACATGCATACATACATAATATATATATATGTATATATATATATATAGATATCGGAGGTGAGGGGGTGAGATCGAAGTGGAACGGAGAGCCCCCCTACCGGGAAATCGATTTCGGTTTCGTGTTCGTGCGTGCCGTGCGTGCGGGCGAGGCGAAGCTGCGTGGGCGGGCGAGAGAAAGTCTCCTGTGGCTGAGGCGCGGCCGGACCAAATGTCTCCCTTCCGGGCGGCCCCGGGCCCGCGGTGTCCCGCCGGTGTCCCGCTGGTGTTCCGTGTGGCTGAGGCGCGGCCGGACCAAATGTCTCCCTTCCGGGCGGCCAGGGGCCCGCGGTGTCCCGCCGGTGCCCCGTCGGTGTCCCGATTATGGTGATGATATTGATGATGATGATGATGATGATGGTGATGATGATGACGATGTTGATGTTTTGTTTCGATGATCGATAGTGAGATCGGTAGTGATATCGACTGTGAGATCGAACATGAGATCGAATGTCAGATCGCTTGTGAGATCGATTGTGAGATGGATTGTGATACCGAATGTGAGATCGATAATGACATCGATAGTGAGATCGATTGTGAGACCGAATGGGATATCGATTGTGAGATCGATTGTGATATCGATAGTGAGATCGATAGTGAGACCGAATGTGAGATCGATTGTGGAATCTATTATGAGATCGATCGTCAGATCGATTGTGAGATCGATCGATTGAGTTAGTAGTGGGATCACTATCGGTAATGAGATCGGTAGTGATAGCGATAGTGAGATCGATGATGCGACCGAATGTGAGATCGATTGTGAGTTCGGTTGTGATATCGATAGTGAGAGCGATAGTGAGATCGATAATGAGATCGAAAGTGAGTTCGATAGAGAGATCGATAGTGAGGCCGAATGCGAGATCGATTGTGAGATCGATTGTGATATCGATAGTGAGATCGATAGTGATACCGAATGTGAGATCGATAATGAGATCGATAGTGAGTTTGATAGTGAGATCGATAGTCAGATCGAATGCGATATCGATTGTGATATCGATTGTGAGATCAATAGCGAGACCGAATGTGAGATCGATTGTGGGATCGATTGTGAGATTGATTGTGAGATCGATAGTCAGATCGATTGTGAGATCTATCGATTGAGATCGATTGTGAGATCGGTAGTGAGTTCGATAGTGAGATCAATCGAGTGCGACGTTGGTCCCTCCCCCCCCTCACCTCCTTATCACCCGAAGGGTGGTCTATGCGGTATATATATATAAACACTTACACGAGAAAGAGCGCTTCCTGCGGGCGCTTGGAGGGTGGGGTGGGGTTCGAAACCGGGTTCCTGCCCGCCCCCCCCTGGATTCAACGGGGGAGTGGTTCGAACAGCCCCAGGGAGGGGGCGGGGGTTTTGAATCCCCCCACCGAGCGCGGGGGGGGTGTCGAATTCCCTCCCCAGGGGAGGGGCGGGGTTGTTCGACGGCGCCAGATGGTCGGGGGGGCGGGGCCCACTCCCCGCTCCAAACGCGCCGCCGAATGTTTGTGGAATATCCATACCATGATTTGATTGTCGAGGATCATGACTGTCTCGATGAGCGGTAAACGTTCGTCGGGCATTTGTTCCCTGGGTAATTTTGACTAACCAGTGTTTGTTCTCGAAGGGTAGCGTTCACTCTTGTTGTGCCACGTCGTTCACGCTCCTGCGCCATTGTGCTGGGTCTCGGTGTACTGCAGTTGCGTTGACGTTCGGTGTGTCTGCATTACTTCGGCTTAGACGGTTTTGCATGAATGCCGTTTTCTGGGGGACCTATCCATCTAGGCGTTTCGAGCAGGACGGCCGCAATGGATCCCCCTTGATTGGTACACGAAGAAGGTAGTTTACTTTGATCATCCTTGCGGTTGCTCTGTTTTTGCTGCTGGGTTTTCACGATCGCAGGTAGTGGCATGAAGCAAGTCTTTTGCGTCTCATAGGCACGGCTCATGTCAGTGATCGGTTTGGTTCATGGACTTTAATTCCAACAGGAATTCATGCGACACATGAGCGACGGAACACGACGAGGTCGATTGCGCGGACATTCGCGCGTAAGTTTCTCGCGTAACGTCGCGCGCGAGCGCCCTCTTCTCACGCGGTGTTCTACGCTGGCCGCCCGTGTGAGCCGTGGCGTAAAGTCGCTGTGGAATCGTGTGTGAGCCGTGGCGCAAAGTCGCTGTGGCATCGTGCGTAAGGTCCATTTGTTTTCGTCGCTCACATGGGCTCGGGCCCACTGATCTATGGGGTCGCAAAGCTTCCACTGCTCACTGGATGAATTCCCGTTCAGGCCCACGAGTTTCTTTGAGGTCCGACGCTGCGGGAAAAGGCAACATCGCGAAAAGTCACAGCCGCAGCCCCAGACCCCATCTGCCTACTGCATCTTGAGAGCCAGACCGATCTGTGCTGGTCCCTTGGTCCACACTTGGAGGTAACGCACGGCGGGAAAACAAGGCGCCGCCCCCACGGTCAGCCGGTCAGCCCGGTGAGCCCCACGCGCTTCGCGTGGGGCTGACCGGGTTGAGGAGGAGGAGGAGGAGGAGGAGGAGGAGGAGGAGGAGGAGGAGGAGAGTAGAGTAGGAGGGGGAGGGGGGGGAGGAGGAGGGGGAGGGATGGGGAAGAGGTGTGATGGATGGGGATGCAGCATCACCCGTCACCCCACACCGCCCCACGCGCTTCGCGTACACCCCTCCGCTTGCTTCTCCAGGTGGGCCGGCCGGTCTGCCCTGCCAGCCCCGGGGGGGGCAGCCCCCGCGCGTTCCCCGGCCATGGCGCCCACGCGGATGGACGGCGAGCTGCTGGAGAGGCTGCGGCGGCTCGAGGCGAAGGCCAGGGGGCGGCGTCGAGAAGAGACTTCGAATGCCATGGCTCAGAGGAGGGAAAGGTGCCGATGCCGCTCCCACTCCTTGCTCGTCGCCTCTTTGGGACCACCTGGGAGGCCCCCGTCGCCACGGCCAGGTCCGCCTCGAAGTCCGGGTCAGACCGCACCCAAGGGGAAGTCCTGGGAGTAGCGGTGTCGATACATGCGGAATTGTTTGTAAGGCCTCCATTTTTCCGCAACGTCGGATCTCAAGACCTTCACTCTGCTCCGGCGACCGCGCCTATCGAATTCTGCACTTGCACGATTCCGCCGCTGCAGTCTCCCGCCCACGCCGCGACTGGTCCGGTGCGTCAGCCTGCCATCACTCTTCATCTGGGCTCCTCTTGCATCTGTCCTCTGCCCTTGCTATCCCTTCCCCGTTGCGTTTGGGGAGAAGCAGCGTGTATTTGCGTGTCTGTGCGAGTGTTTGCGTGTGGTGCGCTGTTGCACGCTTCTCGTCTCTGCCTGCCCAGTATTTCCTTTACCTGGTAAGTATGCACAGGAATCGGCGGCACGTAACTGCGTTCGTGGACCGTTTATCGCGCGTCTCGGCTTAGCCTCCTGCTGGGATCTCCGGCGCTTCGCTTAACGTGGTTGACGGACAGTGTTTTCTGTGGGTTGTCGTAGATGGCAAGCTCGTCTTTACTTTTAGTTTTTCGCTTGGACACTTGAATTTGCAGGTCCATTGCAGGCGATGTTGGACAGCTGAGGAACAATTATGTTTATGAGCGTGATTTTGTTACGGGGCGGGTGTTAATTGTTGCCTTGATTAAGAATGCGTATGATGCTGTTTACGTCGCCATGTTCATCTTCATCATAATATTACACATCCTTGTGGCTCAAGCTTTGCTTGAGGGCAATGCTCACTGCACGTGGACTCGTTTGCCCAGTACTCGTTCTGGCATAAGTGATACCTTCACTGCGCGTGATAGCACTGAAATATTGTTTTCTACATATCTCCCACATCCTGCTTGCACATTGGCATTGCTTGTTGTCCGGCCAGCATCGAATCACGTCGGAAATCAAGAGCTGCCTGTGAAACGCATGGCTGCAGAGGCTCAATACTGGCAGTTCATGTGCGAACGTTTTGTTTGCTTTCCTTCACCACACACTTCACGACAGTTGCAGTCTAATGGTTCCTGTTCGATCTTTCTGGGAGACGCATGAAAGGAGCCCAATGAATATTGTAATCCACATTTCAAAACATTATTTAGTTCTTTGGTTCATTCACCACAAAGCCAACAACGCAACGATAAGCAAGCTGGGTAAATTGTTGCCCAAAGTATTTCATAGCGGCTCCTATACGAAAATCGGCCCAGCTAGGGGCATTGCCGGAGCGCTGCAAAACCTTCGTCCAACAGCGCGGCATCTGCCGCCTCGCCACGGCGAATGCTCCAGCACAGTCCGTGCAGCTGGTGTAGGTTCCACTTGTTGTTGCTGAATTTTGTGTGCAAGCCCCTTTGGGCGTGTTCTATCGTCCAGGAGATTCCTCTTAGCGGTACCACAGAAAGTGAGGGGTATGAGAGGTGGGGAGAGAGGGCTGGTGGAGAGAGCCATGTCCTTGATCGTCAAGTCCCCTGCCCCTCTCCGCGGCATCTCCCTTGAGCGCTTGCCTGGAGGTCATCGCCGAACACGCCGAGTTCGTTGATCATCGCTTGCAGGTGGAGCGAGCGCTCGAGGAAACGGCTTCCTGGAGAAATCGGGAGCAAGCGACGGTGGAGACATAGTAGCAGGCGTAGCAATCGCAGCGATAGTAGCGATAGTAGTAGTAGTAGTAGTAGTAGTAGTAGTAGTAGTAGTAGTAGTAGTAATAGTAGTAGTAGTAGTAGCAGTAGTAGTAGCAGTCGTAGTAGTCGTAGTAGTCGTAGTAGTCGTAGTAGTCGTAGTAGTCGTAGTAGTAGTAGTAGTAGTAGTAGTAGTATTATAGTAGTTAGTATTAGTAGTAGTAGTAGTAGTGTGTTAGTGGTAGTAGTAGTATAGTAGAGTAGTAGTAGTAGTAGTAATTATAGTATGTGGTAGTATTTGTAAGTATGTAGTTATGTAATAGTATGTATAGTAGTAGTAGTATAGTAGTAGTAGTAGTATGAGTAGTAAGTAAGTAGTAGTAGTCGTAGTAAGTAGTAGTAAGTAGTAGTAAGTGTAGTAGTAGTATTATAGTCGTGGTAGTAGTAGTAGTAGTAGTAGTAAAGTAAGAGTAGTAGTAGTATGTAGTGTGTTAGTAGTGGTAGTAGTTGTAGTAGTATAGTATAAAGTAGTAGGTAGTAGTAGTAGTAGGAAGTAGTGTAGTATAATAATAAGGAGTTGTAGTAATAGTATAGCAATACTAGTAGTAGTAGAGTAGTATAGTAGTGTAGTAGTCGTAAGTCGTATTAGAAGTCGTAGAGGAAGAAGTCGTAAGTAAGTAGTAGTATAGTAGTCGTAAGGTATTATTAGTAGTAGTTGTTGTAGTCGTAGCAGTCGTAGCAGTCGTAGTAGTAGTAGTAGTAGTAGTAGTAGTAGTAGTAGTAGTAGTAGTAGTAGTAATAGTAGTAGTAGTAGTAGTAGTGGTAGTAATCATAAATAGTAGTAGTAGTAATAGTAAAAGGAGTAGTAGTAGTAGTAGTAGTAGTAGTAGTAGTCGTAGTAGTAGTAGTAGTAGTAGTAGTAGTCGGAGTCGTAGTCGTAGTAGTAGTAGTAGTAGTAGTAGTAGTAGTAGTAGTAGTAGTAGTTGTAGTTGTAGTGGTAGTAGTCGTAGTAGTAGTAGAAGTAGTAATCGTAGAAGTAGTAGTAGTAGTAGTAGTAGTAGTAGCAGTAGTTAGTAGGGGGTAGTACTCTAGCTGTAGTAGGGGGAGTAATAATAGTAGTCTAAGTCGTCGTCTCGTCGGCGTCGTCGTCAGTCGTAGAGGAAACGAAGTAGGAGTTGTGTCGTAGTCGTAGTATTAGTAGTAGTAGTAGTAGTAGTATAGTAGTACACTAACTATAGTAATCGTATTGTAGTAGTAGTAGTAGTAGTAGTAAAGTAGTAGTATTAGTATGTCGTAGTAGTCGTAGTAGTAGTAGTATAGTAGTAGTAAGTCGTAGTAGTGGTAGTAGTGGTAGTAGTAGTAGTAGTGGTAGTAGTAGTAGTAGTCGTCGTCGTAGTAGTAGTAGTAGTCGTAGTAGTAGTAATAGTTGTAGTGGTAGTAATAATAATAGTAGTAGTAATAGTGATGGTAGTTGTAGTCGTAGTAGGAGGAGGAGGAGGAGTAGTAGTAGTCGTAGTAGTAGTAGTAGTAGTAGTAGTAGTAGTCGTAGTAGTCGTAGTAGTCGTAGTAGTAGTAGTAGTAGTAGTAGTAGTAGTAGTCGTAGTAGTAGTCGTAGTCGTAGTCGTAGTCGTAGTCGTAGACGTAGTCTTAGTCGTAGTCGTAGCCGTAGCCGTAGTCGTAGTCTTAGTAGTTGTCGTAGTATTAGTCGTAGTAGCAGTAGTAGTAATAGTACTGAGCCTGAGCCCACCGTCTTTCTGGTTTTGCTCTTGTTCTTTATCATTGCTGTTTCCGTTTCATCTCTGTGGGGGGAGAAGCCGGATCTTCTCCGAGGGATTGCGGTGAGGAGCGTGAGGGCTAGGAGGAGAAGAGAAGGCGGAGGGAGGAAACGGGATGAGGGAAGGCGTCGAGGAGGAGGGCGAGAATGGATGGAGGTGATGGAGAAGGAGGGAGCAGGAGGAGGATGAGGAGGGTTGATGGAAATCAGACATCCTGGTCTCATGTTGCTCATTGTCAGCCCATACGCAATGCGCCACAGCCAATACGAAGCAAAACCAAGCAATGCGAGCAATCTCAAGCAATGCTAACCAATGCCAAACATCGCCAATCAACGCGAATCAATGCCAAGCAGTGCCACTTCGGAAACTTTTTCCTAATTGAGGTCGCGTCGGGTTTATGTCGAGGGCTTGCGCTTAGCGTCAAGGCTGTTGGTCAGAGTGTCAGGGTTACAGATTTCAGTCAGTAGCGTATTAAGGTTCGGGGGGTTAGGGTTACGGAAATAGGGCTAGGGTGTTTAGTGTCAGGATGCGTGATGAGGGTTAGGGTAAGGTATTAGGACCAGGGTGGGGTTGGAGGGTTTTGGTGATAGAGCTTGGGTTTTATGATCAGGGCTCAGGGTTTCAAGGGGGAGGGGGCAATTTCACCCCCCAGCCCGAAATGCAAAAGGGATTCCTGGATGCGCGTTTGGAACTGCGGGGGGATGGGTCCGGGACGACCTGTCGGAAAAGAGGGGGGTCGGACTGGACAGTGGACCTGAGGGAAGGGGGGAGAAGGGGGGGGAGTCGTCCAACCCACCCCTTTTTTATTTCCACCAGCAGAGCGCCCTCTTACGTCAGGCTCGACGCGCGCAGCCACTGTGCTTTGTCGTCCTCCCCATTATCCGGCTCCTCGTTTCTCCGCACAGTTGTGGAGGACGATCAATGGAGACGAAGCGTGCTGCCAAATAATTTCCAGATGTCTACAGATGTTTAAAAACATGTTGCAAACATGTGGAAAAGACATGTTTGAGACATGTTTAGAACACTTTTCCGTCATTTACAACACATTTCAAATTCAAGGATAGGACTGTTAGGGTGTCCGTTGTCGTGGCATCCACCACCTCATTATCCGGCCCCCCGTTTCTCTCCACAGACAGGACCTTGGCATCGCTCGGACGTGTGCATTTCTTCTCGGCGAGAACCCTCGAGGACCCTCCTGGACCATCGAGCCAAAAAATCCACGAACGAGACCGAAAAAATGCACGGGAGATGGACGTCCGAGCGACGGCTAGTTTCTCTCTACAGCGCCGGTTTAATACATGTTCCGCGTGCGGGCCATGTATCAAAAAAAGGGTTGATTAGTAAGTACAAGGATGAGTTCATGCGTTGATTTATTCATAGATGAATATTATGTATTCCTATAGTTTAAGAATTCCCATTTATTAGAATCCTGTATATATACACCTATTAACAACTCGTGTACATTAAAATCCGATATATTAAACCTTCCTATCTATTAGAAATCCTATGTATTAAAACCTGCCCTGTACGGACAGGACCTGAACGGGCGGCTGGGGCGCGCCGCGCAGCTGGCGCGCGACACCTACAACCAGCAGGTGGAGCAGCAGGCCCTCGCGGCCCGGGTGCTCTGGGGCCGGCCTCGCGGGGGTGTGGCCTCCTCCTCCTCCTCCTCCTCCTCCCTCGTCCTCCTCCTCCTCCTCCTCCCTCCTCGTCCTCGTCCTCCTCCTCCTCCTCCCCTCCTCCTCCTCCCTCCTCTCCTCCTCCTCCTCCTCCTCCTCCTCTCCTCCTCCTCTCCTCCTCCTCCTCCTCCTCCTTCCTCGTCCTCCTCCTCCTTCTCGTCCTCCTCCTCCTCCTTCTCCTCCTCCTCCTCCTCTTCCCCCTTCTCCTCCCTCATCCTCCTCCCCCTTCTCCTCCTCCCTCATCCTCTCCTCCTCCTCCTCCTCCTCCTCCTCCTCCTCCTCCTCCTCCTCCTCTTTGTCCTCGTCCCCCCCTTTTCCTCCTCCTCCTCCTCCTCCTCCTCCTCCTCCTCCTCCTCCTCCTCCAAGAGGGATAGACTTCTAGGCTGACGGAAAGGCGGCATCGCTCAAACGTGTGCATGTTTTCTCGGCGAGAACCATCGAGGACCATCCTGGACCGTCGAGCAGAAAGAAACACGCACGAGACCGACAAATGCACGGGAAATGGACGTTCGAGCGACGGCAAGGAGAGGACAGGGTGGCCGCGACCAGGAGGGATAGGCTTCTAGGCCGATGGAGGGACGGGCAGGGGAACAGGCAGGCAGACCGACCGGCAGGCAGACAGGCAGGCAGGCAGGGACAAGCGGGTACACACACAAACAGGCGGAGAAAGACCGCGAGACAGAGATTGGAAGCGAACGGGCGAGAAGCCACGCTCGTTGATGTTCTCAAAGCTTTGGCGGGGTCGTGGCCTCTCCAGGGCGTCCTTGAGAGCCCCCTTGGCCCACGGCCCTTTTGGACCCGTCTTGGAGCGGTTTTGGGTTACTCAGGAGGGAAAAAAACACAGACACAATTAATCGCCGATTCCTTAGAAAATATAGGAAAATATGGGAAGTGGGGGGGAAGACAAAAACCCAGAAAATATGGGAAACTATGGGGAATCCTTTTATTTCTGTGTATTTATTTGTGTGTCCTGGGGCCCCTTCAGTTACCTTTTGGAGAATGTTGGAAGCCCTCTCGAGCGACCTTGCACTATCTTGGGCCATCTTGGAGGCTATCTGAACCATCTCGGAGCTATCTTGGGCTATACCTTGGGCCTTCTGACCGCTCGCCGCCCCCGCCCGTCCACGCCCAAGGAGAGGGGGGAGGGGAAGCTCCTCCTCCTCCTCCTCCTCCTCCTCCTCCTCCTCCCCCTCCCCTCCTCTTCCTCCTCCTCCTGCTCCCTCCCCATCCCCCTCCTCCTCCTCCTCCTCCTCCTCCTCTTCCTCCTCCTCCTCCTCCTCCTCCTCCTCCTCCTGTGGTCAAAACATGTGTCCCAGATGCACACTGCTCGGCTCACTCCCACCCGCCCCCCCAACACATGAGTGGCACCCCGAGCCTCAGCATGTCGCCCAGGAGCGCCACGCATGCCATGTGCGCCACGGGTTCCATGTGCACCAGGCACCCCGGCGGCCCCACGCGCTCTCCGGCTGCGCCGGGTGCGCCAGGCGCCCGGCGCGCGCAGAGTGTGCATGAGGGGGGTTTAATCGGCTACAAGTAGGTAAGCCGCATGAGGGTCGCCCGTCGTTCGTCCGTTGTGCGGCGCTAGTGGGTAAGTCGCCCAGGCCCGCGCCGTCGTTCGTCGCGGACACCACTTGTCCTGGGGGCGCGCCACTCGTCGTTCCTCGAAGTCAACGTCGTGGCGCGCGTTTTCCGTCGTTTGTCGACGTTCGGGCGAATAGGATTCCAATGATATCCCCATAGACGTCCAATAGGACCTCTATTGGGGTTCCAATCGGATGGAATAGGACCTCATAGTTCCGAAACGCCCTCATCGAATTCCAAGTGGATGCAAAAGTTCTCCTCGCGGGACCCAAGCGGACGTCCCTCAGATTCCAGTCTGATATTGGTAGGAGACGAAAACGTTGGAGTAGGTTTCAAGTATCGCGCAAACATGAACCTCATGTGCTCCCAATGGATGGCAAGAGGGCCCGAAGTACGGTTCCAGTAGGGAGCTCAATGATATTGCTACCCCGACGACAAGTATTAATATTACCACTGCTGGTGCTACTACCCGTCTATTACTGGCGCCCCTCGTACTACCACCACTGTTATTACCACTAGGACTACCACGACAGCTACTTCTACGGATACTGATGCTATTACTGCTATTCGTTTTACGACTACTACGACGACGACGACGACGACGACGACTACTACTACTACTGTTTTTAATTATCCGGTAAGTGTTTTGGAACAGTGCCGTCGCTATTGTTTAAAGTGGTTGAGATGTGGCGAATTGCTTTTCGCTGTTTTTTTGCCGGAGTTGGTTTGTGTGGGTTGGTTCGGCCGTTTTTTTTCGTATCAGTGGGTAAGTGATTGGATTTTTTTTTGTTTGCGTTGGTTTTGTTTGATTCATGGGTTAGATGTATATAAAGGGGAGTGATGTGTTTTTAGCGAAGTGTAATCCAATATTTATTTAATTGCTCACCCGTTTGAAGTTAGTAGTTTGGGTTTCGTTGGTTGTTCGCTTGTCGTTGAAGCAAAGTAGTTACTTCTGGAGTTTGATTTTGTCGTTCATTTTTCGGAGAGGGTAGGTATGTATCCACGAGGTTTGTTGTTTGTCGTTTATTCAGGGACTTAAGTATCACGATATTTGAGATTGTTCGTCGTTTTTCATGCGATGTAACTTGAATAGCTTAGAGACCCCTCTCATGAGTGTGCCAGGCGTCCCACTGAACTGCCGTCATCGCTACAGGGTGCCCATGCAAACCCCAATCCTCCTTCTCCTCCTCCTCCTCCTCCTCCTCGTTCCTCCTCCTCTCTCCTCCTCGCTCCTCCTCCTCCTCCTCCTCCTCCTCCTCCTCCTCCTCCTCCTAAGTGCCTGGGGCCCCGGCACAAAGGAATTCATGATCTTGGACCCTCCTGAAGCGACGTGCCGAGCATTTTGTGAGAAGGGTGGCTCCTCCGGGGAGCGAAAAGCACAGGCACGGGTGGACAACATGCGATATCTTGGGGAACGTGGGGGCACTTGAGATCTCAGAGACAAGATCGCTTCCAAGAAGAGGACAAAAGAGATGTCGTCATCAACCAAAGTGATTGCGGGGTGCAAAGTGCATTTCGAATGTGTAGTGTGCTGGCAGGCATGGTCGGCCTGCGCGCAGCAGGCAATGTGCCGGCCGGCACGCCCGCCGTCCCTGTTCAGAGCCATGCAAGGTGGTCACGGGGCGCTGGCGCATGCTCCAGATTTGGAGGCACGTTGTATTCTGTGTGTTTGCTGACGGAGGGTGGCCCTGCGCGCAGCAAGCAATATGCCTCGCACGCCCGCCGTCCCTGTCAACAAGCCAGTGCAGCGTGGTCTCGGGGCGGCCGCGCCAGCTCCTGACTTGGAGGCGCATTACACGTCGGTCGTTGAAAGTAGGTCTTTGTGGATTCCCAGATCCCAATCTACTTCTAGCGCCTTCCTACTTGAAGAACCGATATGTTTTGGATGTGTTTTTTAATTCTCTGGGAAGGCCTGAACCCAACCTACTTCATCCGCCTTCCTACTTCATGTGTTTACCTACATCTTCCGACCGACGTGTACATGTTGTAGCGTTTTTGACAGGGATGGTGGGGTGGTGTGTTGGCATGGGTCCAGGTTGGCTGGCCGTTCGGGTGGGTGAGGGGGAGTCTGTTGATACGGCGCAGTGATGAGCCCCTCCCCGCGGGGGAAGAAGGGGTGTGGAAGATGTTTGAAGAGTGAACGCTCTAAACCACCTACGGTCTGAAGAGCCGGTGGGGCCTGGGGCCCTCCTGTTGTGGCTCTCAAGAGGCCCTTGAGGGAACTGTTGGGGCCTCCTCGGAGGCCATCGATCAAAAAGAGGCTCCTCAATTAGCTTTGATCTCTGGGAGCCTGGAAAGTTGCCTTTTGGATGGACCTCTCTTGGGGTGCTCTTGGGAACCTTTGGGACTCTTCTAGGTCTCTCTTGGGGCCGTCTTCGAGCCGTCTTGAGACACCCGGAGGCAAAGATCCCAAGGGGCTCCTGCATGGTCAGTTAGCCAGGGCTTTCGCTTGGTGGGCACCCGCGGCTGCCTCCGTGGGCGCCTCGTGCTGACTGGGAGCTCTGGGCGTTCGCCTCGCAGGTGCCCCCGCGGTCGCCTCGTGAGCGCCCCCTTATTGGCTGGGGTGTCCTGGTTCTCGCCCGGCAGGTGCCCCGTGGTCGCCTCGTGGGCACCTCCTGGCTGGCTGGGAGGCGCTCGCGCGGCGGCCGCGGCCGCCTCGGGGGCGCTTCGTGCGCTGGCTGCACCGCGCAGCTTGCAGCACACAGCTTGCACCGCATGGCTTGCACCACGCAGCCTGCGTCACATAGCTTGCGCCGCACGGCTGACGCCACACATCTTGCGCCGCGTGGCTTGCAGCTCATAGCTTGACACTTCCCCTCTAGGGTATGGGCCTTGTCGGGCCCAGATGGTTTTTCATGAGAAACTCTCCTTCGCTCAAATCATGTGTTTGGCATGGTCGGGCGCGTCTACCTTGGGATCCAAAGTCCATACCTCATGGCCCGTGGGGCCTGGTGAATGGAGGGCCATGGATGTGCCTGTGCCCGCTGAGTGTGCCGTGCCGCGAAGTCGGTGCAAGCTATGTGACATAGCTTGCACCAGACTTCTTGCACCACACAGCTCACACCATATGCCGCGTAGCCTGCACCACACAGATGGCACCACACTGCTGCCACCGCACAGCAGTAGCTTGCAACACACTGCTTCCACCACATAGCTTGCACACCCATAGTGCGCAAACTCACCGCCTTGGGTCCACGCTGGCATTCAAACAGCACCCTTCGTTGTGTTGAAGGGTTGTGCCTCTCGTGACTCGGGAGCATCCTTGGGATGCCCCGTGGCCACCTGGAGCCGTCTCGGCCCTTTCTTAAGCCGTCTGGATGCATGCTGGAGGCCATCCTGGGCCAATTCGGGCCGCGCGGCGCGATCTCGGATGCCGTCGTGGGCCACTTCGAGCCATCTCGGAGCAATCTTGGACCGCCCTGGACACTTCAGCTGGTCGCGACCCCCCCCCCGCCCTGGCCTCTCCCGCCCCCGACCGACGAGACGAGGCCCGTGACGAGCGGGCACCCTGCATCCTTGCGCCCAGTGGGCGGGTGGGATAGTTGCTGCGCCTTGCCTCGTCCTCCTGGGCTGGTGCAGGAACCGTCGGGGCCTTTACTCGGGGCCCGCGCGGCACAGCCGGAGGGTCCAAGCGCGCGTATAGCCACTGGGGATGAAGAGAGGAGAGAGAGCGCAGGGTGGCGTTGGCGTGGCACCAGCTCGGGCGCTGCCCAACGAGGGGCCAGGAGGGCCCGGCGTCATCCGCACACGGCTCGACGCAGGCAGACACACAGACAGACGCGGCAGACGGACGGACAGACAGACTCTCGGGGCCCCACGCTGCCAGTCCGCCGCCTGGCCGCGCCCCACAGGCGCGCCCCAGCCGTGCCTGCGGCAGAGGCCACGGCACGGATCGCCGCGCGGCGTCCGAGCGCAGCGAGGCGGCCCAGCTGCACCTGCACGCTGCCAGTCCGCCGCCTGGCCGCGCCCTGCAGGCGCGCCCCAGCCGTGCCTGCGGCAGAGGCCACGGCGCGCATCGCCGCGCGGCGGCCGAGCGCAGCGGGGCGGCCCCAGCTGCACCCATGGGGCCCCCGCCGAACGTGCAGCCGGGTGCGGCCGCGGAGACCTCATGAATGGGCTGCGCGGGCCAGGCCACGCCGGGGAGAGACCCCCCCCCGCCTGTCCCCCCCAGCAAAACCCCCCCCTAACCCCAGACCCCCTCGAGTTATGAAAAAATCACGACGGGAGGTTTTTCATTATTTTTGGCCTTTGGGGGCCCTTACCGGCCCTCGGGACCGCCAAAAAACGACCCAGGACGAAAAACCGGTCCTGGGGAATGGGTCGAGACCTCGGGGGGTCGACGTCATGAAAAAATCATGGCGTCGGGGGTCTCGGACCCCCCCCCCTCCCTCTGGAAAACCAGGGGGGGGGTCACCCCCCGAGAGAGAGAGAGAGAGAGGGAGACAGAGAGAGAGGAGGGGAAGAGGGGGAGGGAGGGGAGAGGGCTTCGGAGCGAGAACGGCAGGGACGGATCCGCGCCTCCTGGAGGGGGGGGGGTGCCGGAGGTGCGGGGTTGCCAGCAGTGGCCGCTCTTGAAGGTTCCTGGGGGCTTCTTCGGGCGGCACTTACACAGAGGCGTGGAACAAGGCACGCGAAGCAATGTTCAGCGACGTGAAGTAGGAGAGAAACAAGGAGGCAGGCAGGCAGGCAGGCAGGCAGGCAGGCAGGCAGGCAGGCAGGCAGGCAGGCAGACAGACAGACAGACAGACAGACAGACAGACAGACAGACAGACAGACCGAGAGGCAGATGCAGGCAGGAATCAACACAGAGATGAATCGGCATTTGCCGCAAGGCGGCTGGCAGAAGGCATGCGTTTCTGAGTGCGAGTGCGCTTGATCAGAGCGCGGTGTGTTTCGCGATGGATGCCAACCGAGTTGTTGCCCGAGGCTCATAGGAGCGACACGGGCAGGAGCGTGCGGGAAGACAGGCGCCAGGCACATGGGGCAAGCGCCAGATTGAA
>CAUYUJ010021325.1:50000-80000 GCA_963575745.1 Prorocentrum cordatum
GAGCGACGGGGGGAGACAAGCCAGGTACGCTCGCGTCATATCTGACATCCTACCCCTCCCTCCCATCCCTTACCATGGCGTAGATCCCCTCTCTACTCGCACAGTCAGATGTCGAGCAGGGCAATGATCCCGAAAGGGTACGCGATGCATTGTAGAGCACGGCATGGTATGGCGTAGAAGAGCACCGCAAAGCGTAGTATGTCAAAGCATGACGTGGCGTGGCGTAGTGAAGAATTGCATCACAAAGCTTTGCAACGCAAAGCATGGCATCGCACAGCGGCCCCGAACATAACATTGCATAGCATGGCGTTGAAGATCAAAGCGTAGCATGGCATAGCATGACGTGGCACTTAAGCACTGGATATGACAGCTGCAGCTGAAGGCATGGCATCGCGCAGCGGAACGCAACCTAGCATTGCATTGCATGCCGTGGCATGGCACGGGAAATGAGGCCAGCGCTGCAGCGGGAGCACGATTCGGAACGAGCGGAAGCGCGGAAATGAGGCCAGCGCTGCAGCGGGAGCACGATTCGGAACGAGCGGAAGCACGGAAATGAGGCCAGCACTGCAGCGGGAGCACGATTCGGAACGAGCGGAAGCCCGAAAATGAAGCCCGCGCCTCAGCGAGAGCAGGATTTTGAAAACAATCAAGCGAAAACCCAACTCTGGGAAATCCTGTGTGTAAAAAAACAGTACGCGGAGGGGTGCCCGCTATCTTCCGCACGCCATCAGGGGATGGAGGAGAGTAGTATTCATATTGAGTAATTGTTGAGAAGGAGAAGGCCTTCTCAGAAGGCTGCGGGGCTCCTCAGAAGCCCTTCGTCCTTCCGAGAAGTTTTCTAGGTCTTCAAACTTCTCAGATGGCCAGGGGACTTCCGAGCCTCCTGAGAAGGCCTTCTTCTTCTCACTCCCCCCCCTCACTCGCCGCCGACTAAACGATGCTCAGGCTTCCCTCGGCGAGGGACGAGCCCAGACTATCGAGACGGCGGCGTTTCATCGTTATCGGCACCTAGGGGCCCCCGCAGGGCCCTGGAGCAGTCCGAGAACGGTCGGGGACGAAAAACTGGTCAGGGGGTCCAGGGACCCCGTGGTGAAGAAACCAGGACGCAGGAGGCCTGGTAATCAATGAATGCCGCGTCGCTGGGTTGCGGGAGTGGCAGGTGGCAGAGGAGGAGATGTGGGGGCCGATGCCGCTGACCGTGTTGCGTGCTCGCCTTGCGGGCCTCCTGGGAGGCCCTCGTCGTCACGGCTGGATTCGCCTCGAAATTCTGGTCAGAACGCTCCCCGTTAGTGGTCTGGGAAGATGCGGTATCGGCATCTTTTGGTTCCCCCAGGTTGGGGGACCTCCATCCCTCCCTCTCTCCCTCCCTCCCCCCCTCTCTTGAACCCCACGCGGTCGCGTATGACATTGGGTCTAGACGCAGACCCTCGACTCTCCCTCCACCCCATCCTCCGAGTTCCGCACCCCTTCTCCTCCCCGCTGCTCCCCCTGCAATCCAGGACCCCCTCCCGCTCCTACTTATCCCCTTCCCCCTCCCTCCTCCTCCTCCTCCTCCTTCTCCTCCTCTTTGTCTGGGATCGGCGGCGCGTGGCCCCGGGCTTCGGATCTGGTGGCCCCTCTGCCGTTGGCCGAAGCGGAAAGAGGGAGCGAAGGAGGACGGAGGGCAGCGCCGGGAGGGAGGCGAAGAGATGGCCACGCAGGCAGCGGGCAGCGCAAGTGCAGTGTCAAGGCGGGGCGGGGACGAATAATAATAATAATACTAATAATAATACTAATAATAATACTACTAATAATAATACTAATAATAATAATGATAATAATAATACTAATAATAATAAAAATCGGAAGAAGAAGAAGTTGAAGAAGAAGAAGAGATGTGTAGCGGAACCAGCGGCTGGACGGCAAAAGCAGCCGAGGCGGGGTCGGCGCGTGTCAGACGGTGCGCCACGCCGTCGGCCTTAATTAGCTGCAACTTGCGGGGCGAGTGTACAGTCGGGGCGCTGCAGAAGGAACCCTTTTCGTTGAGGAGGGGCTCCGTGTTCCTTGATTTTTCACAGCTTGCCTCAGGTTTTCCTGTGGTTTTCGATGGGACATCGAGGTTGAACTTATGGGAAAAATGGGCCTCGTTCCTTATTTAGGGTTCCTTAGGTCAACGCCTCGACTGTACTACGCAGCAGCGGAGCAGCCGCCAGAAGCGATGGGCGAGGCCTTGGCGTGTGGTGGCCGTGTGGCCGCCTGTGCAGCACGGCAGGCAGGGGCAGGTCGGCGGGCGGAGGCGACGGGGGGGGACAGAATCACTGGCGGGCCCGCCAGAGGGGCAGAGCGCGATTCGCCGCATTCCTCCTCCTCCTCCTCCTCCTCCTCCTCCTCCTCCTCTTGGCCTCCTCCTCCTCCTCCTCTCTCCTCTCCTCCTCCCCTCCTCCTCCTCCTCCTCCCTCCTCCTCCTCCTCCCCCCCCCCCCCAGACGCTCCAACCTCCTCCTCCTCCTCCTCCTCCTCCTCCGCCTCCTCCGCCTCCTCCGCCTCCTCCTCCCAAAGGCTACCGATGATCCTCTTCCTCCTCTTGTCCATCCCTTCTCGCTTAGGAAGCCCCTCAGTGGTGCTCCGCTGGGGCATCGGGGGGGATCTACGACGACCTGACCCGGACACGCCTGTTCTCCGCCCACGATGATTGTATATTGTCACGCCTAGACACCCCCGTATGAGGCACCCGTCCCATCCGCACGGAGGGCACAATTTCTGGACCTCTTTAGACGGTGCGGGTCTCCTGTAGTGAGTCGGCTTTGATCTCTCCAGGCCGCCCATGTGGGGCTAGAGCGGATAGAGTTGGAGGCTCACGCCGCGTCGCCTGAGCACAGGCGACGCTCGCGCGACCCAGAGCTCGATCTTCTCCCTCCCGACGTCGCCGATGGTTCCCCGATGCATCGCCGATGCGGCGCGATCCTCCGACCCCGTCTGCTCCGGCCCCACTTTGGCGGTCCCCAGTTTCGCCCGCCACCTCCTCGGGCGGGGCTAGGACCAGGAAAAGTCGCTCCACAGCGTTCCAGAACGCAGAGCGTCGCTTCGGAGCGCTCTGGAACGGCCTCGGCGCCCGACACATCCTCCAGAACCGCCGGATCTCAGAGAGATCCCCGGCTTTGCCCTGGTCCGATCTTGTCTCTGCACGAACGAAATGGGCCCGGAAAGAATGGGCACGATGCCCAACAGCGGATTTTGTTCATTTTGAACAGGACTCGCTGTCCACGCCGCCGCGGCCTGTGCCCATTCGAGACAGAAGGCCACCTGCCCAACAGCGGCCGCTGCTGGTTAGGGACAGCACTTGTTGTTGGGCATTGTACCCATCCCTTCCGTACCCATTTCGGGCGTCCCGGCTTCGTCTCCTTGGCTCCGGAGTGCTCCTGGGGACCGGGGAGGGAGGACGGGGGAGGAAGGAGGAGGATCAACTTGATGAGAGAAGGAGGAGGAGGAGGAGGAGGAGGAGGAGGAAAGAGGAGGAGGAAGGAGCGGAGGAGGAGGAGGAGGAGGAGAGGAAGGAGCAAGGAGGAGGAGGAAGGAGGAGGAGGAGGAGGAGGAGGAGGAGGAGGGGGAGGAGGAGGAGGAGGAGGAGGAGGAGGAGGAAGGAGGAGGGAGAGGGAGGAGGGAGGAGGGAGGAGGGAGGGAGGGAGGAGGGAGGAGGAGGAGGGAGGAGGGAGGAGGGAGGAGGGAGGAGGGCAGTGAGGGAGGAGGGAGGAGGTTGAAGGAGGAGGGAGGAGGAGGAGGGAGGAGGAGGAGGGGGAGGAGGGAGGAGGGAGGAGGGAGGTAGGGAGGAGGGGGGGAGGGAGGAGGGACGGAGGGAGGAGGGAGGAGGAGGGGAGGAGGAGGAGGAGGAGGAGGAGGAGGAGGAGGAGGAGGAGGAGGAGAAGGGAGGAGGACCAGGAGGATGGAGGAGGGAGGATGGAGGAGGAGGAGAAGGAGGAGGAGAAGGAGGAGGAGCCAGTCTGGCGAGTGTCGGCTCGGTGCCCGAGGGTTTCTCCCGGCGCGCCCAGGTGCACTGCCGCGGGGCTGGCGCCCTCGGGGGGCCGAGATCTGTGCGCCCCGAGCCTGGGCAACGTCTGGGGGGGGGGGGGGGGAAGGGATGAGCACCTCCCCTCCTCGTCTTCCTAGTCCCTCCTCCAAACTCCTAGGCACAAATCCTCCCTCTCCTCAGTAATCATGCATACGCCACTCACCCTCAAACTCCAACTCCACCCCAACTCCACATCCACCTCCACCTCAACCTCACACCTCCCTCGTCCTACTCCTTCCTACTCCTCCTCATCCTCATTCTACTCATCCCTCCCTCCTCCTCCCCTCCTCCTCCTCATTCCTCCTCCTCCTCCTCCTCCTCATCCTCATCTCCTCCACTCCTCTTCTCATCCTCCTCCTCCTCTCCCTCCTCCTTCTCTTCCTCCTTCCTCCTTCCTACTTCTCCTTCCTCCTTCTCTCCTCCTTCCTCCTTTCCTCTTCCTCCTCCCTCCTCCCTCCTCCCTCCTCCCTCCTCCCTCCTCCTCCTTCCTCCTCCGCCTCTGGGGGGGAAGGGATTGAGCACCTCCCTCCTCCTCGCTGAGCACCTCCCCTCCTCCTCCCACCGTGAGCCAACAACCACGGCGGGAGGTTTTTGCCCGTGCTCGGCGTCCAGGGGCCCGCGCAGGGCCCCGTCACCGAGCAAGAGGAACGGCCCAGGGTGCAGACGGGGTCCCAGGGGGAAGGGCCCAGACCTCTCTCCAGGTGTGCACGCCGTGAGCGAGTCACGAAGTTGGAGATGAGGATCTTCCCTCTTCCTCGTCCTCTCCCGTGTCCTCCTCCCCCTCCTCCTCTTCCGTCCTGCTCTCTCCATCCCTGTTGGGGAAGACGAGCAGAAGGAGGAGGTTGAGGAGGAGGCCAAGAGGAGGAGGAGGAGGAGGAGGAGGAGGAGGAGGAACAGGAGGAACAGGAGGAGGAGGAAGAGGAAGAGGAGGAGGCGCAGGAAGAGGAGGAGTAGGTGGTTGAGGAGAAGGTTGAGGAGGAGGAGGAGGAGGAGGAGGAGGAGGAGGAAGGGGAGGGGAGAAGGCGAAGTGTGCGGGGCTCATGACTTCTCTGCCCTGCCACAGGGGCGCCCGCGCGCCCTTCCGGAGCCCTGGCCCCGCCCGCTCAGGCGCTCCTCGAGGCGAGCTGCTCGAGCCTCTCGCCCTCCTCGAGCCCTTCGCGCGGGGCAGCTCCTCGTCGCCGCCCCTCGGGCCCACAGGAGCGGCGAGGGGTTGGGTTTAAGTCGGGCCTGTCCCTCTGCAGGGGAATATTTCAAAAATAGTCAAGAAATAGTCTGGGGACTGTCTTTTTAGTATTTTTCGCCATTTGGGGGTATGTTTGGGTAGTTTTTGTTTTTCGTCGAAAATCCCCCTGTAGGGGGACACGCCCGACTGAAGGTTGGGTTGATGCCGCTTGGATCGGTGCCTTCGTGTCGGCTCGGCGCGCTTCTCGGCACGGTCCCGTTGCGGAGCCCCCGCGTCGGCACGGCGTGCCGCTTGAGGCCAGCGCTCGAGACGGACCTCCTGTGTGGGGACCCGAAGAAAATACACCACCACCACTTCGATTCCTCCTCCCTCCTCTACCCTCCTCTTCCTTTCCTCCTTCCTGGGAGGGGGAGGGGGTGAGGAGGTGGTGGTGTATATTTTTGTGCCTCCCACTGTGGCCGGCGCGCATTCGTGAGGGATGGCACAAGTGCCGGGTTCCGTGAAACCGGGAATTCGCTCGTGTTCGAGACCACTGCAGGGGGCCGTTTCTACGTAGATCGCCGATCCCATGTTTGACGGGCCATTCGAGAGGGATCCGAGCGTGTACACGGTGGTGTTGAGAGAGGGAAGGCTCCATGTCGCTCGCGTTGGTGCGGCCCCTTCCTTAGTGGGCCCCGGAAACGGCAGGGCCGTTTTTTCACCGTTTCCGAAAAAGTGCCCCTTGAACATGGAAACGGCAAAACAACGGCGACCGGAAACGGCAACAAAACGGCTTCAGGCTTGGAACCGGAGCCGGAACCGGTAAAAAAACGACGACGGAACCGGCAAAACAACGGCGTCGGAACCGACAAAAAAACGGCGAAACGGAACCGGTAAAAATACAGCCCTGTCGTTTCCAGGGCCCACTAAGTTCCTCCTCCTCCCCCTCCTCCTCCTCCTCCTCCTCCTCCACCTCCTCCTTTTCCTCCTCCTCCTCCTCCTCCTCCTCCTCCCTCCTCCCTCCTCCTCCTCCTCCTCCCTCCTCCCTCCTCCTCCTCCTCCTGTTCCTCCTCCGCCTCCCCTCCTCCTCCTCCTCCTCCTCCACCTCCTCCTCCTCCTCCTCCTCCTCCTACTTCTCGGCGGGGCCCGGCAGGAGCCCCCCCCCTTCGGGCGCCCCGAGGGGCTTGGGGCAGGCCTGCCGCGCCAGCGCGGCGGCGGCTGACTTGAAGCTCGCTCAGACGCGGAGCCGCGCGATGAGCGCTGCTTGCCCAGGCCTCCAGCGTGTGGAAGAGAACTCGGAGGAGGAAAAGGTAACCATACAGGCCTCGGAACAAAAATAGCGAACACTCATTCCACATTCATCTGTGAACGCCTCCCCCTCCCCCCAATGTTCAAAGTTGGCGGTGGGTCTGATGAGTTGCACCTCGACCGCAGCCTCCCCCCCGCGTGCCAACTTTGAGTTTGGGGGGCAGGGGGGGTGTTCACTAATTGTTTCTCTCTACCGTACCTCTGCCCTCCGCCCGTTTTCCCCTTTCGGGGACTCCTGAGCGGCCCTCGTCGCCGCCGCTGGATTCGCCTCGAAATCCTGGACGGAACGCACCCCAGGAGAGGTCCAGGGAGTAGCGGTATCGGTACCTTTTTGGTTTCCCCAAGGACAGGACGGAGGCTTTTCATCGTTTTCGGCCCAGGGGCCCTCGCCGGGCCCTGGGGCCGCCAACAGAAACGAGCCGGGACGAAAACTGGTGCCCAGGAGGTGGTCCACAGCTCCGGGGAGTCCACATGGAAAAATCGAGGCATCGGAGGTCTGGCTACAGAGCGCCCTACTCGGATAGTCACGAGATGGACGCCGCTTACAAATCCGGATATGTCCGGATGGACATGTTTCTCAGCTGGGGAGGCCCAGGAGGGTAATGGCTCGGGATCACTCCTCCATCGGGAAGTGGCGATTTTTTGGGGACATCCCTCGTGACTGATGAACGTCCGCGTGCACCCAGACCCTCGAGGGGGTCTGGGGGCACGACTCTGTACGCGCCGCGCGTCTACGCTTTCTGGCCTCGCACAGCCTCCTTCAAAAAGTTGAGAGATTCATGCAGGACCATGGGTTTCATGCGTATACGCCAACACAGCCACACATTTGAAGATCTGGAAGTGGCATCATGTTGAACACCATTATGCAGTTCATCCAAGACATAAGCCTGGATCACCAAGGTTCCGCCACTAAATCAGACTTGTTGGCCGCAGCGTTTGAGATTCACAGCGTCTGCCTTTGCGCAGGGCCGTGTCCTGCAGCAGATCATCGGAGCGTCCGCTGGCGTCGATTTGGCGTCGATAACGCAGCGTCGGTCAGCTTCGGTTCGCAAGAGCCAGCAAGATGGCACGGGAGGCCATCATGAGTTGCCACCGACGTTGCGTTAAGTCGGGCGTGTCCCCCTACAGGGGGGGTTCGACGAAAAATAAAAGATACCCAAAAATTCACCAAAAAGGTAAAACAAACTCTCGGAAAATAGTCCCCAGACTATTTTTGGATTATTTTTGGAATATTTTGGGGGTATTTCTATTTTTTCGTCGAAAATCCCCCTGTAGGGGGACAGGCCCGACTTAAACGTTGCGCGCCCTCTCCCCCCCCCCTGGGGGCCCCGCCGGGGCCTGGCCAGTGCCGGACGGGCGCAGCGCGGCGCGGCGCCAGGACGCGCTCGAGATCGAGGCCGGGGCAGGGGGCGGGGCGCCCGCGCTGGAGGACCGAACTTGGCCAGGACGGCCTTGACTCCAGTTCCGCCGTGCTTTCCCAGACCCCCTCGAGTTGTGAAAAAATCACGACGGGAGGTTTTTCGCTATTTTTGGCCTCTGGGGGCCCTTGCCGGCCCTCGGGACCGTCAAAAAACGACTCGGGACGAAAAACCGGTCCCGGGGAATGGGTCGAGACCTCGGGGGGTCGACGTCATGAAAAAATCATGACGTCGGGGGTCTCGGAATCTGGCCAGGACGGCCAGGCGATTTGGGTGGCGGCGGCAGAGCGCCGGCAGATCGCCGGATCCCGCCCAGACCCCCCTGGGGAGTCATGATGCTCTCTTTTGACCCTACTAGAAACCTATCAGTCTTCGCTGTTAGGTAACTTCGGGGTCTCGGAATCTGGCCAGGACGGCCCTGACTCCAGTTCCGCCGTGCTTTGATGGATTCCCCGCCTCCACCTGTCTCTTCAGGGTCTGGGCGAGAACGGCCGTGGATCGGCCCCCATCACGATCTCGGTGCACGTTCTTCGGACCCTGTTGCGACTGCGTATCGACGTCTGCTCGGCTGGCAGCGTCCAGAGGCCAGCAACATATGTACACGTACGCGGTAAGCTTCCCTTTGAGTGCGTGTCAACGAGGACGTTCGTGCAGGCAAGACCGCGGAGGGCGTACATGTACATATGTCGCTGCTCGCCCAGGAAGGGAGAGAGGGCCTTTCCCGTCCGAGTCCGTTGAGCCCGCCACTGTTCTCGGCTCCCAGGAGCATCACAGGTCACAGCACGTGCGCTGTTCGCGCAGACCAGGTGAGGGGGGTCGGGAACGATCTCCTACGACTTCGAGGATTTCCTACGAGGATTTCCTACGAGTTCTGGCGGCCCCCCGAGGATTTCCTACGAGTTCCTTGTTCTGCCAACATTCTTCGAGGATTTCCTGCGACTTCTGGCGGCCCCCCGCCGTGCTGTGATCGTGGGGGCGAGCTCTCCCCCCCTCCCTCGGTGACGCTCGTCATCGCGACTACTGCAGAAAACAGGCTCCGAGCTTTGTGTCGGAAATGCACGCCAAACGATGATGCAATCAAGCAGAGCGGAAATTTCCGCCTCAGAAATGTACGCTGGGGGCGGGGCGTTCGCTCAGGGATTTGCCCATGATGCTCGAGGCCCTGTACGATTCCTTATCTGAGGAGGACGGCGGTGATATCCATGGCCCAGCCTCAGTTGGCGTTCCACTGGCTTCCAGACCCTGGGTTCCTTATTGAATCGCTTCGCTCATTCCGCCCGCCCTGGAGCCCTCTTTAGGGCCTCTTGGGGGCCTCTCAGGGACCTCTTGGGAGTCTCTTGGGGCTCCTTGGCGGCGTCTTGGGGGCCCCCAGGGCCTCTTGGGGGGCTTTTGGGGGCCTCTTGGGGCGGGAGTGGGGGTAGTCGATTGCGGCTCCCCCCTCGGAGGCCACGATCTTCGTGAGGGGTGTCGAAACATGGCCCTCCCCTGGAGTGTTCTGGGGGCTTCTCCCAGGCTTATGCCGGGGTACTTTTCGTCCGGGGGCCCCCAGGGGCCGCTCCGCGCGCGCGAACGAGGAATATTGTTAACCAGTTACCGGAGATCTTAGCACGCCTTTGGCCCGTTGGGCCGGCGAGTTCAATGGTTCCTTATCCGATGTCCTCATCGTACGCCGGATATTTTCGCAAATGTATAGCGGAAACAACGACGGCAAAGTAGGGCGGAAATCGGCATCACAAGAGTTCGAAAAGTAGGGCGGGTATTTCCGCCTTACTTGCGAAATCGCCCAAAGTATGGCGCATCCAGAGACAGGGTGGAGCGCACCACGCATTGGTCATCCCCCCCTCTTTCCCTCCTCTGCGGTCCTCTGCGCGCGTCATCCCCCCTCCTACCCAGTCCCCCCCTCCGCCAGCGGGGAAGTACAGCAAGGACGTTAACCGAACAAACCCCCGTACTTCTAACGAAGAGGGTCGTGCAGAGCCTCCATGGGTCGCTTGGAGAGATCTCCTCGGGCCGCCTGGAGAGGCCTCATTGGGCCGCCTGGGGAGGCCTCCTGGGGTCGCTTGGAGAGGCCTCTGGGAGCCGCTCACGGCGAGGCCTCCTGGAGAGGCCTCCTGGAGGAGCCTCCTGGAGGGGCCCCCTTGGGTCGCTTGGAGAGGCCTCCTGGAGGGGCCTGCTGGGAGGCCTCCTTGGGTCGCTTGGAGAGGCCTCCTTGGGTCGCTTGGAGAGGCCTCCTTGGGCCGCCTGGGGAGGCCTCCTTGAATCGCTTGGATAGGGGCCTCCTCCCTCCTCCCTCCTCCCTCCCCCCTCCTCCCTCCTCCCTCCTCCCTCCTCCCTCCTCCCTCCCCCCTCCTCCCTCCTCCATCCTCCCTGGAGGGGCCTCCTGGAGGGGCCTCCCCTGGGCCTGGCCCGCGCAGTTGCCGCGGACTTGGCCGCGGCTTCCGCTGCCACCTCGACCGGCACGCACGAGTTGAGGACGAACCGCGGGCCCACGGACACCAGAGTGGCGCTGTGCGGTGCCATAAGATGACGGGTCTGGCCCTGCCGTGCCCTGCCCCTGCTCGTGCGCGTCCGTGGATGGGAGACGAGGAGGAGGAGGAGGAGGAGGAGGAGGAGGAGGAGGAGGAGGAGGAGGAGGAGGAGGAGGAGGAGGAGGAGGAGGAGGAGGCGGAGGAGGAGGGGAGGAGGAGGAGGAGGAGGAGGAGCTGTGCCCTGCGCCTGCTCGTGCGCGTCCGTGGACGGGGCGAAGGGCTCCGGAGGGGCCACGGAGCGCGGAGCGCGTGACCACGAGCTTTGTGGTCAGGCTCAGCGCGGTGCACACGGCGGCGTGCCCGACCCCAGGGCCCCCCTCGCGCGGAATGCCCTTCGGAGCCCCCTCGGGGCGGTCCTCGATATCGGCGGAAGCTGGGGGGGGAGGCGCCCGGGGTGTGGGGTCGACCCCCGGGCCGTCGGCCCGAGGAGTGTCCTCCGGAGCCCTCCGGGCAGTCCTCGGCGGAGCTGGCGGGAGCAAGTGGTACAGGCGGGGCGCTGGAGAAGGAACCCTTTTCATTGGGGAGGGGCTCGGTGTTCCTTGATTGTTTTACATTTTGCCTTGGGTTTTCCTTAGCTTTTCCATGGGGAATCGAAGTTTAACTTATGGGAAAAGGGGGCCTCGTTCCTTATTTAGGGTTCCTTAGGTCAAGGCCCCGACTGTACAGGCGGCTCGGATTAGCAGGTCGACCCTGCCAGATCGGGGGTACCCTCGTGTCTTGTGCCTTGCGACCCATGCCTCCTGCAGTTCTGTGGCAACGTGGCCCTCGGCAGGGTCTTGTGTCCTCTCCGCGTGTCCTCTCCGGTCAAGTCCGACTGTGTTGCGGCTGATCGGAAACAAGGATACCGCCGCCAGGAAACTTCCGGAATATGTGTTGATTTATTTGTATGTTGGCTTGTCCGGCAAGTCTTGTTGTTTTCACTTGCCCGGGAAGTTGCTCGACACGAGCTCGCGGGTGTCCGCATCGTCTTCCGCCAGCGGCAGAGGTGGGGACCGAGATGTGGCATGCCTACAATTGATTCAAGGGAGGAAAAAATGTCGACACCGATAATTGGAGTTTCGGAAACTGGAGCATATACATGACCAGTGGCGGGCTATTGCTCAATTCCAGGAAGTTTTGGGGGTCGGGGGCGACGTCGGGGTGGTGTGGTGTATACTTGCTTCCCCGTTTCGCCGTGGAAGCAACAAAACATGTATACACCAGGACGCCCTAGACACCATAATCCGCTTTCCTGTGCGAAGCTCAGCGCGGGACCAGAACAACGCATCGGTGTATGCAGTTCGGTGCCTTGGAGTTTGCTGAACGGCCCTGGGCGTTTACCAAACAGCCCTGCCCTGTTCGATTCTTTCCTTGGGTGATTCCTTGGAGTTCCCCTGCCTTGGGTTACCACGCAGCCCTGCCCTGCCCTGCCCTGTTCGGTTCCTTGGAGTTTGCTGAAGGGCCCTGGGCGTTTACCACATGGCCCTGCCCTGTTCGATGCCTTCCCCTGGGTGCGTTGGCTCGGCGGCTGCGCGGGTCGGGTCCTAGGACGCGCTTTCACTCACTGCACGCAGGGGCCCAGCCCCGCCTCTCCCCTCCCCCCTGCCTCCTCCCCCCTTCTTCTCCCCCGTGCTCCCCTGCTCCCCCTCCCTAGGGGACCAAAAAGTAGCATGAACACGAAAACTCGGAGGTCCGCGCGGATTTCTCAGATCGGCGCTGGGGGCCTCCCGGCGGCGCCTCCAGCGCCACCCCTGGCGCGCTCCGCGCGCCAGGGAGGGGGGTCCAGCGCGGATCCGAGAAATCCGCGCGGGCCTCCGAGTTTTATGTTTATGGCACTCTTCGTTCCCCTATACTTCCCATCTCCTCATCCATTCGGCTCCAGTCCTGCTCTGCCTCCCTCCTCTGCCTCCTCCCCCCTTCCCGCCCTCCGCAGGTACTGCGGCTCGAGGAGCTCTGAAGCGCGCCCCTCAGGAAACCCTTCCGCGCGCCGCCCGCACCCATCGGCCATGAGGCGTCCAGTCTTGCCCGTGGCCCTGCTGTGCCTCTCGCACGCGGCCGCGCGGCAGGTCGTCTCCTTCGACTTCGGATGGAAGCACCGCGCTGGGCTGCACGCGGCCGACCCACCGGACGCCGAGCCGCCGGTGGCCCCCGACCCCGGGCCGAGCCCAGCCGAGGCCCAGGCGACCTACAGCGACGCGGATTGGCAGGACGTTCAGCTGCCCCACGACGGTCTCATCGCCTCGGCACCCTCCAAGGCCGCGTGCCCGACCGGGTGCTCTGGCAAGTCGTACATCCCTCGGCACGTGCTGTGGTACCGGAAGAGCTTCACGCTCCCCGCAGAGTGGAGAGGCTCCGCTGTGTGGCTGGACTTCGAGGGCTCGTTTCGTTCTACCACGGTGTGGGTCAACGGGGAAGCAGCCGCCTACCATGATTGCGGCTACACCCCGTTCCGACTGCGCCTTGACAACATCACGAATGTCAAGTTCGGCGGGGCCAATGTGATTGCTGTGTTCGTGGACCCTGACAACGGGGACCTAGGCGGGCGTGAGCAAGGCAGTGGCTGGTGGTACGAAGGAGGCGGCCTGTACCGGCACGTCAAGCTTGTCAAGGCCAGCCCCGTCCATGTGGCCCAGGATGGCTTCTTCGCTTCTTCGAACCTGACCGCGTCGCTGGACGGCGGCCCCTCCGCCAACATGCGCGCCGCGGCTGAGGTCACCAACACCGGAGGTGCCGCCGCTCAGGTTCGCATGCCTAGAGATTGACACCAACACCAATATCGGCGGTGTACATCCACCGAGGGAGGAAGATCCGGATCTCGGTGATGGTGGTAATATTCTGGCTTCCAAGGTGGCCGAAATATTGCCACCAACACCGAAATCGAGGATCGTCTTCCCCCTGTGGAGGCAACCCCTTGTGTTGGTGTTGGTGCCCATTTCTAGGCCTCCAAGGTGTGCGTCCGCTTCCGCCTGGTCGCACCAGACGGCTCGCAGGCTGCGATGGCGACCTCGGGGCTGGTGGACGTGCCTAAGGGCGGCTCGGCCACGGCAGTTGCCAGCTTCTCGGCGGGGCCAGTGCAGCTCTGGACGAGCTCGCAGCCTGTCGTCTACGCCGTGCATGCCTCCGTCCACCTGGGGCAGTGCAGCGGGAGCCCGGTCGACTCGGTCGAGCAGCCGCACGGCTTCCGTTCGCTGCGGTACGATGTGAACGACGGCTTCTTCTTGAACGATCAGCACTTCAAGGTGCGGGGCTTCTGCGACCACAACACCTTCGCGGTGGTCGGCATGGCCGTGCCCCAGCGCGTCAACCTCTTCCGTGCTCAGGCTTCCAGGGCCGTTGGCGGCAACGGGCGCCGCACTTCGCACAACCCGCCAGAGACTTCGATGCTGGATATATACGACAGGCTCGGCATCGTGGTGATGGATGAGAACCGGCTGTTCGCGAACGAGACAAGATACGTTACCAACATGGGTGCGATGGTCAAGCGAGACCGAAACCATCCCTCTGTCGTCATCTGGTCATTCTGCAACGAAGATGGTTGCGAGGGGGAGCACGAAGCGGGTGGACCGCGCTTCAGTGAGATCGCAAACAGCTTGGACGGGACCCGCCCAACTTTGGCCAACATGTTCACGTTCAACGATTTGTTGAGTAATACGGTCGATGTGCAGGGGTTCAGCCATCAGAGTCGCGCGAAGCTGGAGAAGTGCCACGACGAGATGCCGCACAAGCCCATCTTTGGATCCGAGTGCTGCTCCTGCAACACGATGCGTGACGAGGACGAGGGCTGCGAGACGACCTACGAGAATCCCCAAAATGGTTGCACCCAGAAGTCGTTCAACGCCCGCTGCGCGGAGAGCAACTCCTCGACGAACGCCTCCGATGGGGTCGACTGGGTTGTCGGCACCATGGTGTGGACGCTCTTCGACTACTACGGGGAGCCTCCCGAACCAGGCTTCGAGGTGTCCTCGACCTATGGGCAGTTCGACTTGTGTGGCTTCCCCAAGGCAGCGGCCTTCTGGTACCGGACGCAGTGGCTGCTGACGATCCCGGACGGGCCAGACAAGACGTTCCCCACACACGGTGCACACGAAGTCTTCTTGGTCGAGTCGTGGGAGAGCCCGGACAGCTTCAACGAGACGCGCGGCAACAAGACCAGGAGCATCCACGCGTACACCTCTGCCCCGAGCGTGGAGCTGTTCGTGAACGCCAAGTCCCAGGGGGCGCGATCCGTGGTCCCGATGGCCAAGGGCCCGGGGTCCTACGCCGAGTGGCTGGAAGTGCCGTGGGAGGCGGGCAGCCTCGTGGCCAAGGCGCTGGACGGCGAGGGCGCGGTCGTCGCCACTGCGGCCCGCCGCACCCTGAAAGGCCCGGCCACGGCGCTGCTGCTGACCATCGACGCGCCCAGCCACCTCACGGGCACCGGCGGTGCGCTGCTGCTGGACGGCCAGGATGCGGCGCTCCTGCGCGCCTCCGTGGTCGACGCCGGGGGCGCCGTGATGCGCGGCGCGAGCCACAACGTCAGCTTCCGGGTCGTCAGCGGGCCCGGCCGCGTGCAGGGCACGCACAACGGCGACCCGCACTGCTACGAGCCCAACGACGCACCCTGGCACTCGGCCTACCACGGTCTCGTGCGCGCGGTGGTTCGCGTGACCAGCGTGGCCGCCCGCCCGGCCGCCGAGAGGGAGCTGCTCTCCAGGATCGACACGGGCGGGCCGATGGCAGACCCCCGTGCGCAGCCCCGCGTGGAGCCGATCGTCGTGGAGGCCAGCTCGCCAGGCTTCCGCCCCGTGACCGTGTCCATCCCCGTGTCGCTGGACGCCGCCGAGAGCGGCGTCATGGCCGTCGCCTCCGCCGCCGCCGGCAAGTCGGTGGACTTCTTCGCGCACCTCCGCGGCGAGGAGCCGACGGCGTCGGTGCAGTTCGTCTGAGCGGCCTCGACGGGGCCGGCGCCCGGGCCGCCGAGGTCCGCGCTCTGTTGTCAGGCCGCCGGCGCCCTGCGGCAGGCTGGCAAGCCGGCAGGCCAGCAGGTCGCCGCCGCCGGCAAGCTGGCAGTGTTGGGCGAGACGCCCGCAGAAGTCGGCGCGGTTCGTTTGGAAAGGTTTCAAAGGGGCGCTGCCGGGAGCAGGCTGCCAGGTGCCTCACGCAGCTCGGCGGTGCCATTGTGACTCTCGGCAGCGTGGGGCGCCCACGGAGTGGCCTCCTCCCGTGGCCACCCTCCTCGCCTTCCCCACATCAGCGCCCGAGCAAGAAAGAAGCGAGCTCCCCCGGCCAGCCCTGGCCACCGATTTGCACCCGAGGCGTTGGGCTCCAACTTGTTTTCGATTCTGCGTTCTCGGGGGCCCCCAGGGCCTCTTGGGGGGCTTTGGGGGGCCTCTTGGGGCGGGAGTGGGGGTAGTCGATTGCGGCTCCCCCCTCGGAGGCCACGATCTTCGTGAGGGGTGTCGAAACATGGCCCTCCCCTGGAGTGTTCTGGGGGCTTCTCCCAGGCTTATGCCGGGGTACTTTTCGCCGCCTGGAGAGGCCTCCTTGGGCCGCCTGGGGAGGCCTCCTGGGGTCGCTTGGAGAGGCCTCTGGGAGCCGCTCACGGCGAGGCCTCCTGGAGAGGCCTCCTGGAGGAGCCTCCTGGAGGGGCCTCCTTGGGTCGCTTGGAGAGGCCTCCTGGAGGGGCCTGCTGGGAGGCCTCCTTGGGTCGCTTGGAGAGGCCTCCTTGGGTCGCTTGGAGAGGCCTCCTTGGGCCGCCTGGGGAGGCCTCCTTGAATCGCTTGGATAGGGGCCTCCTCCCTCCTCCCTCCTCCCTCCCCCCTCCTCCCTCCTCCCTCCTCCCTCCTCCCTCCTCCCTCCCCCCTCCTCCCTCCTCCATCCTCCCTGGAGGGGCCTCCTGGAGGGGCCTCCCCTGGGCCTGGCCCGCGCAATTGCCGCGGACTTGGCCGCGGCTTCCGCTGCCACCTCGACTGGCACGCACGAGTTGAGGACGAACCGCGGGCCCACGGACACCAGAGTGGCGCTGTGCGGTGCCATAAGATGACGGGTCTGGCCCTGCCGTGCCCTGCCCTGCTCGTGCGCGTCCGTGGATGGGAGACAGGAGAGGAGGAGGAGGAGGAGGAGGAGGAGGGAGGAGGAGGAGGAGGAGGAGGAGGAGGAGAGAGGAGGAGGGAGGAGGAGGAGGAGGAGGAGGAGGCGGAGGAGGAGGAGGAGGAGGAGCTGTGCCCTGCGCCTGCTCGTGCGCGTCCGTGGACGGGGCGAAGGGCTCCGGAGGGGCCACGGAGCGCGGAGCGCGTGACCACGAGCTTTGTGGTCAGGCTCAGCGCGGTGCACACGGCGGCGTGCCCGACCCCAGGGCCCCCCTCGCGCGGAATGCCCTTCGGAGCCCCCTCGGGGCGGTCCTCGATATCGGCGGAAGCTGGGGGGGGAGGCGCCCGGGGTGTGGGGTCGACCCCCGGGCCGTCGGCCCGAGGAGTGTCCTCCGGAGCCCTCCGGGCAGTCCTCGGCGGAGCTGGCGGGAGCAAGTGGTACAGGCGGGGCGCTGGAGAAGGAACCCTTTTCATTGGGGAGGGGCTCGGTGTTCCTTGATTGTTTTACATTTTGCCTTGGGTTTTCCTTAGCTTTTCCATGGGGAATCGAAGTTTAACTTATGGGAAAAGGTGGCCTCGTTCCTTATTTAGGGTTCCTTAGGTCAAGGCCCCGACTGTACAGGCGGCTCGGATTAGCAGGTCGACCCTGCCAGATCGGGGGTACCCTCGTGTCTTGTGCCTTGCGCCCATGCCTCCTGCAGTTCTGTGGCAACGTGGCCCTCGGCAGGGTCTTGTGTCCTCTCCGCGTGTCCTCTCCGGTCAAGTCCGACTGTGTTGCGGCTGATCGGAAACAAGGATACCGCCGCCAGGAAATTTCCGGAATATGTGTTGATTTGTTTGTATGTTGGCTTGTCCGGCAAGTCTTGTTGTTTTCACTTGCCCGGGAAGTTGCTCGACACGAGCTCGCGGGTGTCCGCATCGTCTTCCGCCAGCGGCAGAGGTGGGGACCGAGATGTGGCATGCCTACAATTGATTCAAGGGAGGAAAAAATGTCGACACCGATAATTGGAGTTTCGGAAACTGGAGCATATACATGACCAGTGGCGGGCTATTGCTCAATTCCAGGAAGTTTTGGGGGTCGGGGGCGACGTCGGGGTGGTGTGGTGTATACTTGCTTCCCCGTTTCGCCGTGGAAGCAACAAAACATGTATACACCAGGACGCCCTAGACACCATAATCCGCTTTCCTGTGCGAAGCTCAGCGCGGGACCAGAACAACGCATGGGTGTATGAAGTTCGGTGCCTTGGAGTTTGCTGAACGGCCCTGGGCGTTTACCAAACAGCCCTGCCCTGTTCGATTCTTTCCTTGGGTGATTCCTTGGAGTTCCCCTGCCTTGGGTTACCACGCAGCCCTGCCCTGCCCTGCCCTGTTCGGTTCCTTGGAGTTTGCTGAACGGCCCTGGGCGTTTACCGCATGGCCCTGCCCTGTTCGATGCCTTCCCCTGGGTGCGTTGGCTCGGCGGCTGCGCGGGTCGGGTCCTAGGACGCGCCTTCACTCACTGCACGCAGGGGCCCAGCCCCGCCTCTCCCCTCCCCCCTGCCTCCTCCCCCCTTCTTCTCCCCCGTGCTCCCCTGCTCCCCCTCCCTAGGGGACCAAAAAGTGGCATGAACACGAAAACTCGGAGGTCCGCGCGGATTTCTCAGATCGGCGCTGGGGGCCTCCCGGCGGCGCCTCCAGCGCCACCCCTGGCGCGCTCCGCGCGCCAGGGAGGGGGGTCCAGCGCGGATCCGAGAAATCCGCGCGGGCCTCCGAGTTTTATGTTTATGGCATTCTTCGTTCCCCTACTTCCCATCTCCTCATCCATTCGCCTCCAGTCCTGCTCTGCCTCCCTCCTCTGCCTCCTCCCCCCTTCCCGCCCTCCGCAGGTACTGCGGCTCGAGGAGCTCTGAAGCGCGCCCCTCAGGAAACCCTTCCGCGCGCCGCCCGCACCCATCGGCCATGAGGCGTCCAGTCTTGCCCGTGGCCCTGCTGTGCCTCTCGCACGCGGCCGCGCGGCAGGTCGTCTCCTTCGACTTCGGATGGAAGCACCGCGCTGGGCTGCACGCGGCCGACCCACCGGACGCCGAGCCGCCAGTGGCCCCCGACCCCGGGCCGAGCCCAGCCGAGGCCCAGGCGACCTACAGTGACGCGGATTGGCAGGACGTTCAGCTGCCCCACGACGGTCTCATCGCCTCGGCACCCTCCAAGGCCGCGTGCCCGACCGGGTGCTCTGGCAAGTCGTACATCCCTCGGCACGTGCTGTGGTACCGGAAGAGCTTCACGCTCCCCGCAGAGTGGAGAGGCTCCGCTGTGTGGCTGGACTTCGAGGGCTCGTTTCGTTCTACCACGGTGTGGGTCAACGGGGAAGCAGCCGCCTACCATGATTGCGGCTACACCCCGTTCCGACTGCGCCTTGACAACATCACGAATGTCAAGTTCGGCGGGGCCAATGTGATTGCTGTGTTCGTGGACCCTGACAACGGGGACCAAGGCGGGCGTGAGCAAGGCAGTGGCTGGTGGTACGAAGGAGGCGGCCTGTACCGGCACGTCAAGCTTGTCAAGGCCAGCCCCGTCCATGTGGCCCAGGATGGCTTCTTCGCTTCTTCGAACCTGACCGCGTCGCTGGACGGCGGCCCCTCCGCCAACATGCGCGCCGCGGCTGAGGTCACCAACACCGGAGGTGCCGCCGCTCAGGTTCGCATGCCTAGAGATTGACACCAACACCAATATCGGCGGTGTACATCCACCGAGGGAGGAAGATCCGGATCTCGGTGATGGTGGTAATATTCTGGCTTCCAAGGTGGCCGAAATATTGCCACCAACACCGAAATCGAGGATCGTCTTCCCCCTGTGGAGGCAACCCCTTGTGTTGGTGTTGGTGCCCATTTCTAGGCCTCCAAGGTGTGCGTCCGCTTCCGCCTGGTCGCACCAGACGGCTCGCAGGCCGCGATGGCGACCTCGGGGCTGGTGGACGTGCCTAAGGGCGGCTCGGCCACGGCAGTTGCCAGCTTCTCGGCGGGGCCAGTGCAGCTCTGGACGAGCTCGCAGCCTGTCGTCTACGCCGTGCATGCCTCCGTCCACCTGGGGCAGTGCAGCGGGAGCCCGGTCGACTCGGTCGAGCAGCCGCACGGCTTCCGTTCGCTGCGGTACGATGCGAACGACGGCTTCTTCTTGAACGACCAGCACTTCAAGGTGCGGGGCTTCTGCGACCACAACACCTTCGCGGTGGTCGGCATGGCCGTGCCCCAGCGCGTCAACCTCTTCCGTGCTCAGGCTTCCAGGGCCGTTGGCGGCAACGGGCGCCGCACTTCGCACAACCCGCCAGAGACTTCGATGCTGGATATATACGACAGGCTCGGCATCGTGGTGATGGATGAGAACCGGCTGTTCGCGAACGAGACAAGATACGTTACCAACATGGGTGCGATGGTCAAGCGAGACCGAAACCATCCCTCTGTCGTCATCTGGTCATTCTGCAACGAAGGTGGTTGCGAGGGGGAGCACGAAGCGGGTGGACCGCGCTTCAGTGAGATCGCAAACAGCTTGGACGGGACCCGCCCAACTTTGGCCAACATGTTCACGTTCAACGATTTGTTGAGTAATACGGTCGATGTGCAGGGGTTCAGCCATCAGAGTCGCGCGAAGCTGGAGAAGTGCCACGACGAGATGCCGCACAAGCCCATCTTTGGATCCGAGTGCTGCTCCTGCAACACGATGCGTGACGAGGACGAGGGCTGCGAGACGACCCACGACAATCCCCACAATGGTTGCACCCAGAAGTCGTTCAACGCCCGCTGCGCGGAGAGCAACTCCTCGACGAACGCCTCCGATGGGGTCGACTGGGTTGTCGGCACCATGGTGTGGACGCTCTTCGACTACTACGGGGAGCCTCCCGAAGCAGGCTTCGAGGTGTCCTCGACCTATGGGCAGTTCGACTTGTGTGGCTTCCCCAAGGCAGCGGCCTTCTGGTACCGGACGCAGTGGCTGCTGACGATCCCGGACGGGCCAGACAAGACGTTCCCCACACACGGTGCACACGAAGTCTTCTTGGTCGAGTCGTGGGAGAGCCCGGACAGCTTCAACGAGACGCGCGGCAACAAGACCAGGAGCATCCACGCGTACACCTCTGCCCCGAGCGTGGAGCTGTTCGTGAACGCCAAGTCCCAGGGGGCGCGATCCGTGGTCCCGATGGCCAAGGGCCCGGGGTCCTACGCCGAGTGGCTGGAAGTGCCGTGGGAGGCGGGCAGCCTCGTGGCCAAGGCGCTGGACGGCGAGGGCGCGGTCGTCGCCACTGCGGCCCGCCGCACCCTGAAAGGCCCGGCCACGGCGCTGCTGCTGACCATCGACGCGCCCAGCCACCTCACGGGCACCGGCGGTGCGCTGCTGCTGGACGGCCAGGACGCGGCGCTCCTGCGCGCCTCCGTGGTCGACGCCGGGGGCGCCGTGATGCGCGGCGCGAGCCACAACGTCAGCTTCCGGGTCGTCAGCGGGCCCGGCCGCGTGCAGGGCACGCACAACGGCGACCCGCACTGCTACGAGCCCAACGACGCACCCTGGCACTCGGCCTACCACGGTCTCGTGCGCGCGGTGGTTCGCGTGACCAGCGTGGCCGCCCGCCCGGCCGCCGAGAGGGAGCTGCTCTCCAGGATCGACACGGGCGGGCCGATGGCAGACCCCCGTGCGCAGCCCCGCGTGGAGCCGATCGTCGTGGAGGCCAGCTCGCCAGGCTTCCGCCCCGTGACTGTGTCCATCCCCGTGTCGCTGGACGCCGCCGAGAGCGGCGTCATGGCCGTCGCCTCCGCCGCCGCCGGCAAGTCGGTGGACTTCTTCGCGCACCTCCGCGGCGAGGAGCCGACGGCGTCGGTGCAGTTCGTCTGAGCGGCCTCGACGGGGCCGGCGCCCGGGCCGCCGAGGTCCGCGCTCTGCTGTCACGCCGCCGGCGCCCTGCGGCAGGCTGGCAAGCCGGCAGGCCAGCAGGTCGCCGCCGCCGGCAAGCTGGCAGTGCTGGGCGAGACGCCCGCAGAAGTCGGCGCGGTTCGTTTGAAAGTCGGGGGTGGACAGAACCCCCAACAGTGACACGTCGATTGGTGAATTGTCCGTTTTCGGTTCTCGAGAGGGCGCCGCGGCCGTTATTTTCCAGGCTCGCGCCCGCCAGGTTTGGGCCTCAGGTCGTTTTCACTAAACCACGTTTTACTAAAGGGGGGTCTGTCCATCCCCGAGAAAGGTTTCAAGGGGCGCTGCCGGGAGCAGGCTACCAGGTGCTTCACGCAGCTCGGCGGTGCCATTTTGACTCTCGGCAGCGTGGGGCGCCCACGGAGTGGCCTCCTCCCGTGGCCACCCTCCTCGCCTTCCCCACATCAGCGCCCGAGCAAGAAAGAAGCGAGCTCCCCCGGCCAGCCCTGGCCACCGATTTGCACCCGAGGCGTTGGGCTCCAACTTGTTTTTGATTCTGCGTTCTCGGGCCGCCTGCTCAGCAGTAAGACCAGGGGGCGCAGGCGGTCATGCGAAATTGTTTCCGAGCATATGTTGCACAGTTTACTCTGTCAACGGTATGAAGGAACGGCCTGGCAGACCAAACCCTGGAGGAAAGCGTTGGGTAAGCGCTTCTAGCAGCCAAGCTCTGGAGCAGCATGCTTGAGTCCTCAGCGTATCGGTTCTCGCTTCTTAACGTGAGAGACAAAGATGCCTAAGCGGTAAAATGAGATTCCGAGCGTGATGCGGATAATTCTTGACGCTTCGCGTATCCCCACCAGTCCGTGGCCTTTCGGCTCAAGATTTAAAGGAAAGTTGGGGGTCAGGCCATCTCCCTTGCCCCTAGCCGGCCCGCGCGCGCGGTTCCCCGCGGCTTTCTCTCCTCTGCGATGTGGCAGCGGTCGCAGACCGAGATCGCGGTATACGGCGTGCTGCGGCGCGCGGGGCAGCAGGAGGCCGTCGCGGCCGTCAGCGAGGAGACGGCGGCCGCGCTGAGGCGCGGGGCGGCGGAGGCCCTGGAGCTGCTCTCCGCCGAGGCGGCGGTCACGCCCGCGGCCGCGGAGGCGGTCTGCGCCCTGTCGCGCGGGTGCCTCGCGGCCGGCTCCGAGGCGGGCCTGTGCTGCGAGGCGGTGGCTGAGCTCGTGTGCGAGGGGCTCGCGGCGGCCGCGGGCCTTTTCGCCGCCGACGGCGGCGACGGGGCCTTCCAGCCGATGGACGGGGCCGCTGGCGTCGCGTACGTGGTGCTCGAGTCCCTGAGTGCCGTGCTGGACAGCTTCACCATCGAGATTTTTGCCGGGCTGCGCCGGCTGGAGGAGCTGCTGCGGCCCACGTGGGTGCTGGCCGGCGGCGGGCGGGGCGGCAGGGTCTGCCTGGGCGCGCCCGATGCGCTGGGCAGCGACGCGGAGGAAGTGCGGCTCCACCAGGCGCTCCAGGGCGTCTGCGCCTGGGCGCTGTGCCTCCTGGTCCGGATGGTTGGCTACGACAGGTTCGACGCTTCGTGCCTCTGGGAGTTCGCGTCGCTCTCGCACGACTGCGTGGTGCTCGCGCAGGGCGCGCTGTGCTTCCAGCAGAACCAGCGCGAGCTCACGCACGTGCGCGCCCCGGGCGACCTGCACAGGCTCCGGGCGGCGGTCCTCGGGGCCGTGTTGGGGCTAGCGGCTCCCGAGGTGGTCTTCGCTGGGAGCTCCGACGAGGGCCGCGGGGACATCACCATGGAGGAGCGGCACGAGCTGCTCACCTGCCACCGCGCGCTGCTCGCCAGCGCCGCCGCCGACTGCGGCCTTCTCGACTGCGTGCTGGCCTTCCCCTGGGGATCCGACCTCCGCGTGGCGCTCGCCGCCCCGGCGCTCGCCTCCCTGCTGGCCGCGCTGGCGGGGCCCGCGGAAGAGCGCTGCGAGCTGGTGGAGCTGGTGCGCGCGTGGACTCAGCAGGTGCGGGACCGCGGCGAGCACGTGTGGGACAGCCTGGTGCTGGCGCCCCCGACCCGGGGCTTCCTGCGGGACTGCGCTGCGCTCTCGCGCGTCGTGCCGCCCCCAGCCAGCGCCGCCGCGGCCCTGCTGCGGCGCAGCCTGGCCGCGGAGAGCCCGGACAGCGCCGCCGTGCTCGCGGACGACGCCGCCCTCGCGGCGCTGGCGGCACTCGTGGCCAACGGCGGCTGCAGCCCGGACCCGCTGCTGCGGGCCGCCGCGGGCCTGCCGCCAGAGCGGCTGCTGCAGCTCGACGCCCGTCTGCGCTCCTGGCCTGGCCCGGTCCGCGCGGGGGAGCTGGACCGCCTCCGGGCCGCGCTGCTCGCCAGCGCCGGAGCCGCGGAGCCCGAGCCGCCCGCGCCGCCCGCGCCGGAGCAGCGGCCCGCCGCAGGCCCGCCGGTGGGCGGCCGCGCCTTCGGTCTCGAACGGGGCGGCGCCCCCGGGCTGGCGGAGCTGGTGGACGCGGCGCCGCCGGAGTTCTGCTGCGCGCTGGACAAGAGGCTTCTCATGGACCCGGTCCGCTCCCCCGCCGGGCACGCGTTCGAGCGCACGTCCCTGCAGCGCGCGTTGGCCGCCTCGGGCGGGCGCTGCCCGCTCACCGCCTCGCCCCTGGCGCTAGCGGACTGCCAGCGCGACGGGGCGCTGCGCGGCCGCGTGCTCGCCTGGGTGCGCGGCAGCCGGCCCAAGGGCCCCAGCGGCTGACGTCGATCGCACTTGCTGCGAGTCTCGCGGCCCCGAGGCGGGGCGCACGGCCAATTCGCACGGTGAGGATGAGCAGCCTTGCCGGTCCACGCGCACGGTCAGAGATCCTCGTCCTTGCACCTTCGCCCGTCTCTCCGGGGTGCTGCTCGCTTTTGGTTTTCTCGTGCAGGCGCAGGTCAGCTCATCGTTGCACCCTCTACGACTCCACGAGCGGCTGAACAAAAAAAAACCCAGTGAGAGCGTGCAAGAAGTGCGAGCAGTGGTCGCGGGCCCTACCGCTGCACGGCGAGATGTGGACGGTGAAGCTGGAGCCCGACACCAGGATCTACAACGACCGCGCGTGCGAGAAGTGCTGGCAGCGGCAGCGGACCCCATCGCTGCTCAGCGAGATGTGGGTGGTGAAGCTGGAGCCCGCCGTCAAGAGCTCTGGCACTCCGACCAGTGCACGCGAGAAGGGCGAGCAGTGGCAGCGGGCCCCATCGCCGCTCAGCGAGAGGCGGGTGGCGAAGCTGGAGCCCGACATCACGAGCCACAACGCGGGGCAGCCGGCCCTATCGCTGCGCAGAGAGATGTGGATGGTGACTCTGGAGCCCGACGTCAGCCGCTACAGCACTGTGATCAGCGCCTGCGATGGGAAGGAAAGACAGCGGATGCTCGGGGGGGAGAGACGGCATTGGCTGCGAGGGCAGGGGGGACGGCAGTGGAGCGGTGGGAGGATTGGGGAGGAACGGCAGTGGAGGCGCGGGGGGCGGCAGTCGAGGCGTGGACGGTGGCAGGACGGGGGGGGGGCGGCAGTCGTGGCGGCGGTGGTGGCGGTGGAGCAGCGGTGGCAGCTGGCCCTGGCGCTGCTCAGCGACGCTGGGAGCGAAGCTGGAGCCCGCTATCATCAGCCGCTACACCACTGTGACCAGCGCCTGCGAGAAGGGGCAGCGGCAGCCAGCTCTGGCTCGGCGCAGCGAGATGTTGGGAGTGAAGCTGGAGCCCACAGTCGTGAAGCTGGAGCCCAACATCAGCCGCTGCAGCGCCGTGATCAGCGCCCGCGAGAAGGGGCAGTGGCAGCCAGCGCTGGTTCACCTCAGCGAGAGGTTGGGGGTGAAGCTGGAGCCCACCATCACGATCTACAGCGACCAGAACAGCGCGTGCGAGAAGTGCTGGCAGCGGCAGCGGGCCCCATCGCTGCTCAGCGAAATGTGGGTGTTGAAGCTGGAGCCCGCCGTCAGCAGCTCTGGCACTCCGGCCAGAGCGTGCGAGAAGGGCGAGCAGTGGCAGCGGGCCATATCGCTGCTCAGCGAGAGGCGGGTGGCGAAGCTGGAGCCCGACACCATGAGCCACAACACGGGGCAGCCGGCCCTACCACTGCACAGAGAGATGTGGGTTGTGAAGCTGGAGCCGGAAATGGTGGGCCACAGCGCCCCGATCAGCGATTGCGAGAAGTGCCGGCAGTGGCAGCCGGCCCCACCGCTGCCCTCCGAGACGTCGGAGCCGAAACTGGAGCCCGACATCATCACCTACGGCACTGTGAGCAGCGCCTGTGAGAAGAGGTGGCCTCGGCAGTGGCAGCAGGCTGCGACGCTGCTGAGCGAGATGCTTGTGTAGAAGCTGGAGCCCGCCATGATCACCACCTACCTCACTGCGAACAGCGCGTGCGAGAAGAGCAGGCGTTGGCAGTGGCAGCAGGCTGTGGTCCTGCTGAACGAGATCCGGGTCGCGAAGGTGGAGCCCAACAGCACCACATACGTCACTGCGAGCAGCGCGTGCGAGAAGAGCAGGCGTTGGCAGTGGCAGCAGGCAGTGGCGACGACGGCAGTGGCAGCAGGAGGGAAGGAGGAGGGGGCCACAGTGGCAGCATCAGCGGTGTGGACCAGGCGGTCCCTATTGACGACGACTTGTAATGGGGCTGGACAGGGGGGAGGAAAAAAAAAAAAACAAAAAAAAAAAAAAAAAAATGCCGACGACGACGCCGACGCCGACGCCGACGCCGACGACGCCGACGTCGACGACGTTGACGCCGACAACGACGACGCCGACCCGCTGCAGCACCACAGCTGCCGCAGCCGCTGCTGCAGCAGCAGCAGCGGCAGCTTGCCTCCACCCGTTTCGTCGACAGAAGACAACGTCCCAGAGGGGAATCGAGGTGCGGTTGAGGCAGAGGCCACGATACCACCCCCCACATCGTGGTCAGACGATGGCGTCCCAGTGGGGAATCGAGAGGAGGTAGCCTGCAGTGACCTGTGTACAGCTCACACGTACGTTCCCCCCTTTCAGTTGTACCAGCAGGCCAGAGGAAAGGAACGGGAAGTCACTGCGGAGACGGCGGAGACGGCGGAAGCCGCGGAGCACCCCATTCTGGTCAAACTGTCCGTCAGCAGTCCTCTGTACCAGCAAGGCAGTGGAATGGAGGGGGAAGTCACGGCGGAGACGGCGGAGGCTCGGGATGTCGGCCTTGACGGCAACGACAGACGACTACTTTCCGACCAGTCACACTAACGGCCCCCCCCTCCAACTGAGACAACAGGCCAGAGGAAAGGTGCGGGGAGTCGGCGGAAGCGACGGGGGCTGCGGAAGCCGCGGAGCATCCCCTCTTGACCATCCGTCCGTCAGCCGTCCTCTGACTGCGCCGCTCTCACAGCAGGGAGACCACGGGACAGCCTTCCAGACACAGGACAACGCAGCCTTTCGCCGGCCCTTACTCTGGCCCATACGGGAGTACAGCCACTGATGACGCTGCAGTCCTGCACAAGTGGCACTTCTTTGGCAGGCTCCTCCTTTCCACGGCGGGCCCGGCACACTGCTGTGAAGGTTGCCCCCCCAGCTCCTGTGACGGAGTACGCTCACCCGTGGCCGCGGCGTGGTGCGCACGCGCGCGCCTGCCCGCTTCCACCACCACCTGCGGGTGGGCCCAGGTATGGCACACTCCTGCACAAGTGGTTCATCCTTTGGCAGGCTCAGCCCTTTCACGACGGGCCCGTCCCGCTGCTCGACGCCGACGACCTTCCCCCCAGACACGCCCCTGGCAACGCTCTGTTGGGTCCTTGGCAGTCTGTGTCGCCTGGCACACCTGCGCTTCTCCTTCCTCCAGTATTCACCAGATTTGCGGCTATCGGCTGCGCCTCTCTCCCCCCCTCCTCCACGTGCGCTGAGGTGCTGAGCACGCCAGTCGGCTCCCCCCCAACAGTGCCACGTCTTCGCGCACGCTCCGAGGTGGTCACTCCTTCCACGCGGCAGGGTGCGCCCGATGGGGCACTGGCAGGTGGGCCGTGGAGGCTGGCTTCCTGTACAAGTGGTGCATCCTTTGACAGGGCCGTGCTTCCTCTTGGCAGGCGTTCTTCGGCATCCGGCTATGCCAGCGACATCGGCCCCTTCCTCTGGTTGGATTTGTCGCTCGCGGACGCCTACGACGCCCTGCCCTTCTGCGGTGTTCAGGTGGTGCACACCTGCCCGCAGTCTCCCCCAGGCGGGGCGTCTGGACGCCGGTGGCTAGTGCTGCCGTGGTCCCACGCGACGTCCCCCCCGTCCACGGACGCAAGGGTGTTGCCGCTCGGGACTCACGACAAGACCACTGACGCCTGGTTCAGACACGACCTGTCTTCGAGCACATGAGGTGCTCTGTGAGTGAGGCTCCCTTTGCCCCCTGTCCCGCTCTCCCCCTTTTCCCGCCCCTGTCTCTCGCCTCCTGCGCCTTCTGCCCTCTTCTCCGCGCCTGTCTTCGCCTCTGCTTCTTCTCTCCGCGTTCCCCACCGGTCTTTCGCAGGCCTGCGCCTCGTGAGCTGGCGCCACTGTGCGACCTTCCGCTGGCCTTCGTGTCTGCCGCCGTCATTGTTCGGCTTAATGAGGTTCATTTTGTTCCTCGCATGTGCATTCCGGCGTTGGCTTTGGCCCGCTGGCAATTATCTTGCTTGTCGCCCCAAGCTTGCTACGACCCGCTCTCTGGAATCGTCCTTGGAGCCGCAGATCAAAAAATATCCCCACCAGCACCCTGGCAGCCACCGCCTTGCATGGACGCTGTGTGTGCGCTTTCTGCCCCTGGCCTTGGCATCCACACTCAGTGCAGCTTGCAGCTCACTTGAGGCGCCGCTTAGGCCGCTTAGGCACTTTAGGTGCGCGGTTCTAGTTTGCTCCTGTTGTCAATTAGTAGGCCCGCGCCCCGGACTTAGGACTCGCCGCTTGCGCCTTCGCCTGCGGCCGCGACCAAAAAAATATATCCACCAGCCATTGGCCCTGTGCTGTTCGACCCTTTGACGGTGCGCGGCTGCCTCAGCGCCACTCGGAATCAAAAGTATCCCCACCAGCCCATCCAGAAACGATCAGCAGGGGAGTCGGTGAATCAGGGGCGGCAGGACGCATGCAGTTGCGCAGCCGTCTTCGGGAAAACAAGGATCACAAAGAGCCCCCCGCATTGAAGTTTAATCTGGAAACCGGTGCAAGCTATGATGGTGCTTCGATGAGGGGTGAGGGGTGTTTCGATGACTCGCAATGGCTGTTGCACTGATTTGTATCTTAAGCTCGCGTGCGTTGCCAAACTTGGAACCATATTTGGGCTCTCCTGGGGTTATTTTGGGGCCCTCTTGGGGCCCTCCTGGAGCTCTTTCTTGGGGCACTCTTGAGGTCCTCTTAGGGCCTTCTTGGAGCCCTCTTGGGGCTATTTTTGGGGCGTCCCGGGGCCCTCTTGGGGTTCTTTTGGAGGGTCTGGGGGCCTTCTTGGAACTCGTTTGGGATGCATGGGGGGCCTCTTGGGGCCGTCTTGGACCCTTTTCGCTTAAAAAGAGGGGGGTTCTAATTCCCATCGCCCCCTCGGCGGCTCACAAATGCCGTTTTGGGGCCCTTTTGGGCCGCAATTGAAGCGCTCTCTGGCGCTCTTGGGGCCGTATTGGGGCCCTCTTGGGCCCCTCGTGGGACTATCTTGGGCCGTCTTGGGGCCATCTTGAGGCCTCCAGAGCCCATCGGAGGCGAAAAAGCGAGAAGGCAACAAACAGTGATATCCTTTAGGTGTTTGAAGGATTTTGTTGGGGGGGTCCTCGGAGGGCTCGGAGGACGCTTGAAACCGTCTTGGGGCCGTTTTGAGGCCTCTTGGATGCGTGTCGGAGGCTATCTTGACCCATCTACCGCTATCTTGGGCCATCTTTGAGGCCATCCTGCGCTCTGTGATGCCCTCTTGGAGCCATATTGGGCCATCTTGGACGTTGCTATGGGTCGCCCCCCCCCCCCCCCGTCCACACGCATGGAGTGGGGGGAGGTAAGCCTCCCAAGCAGGGAAAAGAAGGAGGAGGTTGGAAAAGGAAGCGCCCTAGACCGCCTGCGCCCAGAGGGCTGGCGGGATCATGGTGCCTGTCGCGTTCGGTACAGATGCGGAAGCAGCAGCGCACCTCTCACAAGCTTCAAGTGAGCGACGGAGGCAAGCGGCGGCGGCTGTGCGGACGTTCGCGCGCGCGGCCGCGAGGAAACGCCACCTTCTCCGCGCGGGGCGCTGCGCTGGCGGCCCCGCGTGGGCCGCGACGTCGGGCCGCTGTGCGCCCTCGCGCAAAACCCGTTCCTCTGCGTCGCCCAGGTGGCGGCGCCCGGATGCGAGCTCCCACGGAGAAGCTCTCGCCAGCCCTGGGGCGGGGGGGGGGTCAGCCAGCCTCCTCCTTCTCCTCTTCCTCCTTCTCCTTCTCCTCCTCCTCCTCCTCCTCCTCCTCCTTCCTCCTCCTCCTCTCTCCTCCTCCTCCTCCTCCTCCTCCCTCCCCCTCCTCCTCCTCCTCCTCCTCCTCCTCCTTCCTCCTCCTCCTCCCTCCTCCTCCTCCTCCTCCTCCTCCTCCTCCTCCTCCTCCTCCTCCTCCTCCTCCCTCCCTCCTCCTCCTCCTCCTCCTCCTCCTCCTCCTCCTCCTCCTCCTCCTC
>CAUYUJ010021325.1:85000-141101 GCA_963575745.1 Prorocentrum cordatum
CCCCCGCATGCGGAGGCCAAACGCTGAGGGACGAGCCCCCGTGGCGCGAGCTCTTCGAGGCTTACGTCTTGGAGGCCTTTTGGGCCCCGGCGGTCGCCGAAGAATCCACGACCTCCCGGCTGAGCGGGAGGGCCCAGCCGCGAAAGCCAACTTCCCCAACGAGAGATCTCGCGTGGAAGACGGCCATTTGGGGGGCTCGGGGGCACCCCCCCCATCCCTGAGAGAGCCGTCTTGCGCTGGGGGGGGGGTCCAGATGGATTTTCCCCCTGGAGCGGTCCCAGACCCCCGACGTCGTGATTTTTTCACAACGACGACCCCCAGCGGTCTGGACCCCTTCCCCGGGACCGGCTTTTCGTCCGGAGTCGTTTTTTGACGGCCCCGAGGCCCGGTAAGGACCCCCACAGGGCGAAAATAGCGAAAAGCCTCCCGTCGTGTTTTTTTCAGAACTCGAGGGGCTCCGGGGCTCCGGGGTGAAGATCCATCGGGGGCGCGCTCGGCCAGCGCGGGCGCGCCTCGGCGCCGGAGGAGCGCGCGGCGCGGGAGGCCCAGGGCGAGGCGCTGCGGGGCGAGCTGCGGGAGCTGCGCGGGGCCTCGGAGGCCCCGCGGGCGCACGGCGCGCGCGGCGCGCGCCGCGGCGCGGCCTCGGCGCGACGCGCGGCACGGCCGGCGCGGGCAGAGCAGACGCGGGCTTCCCCATCAGCGAGGGGCGAGGGAGAGGGGCCCGGACCCCCTCGAGGTCTGAGGAAATCGCGACGGGAGGTTTTTCGCTATCTTTGGCCTTGGGGTGCCCTTCCCGGCCCTCGGAGCCGTCCAAAAACGGCTCCGGACGAAAAGCCGGTCCCGGGGAAGGGGTCGAGACCTCGGGGGGTCGACGTCATGAAAAAATCACGACGTCGGGGGTCTGGGGAGAGAGTGGGCACCAAGACCGACGGCGTTTCCCGTCCATTTCGGACAGGGCTCGCTGCTGGCGCCGCCGCGGACGTGGTCCATTCGAGACAGACGGCTGCCTGCCCAACAGCGGCCGCTGTCGGTTTGGGACAACATGTGTTCTTCGGCATCGTACCCATTTTTTCTGTACCTCTTTCGGGCGTCCAAATCTCAGGAGGGAAAGAAACACACAGACACAAGCAATCGTCGATTCCCCAGAAAATATGAGAACACCTGGGGAATCCTGTTATTCGTGTGTTTTTATGTGTATTCATGTGTGTATACATATATATATATATAGATATGTGTGTGTGCGTGTGTGTGTGTGTGTGTGTGTGTGTGTGTGTGTGTGTGTGTGTGTGTGTGTGTGTGTGTGTGTGTGTGTGTGTGTGTTCCAGGGCCCCTTCAAAATCAGCGAGAGACGAACCCAGACCTCCAACGTGTTGAAGCATCGAGGCAGAGGTGTTTCGTCGTCGTCGCCATCAGCGGGCTCTTCGCAGGGCCACGGGGCCGTCAGGAGGCGATCCAGGGCGAAAGACTGGTCCCTGGGAAGTGGGTCCAGAGTTCTAGGGACCCCGTGCTGAAGAACCAGGACAACGAAGGTCTGGAAAAGTACGACGCGTCGTTGGGTTGGGTGAGCGGGGCGGAAGTCAGAAGAGGAGAATGTATCGATACCGCTACCCTTGCCTCGTTTCCTCCTTTCTGGGCCTTCTGGGAGGCCCTCGTCGCCACCGCTGGATTCGCCTCGGCATTCTGTTCAGAGTGCACCCAGAGAGATGTCCGGGGAGTAGCGGTGTCGGCACCGCTTGATTTTCCCAAGAGCCCTTCGGATATGTTTTTGCCTTCAGCACCCCATGGGGCTGCACTCTGCCCGAGACGGCCCATCGTTGAGTCGGGGGCGCGCAAGATGTGTGCCAAATCTCTCGTTGTGCCAGTTGAGGTGCATTGTCCCACAGGTAGGCTGAGCAGGCCCTTCTTCTCTGGGGGATAAGGAGTGTCAGTCCCTCGTGCCTTCGTAATGACGGGGGGAAGCGCATTTGAAGGTGAGCAATTGCTTAAATATGCCCCAGGCCACGATGTCTTATCTTGAGCCGACCCAGGTTTACAGCAGGTTCATTTCTGCGTGTCGACGTGCTGCAAAGATTCGAGAATGCACGCCTGCTGGCTCGAGGCAGATTCTCCGGTGGTGGACTGAAGACCCACGGCGCTGCCTCTGAGTGTGGGCGCCGTGGGCGCGAGCTCCGGCCCGCAACTTCCTCGATGTGGAGTCTTGTGGCACCCGCTCCGCTGCACCCTGCCCGCCCTCGTGCGCCGACGCTTTTTTTCTGCTGTCAGGCGGAGGCCGCGGGGTGGGGCTGCCGCCCCACGCTTCTCGCAGCAGGGTTCCTCGCCTTCGGCGCTCCGCCCCCTCGCTCCCGTCTCTCGCCTCCCCCGTTGTTCGGCCGGCTGGCGTGGCTCCTCTGTGCCAGCAGGATGCGCCGTGCAGACATCATGTTTGGCGTTGTCCTTTTGTACCCGCTTATCTTTGCTATCCTTTCCCTTCCGCGTCCCATCACTCATAGTATGTTCGTGACCCAAGTGGAGCAGCAGTGGGATACAGACATCATGCCTGCCGAGCCCAGTGTTTCCGTTAGCTTGGCCGCTTTGTGCTGAAGCGTCTTGACTTGGGTATCGGTGGCCGTGCCCCAGCATTTGGGTATCGTTGGCAGTACCCCAGCGGCTCCACGTACGCCAACATTGGGACGCAACGCAGCCACAGGTTCGACAATATCGTCCTTGCGCGATATACCATTCGCAGACATCCCACACATGTTCCAAGTGAGCACTGGGCAACAAACAACTACTGCACATTGAGAGCGTGACCAAAAGATGTCGGCACCCTCGTGTGCTTCCGAGAAGAACAGCGAGGTGTCATCTCACGCAGATCCACAATATCCTCCACCCCGGCCCACTCCCCGTGGGAGCTGTCAAGTTCGCAACGTTCGGGTCTTGCGTGAGCCCCTGGCAGGTGCAGCGGAGTGACGTTGCACGCAGACAAGAGCAAGTACTCCACTCCCGGGGCAGTGCTAACTGTGCAATTGGCGGCATGTTCGTGAGCTCCTGGGAGGTCCAGTTGAGTGACGTCCTGTGCAGCTCTCAACTATCACTCCCCTCCCTGGGCGCTGCCCGCTGCGCAGCACTGCGCAGCTGTCGACACTTTCGCGAGCTCCTGGGAGGACCAATGAAGTGGCACCCTGCGCAGATCCAAACTGTTACTCCCCTTGCGCTGCCAGCTGCACAGCTGACGGCACTTTCGCGCTTTCGTGAGCTCCTGGGAGGTCCAGCAGAGTGGCGTCCTATGCAGCTTGAACGCGCTGCTCCTCCCCCTCGGCTCTGCCAGCAGCACAATTGTCGGCACGTGCGTGGGCCCTTGGGAGATCCAGCGAAGTGACGCCCTACCAGCTCCTCGCTATGATTACCCTCCCGGGGCGCTGCCAGCTGCGCAACTGTCGGCTCCTTCGTGCGCTCCTGGGAGGTCGATTTTGCCGGAGTGACGCTCTACGCAGATGCATGCCACCACTCCCCTCCCCGGGCGCCGCTAGCTGCGCAGCTGTCGGCACGTCTTTCGTGAGCTCCTGGGGGACACAGCGCAGAGACGTCCTGACCATATCCAAAAGATTGCCGCCTTCCCTGGGCGCTGCCAGCTGCGCAGTTCTTGGCACGCTTGTGGGCAGCTGGGAGGTCCAGCGAGTCGACGTCCTGCGCGGATCCGAAGCATTTGTCCCCCTCCTGGGCGCTGTCAGCTGCTCAACGGTCGGCACCCTCGCGTGCTCTCGGGAACGCTGGCGGGGTGACTTCCTACGCAGGGCAAGCTGTCGTCCCGGCAGGCACCAGGCCTCGTTCGAAAGAGGGAACGAAGGAGCGAGCGTGAGACTCATGACCAACACCAGGACAATGAGGAGCGAGAGCCTCGGCGAGGGGGAGCAGCCCTTACTCGCGTGTCCTCCCCAAGTCAACTTGGGGGCCTACCTCCTGTTGCTGCTGCAGCCATCCTGCCTCCTCCTCCTCCTCCTCCTGCTCCTCTTCCTTCTCCTTCTTCTTCCTCCTCCTCTTCCTCCTCCTCCTCTTCCTCCTCATCCTCCTCTTACTCCTCTGCTCCCTCCGTGCGCCCCCCCCAGTTTGCGAAGTGGCGTCAGACGAGGCAGCGGATGTCCGCTGTATCTTTCGGTATTGTTGTTTGGCCACCCCCTTGTGGCCAGGGGGCCAGGAACCAGCTGAGCAGCCTCTCCAGTAGCCAAGAGATGAGGAGGGATGGGCAGGACGAGGAGGATGAGGAGGACGAGGGCGAGGACGAGGAGGGGGAGGGAGGAAGGAAGAGAGGGCCTGGATATAGGCCCCGGCCAGCGCGATGACTGCGCTCCGCCACCGAGGGAGGGAGGGAGGGAAGGGGTTGGGGAGGGGAGGGGGAGGGAGGGGAGAGGAAGGGAGAACAGGGGAGGGGAGAGGAGGGAGGGTGGGAGGGTGGGAGGGAGGGAGGGAGGGAGGGAAGGATGGAGGAGGAGTTTCCTTTGAGTTTCCTGACGCCCGCAGTCTGGTGGGGGCCTACCTGGGAAACCACCGGAGCTCGACAGGGATGTGGCAGAGGGCCTCCCCACGTCTCACCCTGCCCTCGTCGCAGGCTGCGGCCGCCACCGAGACCCGCCAATTGGTGTGCAAACCTTTCTGGATCCGCGCAAGGTTCTCGTGGCCAGAGGGAGGGAGGGAGGGAGGGAGGGAAGGAAGAGGAGGAGGAGGAGGAGGAGGAGGAGGAGGAGGAGGAGGAGGAGGAGGAGGACCAGTGTAAACCCAAGGCCCAGCAGCGACATTGCAACAAACCCTCCCTCCAAGTTGCCCGCTCTGAGGCACCTACAAGGATTCAGTTTCACTGAGTGGAGTACCCAGTTGGAAGACAACCGTTTGAAAATCCAGAATTGTGCCAGAACGCCACTCCTGGGACCCCAACGCCGCGAATCACCGCGACTGTTGCGTCTTGACGATCCTGAATCGTGCCAGAATACCATTGCTGCGACTTCAGCACCACGATTCAACGTAACTGTGGCGTCCTGACAGTCCGACATCGCGCCTAAGCACCGTATTTCGAATGCTAGCCATCAGAGTCCGCGACACTGCTGCGAACTCTCAAAACTAATGTGCACGGCGCTAAGGCGGGAGCCACATTTTGAGAAAGCCCTCTCTTGCAAATGTTTAAAACGAATGCGCGCAGCGCTAAGGCGAGAGCCACATTTTGAAAGCGGCCCGCCCTCAATTCGTGAATTTCTTGCACGCTGCTTAGGACGAATGTGTGCGGCGCTAAGGCGAGAGCCACATTTTGAAAACGGCCCACCCTCCATCCGCGAAGCTCTTGCAAACCTCTAGCTTCAGGATCATAAGTGGCGAGGAAGTCTCAGGCGAAACTCCCGGCCCGCCCTTTCGAGCGGCCTCGGGGTGCGACAGGGAGGAGTTATTCATAAGGAAAGGAATGGAGGAGGAGGAGGAGGAGGAGGAGGAGGAGGAGGAGGAGGAGGCGGAGGCACGGCACGGCACGGCACGGCACGGCACGGCACGGCACGGCGCGGCGCGGCGCGGCGCGGCGCGGCGCGGCGCGGCGCGGCGCGGCGCGGCACGGCAGCATGGGGTCCGCAAGTCGAACCCGTTGAGCTCCTGACAAGCCCACGGCGCTGTGGCGGCGGCTGAGCGCGCCGCTCGTCGAGGCCCGACGCGCACTCGGGCAACGAACGCCCGCTGCCCACCGACGACGGTCGTGCAGGCGCCGCAAGCAGAGCGGAAGAACGAGCCGTCCCCGCCTTCGGCAGAGGGGCTGGTCGCAACCGCCCGCCCGAGAGGGAAGGCGGCGGCCTCCTGGGGATTCGGATGCGAGCACGGTCAGGGAGAAGACAGGCGAGGCGGGGAGGGCCCAGAAAGGTATGGTCCGGAACATGTCAACAAGGCCAAGAAGAGGAGGAGCGAGGAGGAGGAGGAGGAGGAGGAGGAGGAGGAGGGCGCTGAGGGCCACGGAGCAGGCGCAGCCACGGTTCCGAGGCGGTGTGACTGATGCGGAGCGTGTGGGCCACACCTGCGCGCGGGGGCGGGATTCGGAGGCGGCCTCATATCGGGCCGATCACGATGAATATGAACCCGAGACGGCAGCTCACCCTGGATACTTAGCCGGCGTTCCGTCGACAGCGCGTCGGACAGCTCACCTGGAACGTGGATGCCACCTCCCGCCGCTGGCCGCCTCAGCGCCCCAGCCGCGCCTGCACCTCCCGCACAAGACCACCTGGGGGTGCCGCCCCCATCAGCCGCCCTCCGCTCCTGCCGCAGGGAGGGGGCCACCTGCGAACCCTACCCCTACCCCCCACGATTTCTGAGGGGGAGGGGGTTCACCTCGCTCGGGAGCTCCCAGACGAAGTGAACCCCACCCTCCCCCTCAGAAATCGTGGGGGGTAGGGGTAGGGTTCGCATGTGGCCCCCTAGCAGGGAGAGGGGATTGTAGGATGCTCGTTTCAGGATCACGTCCAGCCCGCCGCGCCCAGCAGCCGCCCCCGGCGGGGCGGCAGCCCGCCGTCAGGCGAGGCCGCCGCCGCCCGCGCCGCAGGCGTCGCCGTGGCTCGCGGCTATCAAGGCTCTCATGCTGTCATGCTGTGCTGCTGTGCGCCAAGCCTCAAAAAAGTGTCTGAGCTGCTGGCGCTGGAGGAGGAGGAGGAGCAGCAGCAGCAGGAGGAGGAGGAGGAGGAGGAGGAGGAGGAGTTGCAGGAGGGGGTGTGCGAGGGCGACCTCCGAGGCGCGGGTGCGCTCGCTGGGCTCGGAGCTGGCGGGCCTGAGCCAGAGGCTGGACGCGGCAGTCAGGAGCGGAAGGGGGTTGGCCGGAGGTTACCAAAGGGAGATCCGCGTCGTGAGTTGCGTCGCTGGCCCAACCCTCAGCCACGGCAGCCACGCGCAGAGGGCATCCTTCTGTGCGTGGCAGAGGGGGAGGGGGGAGGGCTTCTTTCTTGGAAGCGCTCTTACTTCTGAGGAGGCGCGGGCCGTATCTATAGACATAAGGCTGGCGCCTTCTAAAGAGCAGCCTACTTCTAAGAAGCCTTCACTACTCCCCCTAACCCCTTTTGTGCGCGCCGTCGAAGCCCAGACCCCCGGCGTCATGAGTTCTTGACCATGCTCAGAGGAAGAGCGGGGGAGGAAAACACGGCGCAGTCGATTTTTTGGATCGGCGTTGCTCTGCACCCCCGCGGGGGCGCCCCTGGCGCGCTCGGCGCGCCAAGCAGAAGCCGATCCATAAAGTCCGCTCAGAGATCCGAAGGTTTGTGTCCCTGCCGCCTTCGCTGCCTCTGACGCAGTCGGCCCCCCCCCCTGCGCAAAGCGCTCGCCCCGTTCCCTGCAGGAGCTCGGAGGAGGAGGCGGCGGTCCGTGCGGAGCGTGCCGTCAAGGGCGCGGCCTTGAGCGCCGTGCGGCGGCTGAACGACGCGGATGCCTCGTCGGGCGCTCGGGGCGACTCGCCCGTGCAGAACGCGCTCGGGCACAGGGGCGATCGGCGGCCAAAGCCGGGGCCAGGAGGCAGTTTTCAGCAGCGGGGCGCACGAGACGGGGGCCAATGCACACGGGGGTCAGTCAGAGGGCCGTGTCTTGCAGGATCCTGTGGAGCCAGAGTCCCGGGCTTGGGTGCAGGATCCGGCAGGATCTCGCAGGATCCTGCAAGGCCTCACCGACCCGGGTGTGGATTGACCCGGGTCACAAGATCCCCGACAGCATTGCAGGCAGCGCGGAGCTTGTGTTTGAGACCCTCCATGGCGTCTCCTGGGAGGGGGGCCCGAGCTGCTCCAGATGCTCTCCCCGATGGTCCGGCTGCCTGCAGCAACCCCCGCCACCATGCCAGCGCTGCAGGGAGGAGGAGGAGGAGGAGGAGGAGGAGGAGGAGGAGGAGGAGGAGGAGGAGAAGTTTACGACTCGCTTGGGACCAGCGCCCTGGCTGCACTGGAGCGGGTGTGAAACACCCCATCCCTGTCTTCGGCCTCGTTGTCCTCGCCGTCTGCCTCCCTTCCCTCCCTCCTCATCCTCCTCTTCTTACGCTCGCCTCAGCGCCTGCACGCAGCCATGCTCGCCATCATGGGCGGGGCGTGCCCTCTGGGAGGCCCCAACGACTCGCGGCTCCAGCTCGCACCTGCGCAGAGGGGAAGGCACCCCGCCGACGGCAGGGGGGGGATGGTGAGTCGCTTGCCAAGCATATCCGTATTAGTGCGTACCTCCTGATTGCGAAAACACCACGCGTACCTCTTGAATGCACAGAGACACTGTGTCTGCTCGTATTCTGGGACTCCTTCGTGCACACCAAGATTGCCAGAAGATGTCAAGCCAGGCTCTGAGAACCTGCTGTTTAGGCCTTCGAAGAAGGGAGGAAACAACTGGGGGGGCGCGGGAACCTGCGGAGGCCCGCCCACTTGCACTCGAAAGCTCCGACGCGAAGCTGATGGCGGCGGCGGCGGCCAGCCAGTACCCCCTCGGCAGCCGCGGAGAGGCACGCCCCGAGAGCCCGCGGCCCGGCCCCGCCACGGGGCGGAGCTTCCCTGGAGGACGCGTGGCGGCGAGGGCCGCCGCGCTCGACGCCACGGAGGCCCTCGCTCGCCGCCGCCCGTGCCTCGCCTCCTCCGACGGGGCCGCGGCTTCTCCCCGCCTGGCACGGGATTGACTCTCTGCGGTGCTCTGCCAGTCCGGCCGGCGTCCCGCGCTCGCACGTCCGGTCGATGCGGGCGCGGCGCGACGGGCAGCGCCGCCAGGCGAGGACGGGGCCGCGGTCCTGCTGCGTGTGCCTCTTGCTCACGGGCGTTGCCCCAGGCCGCCCTCTCTCAGGCACCCTGCGGGCCACCGCCGCGGCGCCATCTGTGGAGGCGCTGGCCGGCGCTCTCGCGCTGCCTTCGCGCCCGCTGGCCGGCCGCCCACCCGGCGACGCGCGGCTCGTCGGCCCTGGCTGGGACGCTGAGCTCGGCGTCTGCGCCGACGGCTTGGGCATCGGCCTGTGGGGCATTTGCCTCCTCGCCTCGATCGAGCCCCACTTCCGGGCCGTGGGGCGCCTCGCATGCCTGCACCTGCAGCCGTGGAGGTGCGTCCTGGTGCCGCTGTGGCTGGCCGCCGCTGGCCTGCCAGCCACCCCCGGCGCCATCCGCTCGGCTCTCAGAGAAAGCGCCCCCTGGCTGGTCCGATCTCGACGTAGCCTCCAAAGTCAAGTATCTCGGGTTCGTATTTCAGAGGAGCATGACGTATTGATATTGATAGTTTTCCACATTTCCAGGTTTTCCTGTTCTTCCGCACGGGCTTCAGGGACGCATGGTCGAGCGCGTTCCGTCGCGCAGGTTCTTCGCGTGATGTTCGCGGTGCATTTTTCGCGCATCGGAGCGCCCTCGAAGATTCCAAGTTGCATGCTGTGTTGCTCTTGGGGGGTCCAGGGTCAGCCCTAATGGATTCATGGCACTCTGCCCCAACGAAGTACAAGCAGTGCACGGCCGTGCTTCAGACCGTGCTTGTGCCAACGGCAGAACTGATCACCGTGTACAATGGCTCCGTTGTCTCTGTTCTGACCTACCTGGCCCCGCTGCTGCCCCTGCCAGAGGACCTCGTCAAAGGCGAGCTAGACACGCTGCACCGCATCCTGAAGGCGCCCCTCAAAACATTTGCTTTGAACGACCTGCTGAGCGTTGGGGAGTGGGCGCCCGGGCCCGCGCTGAAGGCGCTGCTGCCTGCAGCCTGGGCCGCTGCTTTGGGGACGGCCGGGACGGCCGAGGTCACCCTCAAAGGGTTGCGCGACTTCGCGGCGGAATGGCAGGAGCGCGCTTACAAAATGCTCTCAGCCCGCACCGTCCTGGAAGGGCGTTGGGCCGCTCCTCTGGACGCGGCCACAATCGATGGCCTAACATATGCTTTCGGTATCCGAGGTTGTGTCGGGCCGGGCGAAAGGGGGGGATTGGGAAAGGGGGGGTTACGAAATTTGCTGCATGCAGCTGGTTTCGGCCCCGCCGAGGGGCCCATTCCTCGATACATGGGCGCCTCCGGCTCCGGGAGGCGCCGGGAAAATCAGCTACGTGAGCTGATTCTCAAACCCCCCCTTTACTATCCCCCCCTTTCGCCCGACCCGATTGTGGTTGGCGCACCTGGCAAGCAGCTCTGCCAGCGACGCCGGCATGCCCTGCCTGCAGGCAGTGCCGCGGCGGAGGATGCAGCCCGCAGGTCCGCTACGCTGCGGGGCGCCGCGCTCGCGGGCAGCGCACCCACGCGCGCGTACTCGGCATCGCTCGGACGTGTGCATTTTTCCTTCGGCGAGGACCATCGAGGAGCATCCTGGATCATTTGGCGAAAAAGCCACGCACGAAACTGAAAAAAGCACAGGGAATGGACGTCCGAGCGATAGTGAGCGTGGCCTCCCAGCGTCTGCGCCCCGAGGCGCTCCACAAGGCCCTCGCCTTAGGCTGCGCGCGCGCGGTGGCCCCAGCGCCCTCCTCCTCCTCCTCCTCCTCCTCCTCCTCCTCCTCCTCCTCCTCCTCCTCCTCCTCCTCCTCCTCCCCCTCCTCCCCCTCCTCCTCCTCCTCCCCCTCTTCCTCCTCCTCCTCCTCCTCCTCCTCCTCCTCCTCCTCCTCCTCCTCCTCCTCCTCCTCCTCCTCCTCCCATGCCGAGCAATTTGCAGCAGCGCTGGGTAAAACGGGGCTAGGATCGGGATAAATCGCCCCCGAGAGTTCCGGAGCGCTCTCAGGGCGTTCCGGAACGCTCTGGAGCGGCCGCGGCGCCCAATACATCCTCCAAGCCCGCCGATTCTCAGGGATTTCGAGTTATCGCGATCCGATTTTGTCCCGATCTTCGCGTCGTTTTACTGGGCGGTGCTCCGACGCCAGCTGGCCTGCACGGCTCCTGGCACGTGCTGGGCCGCATAACGGACGCTAGCGGGAGCATGGCCGACGTCGAACCATGTGGTATCGCTCGGACGTGTGCACTCTTTCTCGGCGGGGATTATTAAGGAGCATCCTGGATCATCCTGCGAAAAAACCACGCACGAAACCGAACAAGGCACAGGGAATGGACGTCCGAGCGACGGGGAGACCACATGCAGGTCGGTCCCCCCGGCTGCGAGACAGATGGGGGTGCGCAGGACACTCCGAACGAGATCTCCCACTGCTCGCCCGGCTGCCGCATAGCGCGGTGGCGTGTCAGCGAGGCCACGCGTTCCATCGCGCACGTGTGCCCCCTGCACCCGGTCCTTGTCCACGGCGTACCTTCGCCTGAGCAAGCTCTTCGGCACCGCCTGCACCCCGGGCCCCGCCCACCCCGGCCGCCTGAGGCCCCGCCTGCCTGCGCCCTGCCTCCCTAAATGAAAGCTGTGCGTGGCCCGCGTAGCCCTTAGCGGAAGAGCTTCGCTCTCGCCCCGCCGACCAACAGAGTGCCCCCTGCGCCGCCCTGGCCCTGGCGCAGCAGCGCATCACGACGACGAGCCGCCGGGCGAGAACGAGCTCCCCCGGGCGGTTGCGCAGTCGGCTGCGTTGCCACACACGCCTGCCACCTGCTCCGCCGCCAGCCTGGCCTGGCCCAGCCGCCTCCAGCGGCGGCCCGCGGCCTTGGCCCGCGCCGCGGCCCGGCGCGTCCCAGGCCCCGCCGCTCTCCCCGCGCGCGCCCGGCGTGCGCTCCCCGGCCGGCGCGGCGGGGGCCCAGCGCCAGCGCGCTCCCAGCGCGCTCCCAGCGCACAGCCGGCACCCGCCGGCAGGGACAGGGCGGAAGCCGCCGCGGGAGGCGCGGAGGCGGCGTCCTTCAGTCAGGAGGGGAAGAAGCACACAGACACAATCAATCGGCGACTCCCGAGAAGGTATGGGGAAATAGGGGAAGTGGGGGGGAAGACGAAAACCCAGAAAATCTGGGACAATATTGGGAATCCGGTTATTTGTGTCTATTAGGTTGTGTGTCCCAGGTTTTTTTTTTGCAATCCTTTTTTTTTTTTTGTTTTTTTTTTTTTGTTTTTTTTTTTTGTTTTTTTTGTGTTTTTTTTTTTTTTTTTTTTGTTTTTTTTTTGCGCACTTCTTCGGCGCTCGCCTGCGCTGGGGTACCGGTCGCCCCGCGGCGCGCGTGGGCGGGCCTGACCCTCCAGAGCAACGGGCGCCCTTCGTGCGCTCGCCTTTCCCTCCTCCCCCCTTCCTCTTCTTCATCCTTCTCCTTGCCTTCCCTTCCATCTCTCCTCGTTCCCGCCCCCCTGGGAGGATGGTAGTGGCCGAGGTGAACTTCCGGCCCGCACCAGATCAGACTGGGCGCCGAAGCGACGTGGGTTTTCAGCTCTGGCTACTCGTTTCCCCTTCGCGCCCTCGTTCCGCTTCTCACTATCCTCCTCCTCCTCCTCCTCCTCCTCCTCCTCCTCATTCTCCTTACCCTTCTCCTTCTCCTCTTCCTTCTCCTCCTCCTCCTTCTCCTCTTCCTCCTCCTCATCCTCCTCCTCCTCCTCATCCTCTTCCTCCTCCCCCTCCCCCTCCCGCTCCTCCTGCTCGTCCTCCTCTCCCTCCCACTCTCTCTTCCTCTCTCTCTCCCTCCTCGAAGAGCGGGGAGGATGATTGGGGGAGGAATTGGGATGATGGAACGATTGAAATTTGCTGCGGGGGCAGAATGATGACGAGGAGGACGATGCAGATGGTGAGGAGGAGTGTCTTGGGGATGAGGATTCAGGTGAGAACGAGGACGGGGTCGAGTTCACGACCTGCGTCAGTTCGGGCGCTGGAGTGGTGCAGATCTTACACTTTACCTCATTCAGTCTCTTGCAGATGGGAGTTTGGATTAGTATGGGTATGAGGTGGGGTGTAATTTACGCGCCAGCTTACGTAGACCATGCTCTGAACTGGAGTGGTAACAAACTGCTCATGCTCCTCCCATCCTTCCCTTTCCTGTTCGCCCTCACTCTCCACCTTTTCCTTCACTCCTTCCCTCATCCACCTTCTTTTTCTTGTTCTTATTCCGCTCGTTTCCTCCTCCTCATCCTCCTCATTCTTCTCTCGGGCACCTGGGGTTGGCGTGTCGTCCATCCCGTGGTTGCTTCGGCAGATGCAGGACCCGTCCTCCCTACCTACCCTTGCTCCATGCCCGCCTGCAGCACCCCGAACCGAGTAGACCCCCCCAGGAAGTCCGATTCGTTCAAGATTTTCTTCTGTCTGGCGTCTTCGCCTCTGCTTCTCTTCTTTCTGGCGTCTCCGCCTCACCGACTGCCCAGGTGGCGATCCTCAAAACACTCTTCGATGCGTGGCTGCCTGCCAGGTGGTTTCTTGGTCCCACGAGTCGGTGTCGTATCTGTCAGACCGCACGCGGGGTGATGACATCCGCCGCATCGTCTCTCGCTATGCCCGTCCCAGCCTCTCTCCAAAGAGAGGCCTACGCGTGATGAGATTTTCCTTGGTGATTTGTTTTTGTTGTATGCCGCACGATGAGATCCCAAGGGCTAAACACTGTCTGGGCAATTTTCTGCCACGTGCCCACGATCGCGACCGCTGCGCGTCCGTCAGGGCCGCTCGGATCCAGGGCACTGCTCGAGACTTGCTCGTGTGAGCGACGGAAGAAAACGAGGCCGACATTCGCGCGTAAGCTTCCCGAGTAAGCTGGCGCGCAAGCGCCCTCTTCCCCACGTGGTGTGCCACGCTGGCGGCCCGCGCAAGCCGCGGCGTGAAGCCGCCATGTCTGGCCGAAGGCCCGTTTCTTTTCGTCGCTCGTGCGTACTTCTTTGGGCTGTGTTCGGGGAGCAAAAACCACGTCATGAACAGAAACTGTCGGAGGTCCGCGCTGATTTCTCGGATCGGCGCTGGACCATCCTTCTCTGGCGCGCCGCCAGGGGGCCCCAGCGCCGATCCTAGGGTAGAAGTCCGCGCGGACCTCCGAAAGTTCATGCTCGTATCATTCATTGTTCCCCTGTGTGTATCCTGTATCCTCAGTCCCCGCTGGCGGTCGTTTTCCCCCTCCCTGCGGCCGCCCGCTGCTGTGGCTACCCCTGCATGCTGGCCAATTCGCTGCAGCGGTGCCCCCGTTTGGTCAGCTCCTTCTGCCAGCGCAGACGACCCCTGCCTGGCCGCCGATGCAAGAAACGGTCCACCCAGATTCTGTGTAGCCTGTGTCCTCATTCCTCCACGCATTCTTCCTGGAGTCCACTGCTACGCCCAGACCTCCGACGTCGTGATTTTTTCAATACGGGGTCCCTGGAAGTCTCGCCCCTTTCCCCAGGTCCGGTTTTTCATCCCGAGTCGTTTTTTGACGGTCCCGGGGCCCGGCGAGGGCCCCCAAAGGCCGAAAATTGCGAAAAACGTCCGTCTTGATTTTTTCAATGCGTTGGATCTCTGGGCGGGGGGCCCGTCGGGGTCCCGTCGGGCCCACCCCTCGGGCGCGACGCGTCCGCCGGGCCCTCCTCCGCCCCCCCGAGAGAGAGAGAGAGGCCTCGCGGGGGGCCTCCTGCCGGGGCCCTCCTTCGGGGCGCGGTCGGGGCCCGCCGCGGGAGGCCCCCTCGGGCAATCCCATATGGCCGCCGCTGGGGCGGCACCCTCCGCCGTGCGGCGGCGGGTCCCCCAGGAGGGAAGGAAACACACAGGTTTTGTGCTTCTGCGCTTTTTCGCTCTCGGCGCTGCAGGTCGTGCCCGGGCCGTGGGGGGGGCCGCGCCGGGCAGGCGTGCTCCAGGCGGCGGGCCCGAGGTCGAGCGAGGAAGACGTCGTCGGCGCACCCAGGGTGGGGAGGAGGAGGAGCGAGGAGGAGGGGGAGGAGGAGGAGGAGGGGAGGAGAGGAGGAGGAGGAGGAGGAGGAGGGAGTAGGAGGAGGAGGAGGGAGGGGGAGGAGGAGGGAGGAGGAGAGGAGGAGAGGAGGAGAGGAGGGAGAGGAGGAGGAGGGAGGAGGAGGAGGAGGAGGAGGGAGGAGGAGGAGAGGAGGAGGAGAGGAGGAGAGGAGGAGGAGGGAGGAGGAGGAGGAGGAGGAGGAGGAGGAGGAGGAGGAGGAGGAGGAGAGGAGGAGGGAGGAGAGGAGGAGAGGAGAGGAGGAGGAGGAGAGGAGGAGGAGGGGGAGGAGGAGGAGGGGGAGGAGGAGGAGGAGGAGATGGAGGAGGAGGAGGAGGAGGAGCGAGAAGGGGCGGGCCTTCTGAGGAAGGCTCGGAGGGCCTCGAGCCTGCCGAGAAATTCTCGGAGCCTGCCCCGAAGGCACGGGGCAGCTCTCAGCAGGCCGCGGGGCTCCTGAGAAGCCCCGCGGCCTGGGAAGGCTTACTCCCTTTCGTTTCCCCCCTCGGCGCGCCGCCGATTTCTGTTGGTTTCTTGGTGCTTGGTTCTGTAGGGAGGGACACCTTGAAGCTTCCAGGGGGTCATTGAGCCGTTGTAAGCTGGTCCCAAGGCAGATTGCATGCGTCGTGGGTCGGTTTGTGGTCTTTCGGTAGCCGTCTGGATGCCGAAAAGGGCGTCAGATAGACAGGGGGGTGGAGGCGGAGGTCTCATCTCCGAGCTTGATGCCTAAATTGGTAAGTCGGATGCTGATACGTCGAATTGTTTGTTGGCCTTACTGTTGGCATGCCCGCGCGCCACGTTTACGATGCATTCGTGAACACCCAATGCGAACGCGAGGCTAGATGAAGAGAGGGAATAGCAGGATCATGAGAACAGCCCATGGGGGGACGAGCAGAGTGCTGGTAGGGATTGATGCGACTTGTCGATTCGATGCAAGAGCCCAGGCAAAGCTGTCACCTTCGCTCGGGAGATGGACGCCAGCGATCAGTGCGCCGCACTGCGGCAGGCCTGCTCCGAGCTTAACGAGGGCATCACCGAGTTGCGGCACGATTTGGACGCCGCCACCCCTCCGATGGTGTCAGAGTCGTCGCCGGATTGCGCTGCCCAAGCTGACGCTGGCTCTGGGAACGTCGGCCAGCTGAGCAACGCCGCCGCAGAAGGCTTCGGTAGCAACTCATGGGAGCCTTGTCTGTTTTCGCAACGCCGCCTCTAGAGTGCACTAGCGGTTGCTAGCGTCTGGCATTCGACGAGGAAGCGCTGCTGTAGCGTGGATTTAGCGTCGATTGGCGTCGACTAGCGTCGACTGGCGTCGGTCAGCGTCGATCCGCAGGAGCCAGCAGGATGACATGGGAGGCTCCCACGAGTTGCCACATACAGTCGGGGCGCTGAAGAAGGAACCCTTTTCATTGGGGAGGGGCTCGGTGTTCCCTGAAATTTTCAAAGTTTGTATCGGGTTTTCCTGAGGTTTTCCATGGGAAATCGAGGTTGAACTTATGGGAAACAGGGGCCTCGTTCCTTATTTAGGGTTCCTCAGGTCAACGCCCCGACTGTAGAAGGCGCGCTTGCACCTGGGAGTCAGCCGCCGGCACAGTGCGGCACCCGAGCCGCAGCGCGAGGCGTACGGGCGCTGGCGTGGCAGCAGCAGCAGCCGCTGCAGCGTGTAGCGCCCGCGGCCAGCACTGGTGCGGCGGGCTTGGTGCTTGGCGTGAGCATGCCAGCCACTGCTCAGCAGCGGCCGGCACACTGGGGCGTGACCACCAGCTAGGATGCAACTCTTGGGAGGTCGGATTCAGCATCGGCGCTGGCATATACTTGGTCGAAAGCCGGCCTAACCCCGCACAGTCCCATTCATAATGCAGCGCCGTTCCGGTTTATCCAGCTCGATCGCCCATCCCGATGCATCCGGCTGAATCCGGGGGGGCTGATCCAGCAACATGGCCCCCTACTACTCGGGTTCCGCATCCTTCATGGTCCTCGCGAAGATCTCCCAGCAGTTGCCTCCTGACGCCAGCCAGCTCATCGCCGCGGGCCCGCCCCTATCCTCGGGGGTGGACAGACCTCCTACCCTGACACGTCGATTGAGGAATTGGCCGTTCTCGGTTCGCGAGAGGGCGTCGCGGCCGTCATTTTTGCGGGTCCAGGTCCGTCGGTTTCGGTCCCAAGCCGTTTTCACTAAGGGGAGGTCCACTAAAGGGAGGTTTATCCACCGCCGATATCCGCGCGGCACCGGCTCGGCAGCCCCCCGCCGCGGGCCGTGTCCCCGGGCGCGGTGGTCGTGCACCGCCGGCTCCCGCACGGCCCGCCGGAGGGGGGCCAGCACGCCTGCCGGGCGCCGGGCGCTGCCTCGGCAGCGCCCCAGCCTGCCCGGGCAGGGCAGTAGCACTCAAACGACGCGAAGATCGGGACAAAATCGGATCGGGATAACTCGAAATCTCTGAGGATCGGCGGGTTTGGAGGATGTATTGGGCGCCGCGGCCGCTCCAGAGCGTTCCGGAACGCTCTGAGAGCGCTCCGGAACGCTCTGGAGCGATTTGTCCCGATCCTAGACTTGTTTTAAGGACAGCAGTCGCGCCTCCAGAGCAGCGCACCGCTTAGGCAGAGTGCTGAGGACAGGGTTTGGCAGACGGAACGCCTGCTGGGCAAGCAGGGGGGCGGGCCTGCCTTGACTCGGGGTCCGCCCGCACTCTGGCCGATCTCGTGGGCAGGGCGGACATCCCCCCCTCTTCTCCAGCTCCTTCGATACCGATTTCCGCCCTACTGTGCCGTCGCTGTTTCTGGAATACCTTTGTGGAAAGATCCGGTCTATTCTTCTGAGGCGGGAATTCCCGCCCTTTTTTTTCTTATAGTTTGGGGTGCATTTCCGACAAAATTGGAAGTCGGAAGATCAACCAAAGTATACGGCGGGCCAGAGTCAGGGTGAGGGCAGGGTTGCGTCCTCGGCCGTCCAGGGCGCCTTCTTCGGGGAACGCCTTGGGGCGGTCCGTCGTCCGTCCAGGCCTCCTTGAGGCGTCTTGGAGGTGTCTTGCGGGCCTCTTGGGGATTCCGCGGGGGCATCCGATGCGTTTTTGGGGACCCTGCGCGCCGTCGAGTCTAGGAAGTTTTCGCTCCTCTTGGGGTATCTTGGATGCTGCTGGAATGCGAATGCTATCCGCATACTTGCCTCAAGAACGCGTTTCGCTTACCATCCGTCCTGGAGTGCCCAACACGAAATGGAGGTCCTGACGCCGTCGGGGCCGCCGAAGTTCGGACCCAAGGATGGGGTAGGGTGAGGGTCTCCACGGGACTGGGGAGAACTGGCTGGAGACGAAGCTATCGATCACCTTCGCCGAAAGGGCTCGGTGGGATGAGTCCCGAGCTCAGACTGGATGTTTCGAGGTCGTGAATTGCCAGCTAGCGCTCCCACAACCACCGTGTGGCCATTGATGTATGTGTGTGTGTGTGTCCTTGAGTCGGTGTAGCAAATGAGTTGGGATTGCGATACTGCGCTCACTATTGTGCTCACCGGCTGCCAATATTGTTTCATTATTTAACGGTCTTTCTTCAAATGGGCGCGACAGCGGCCAGGCACAGGGCATAGTGTGGACGGACATGTCAGTGGGCCTTGCGGAAGAACAATTCGTGAACACGCTGGCGAGGAGATTCGTGGGCATGGGTGGCAAACAATTGTAGGGACCACAAGGTGCGTTTTGTGCGTGTGTGAGGGCGGCCATGTTGAAACATGTGTTTTGTGTCGGCCTGATCCCGAAAAACTTGGCACCAGGGCCAGAGAGCACGCTAGGAGCGGAGACCTGTGCATTTTGCTGATTCACCCCCAAAGTGCCCCCGATCCCTGGCTTCAGTCGGCCGTGAGCGCATATCAGTGCCGCCTGCTGGTTCGACGTCGTGGCTCACTTGGCTGGCAAGTGAGATGGGGCGTGTCGGCTGCCGCGGGAAAAAAGTATGGGAACGGCGAGGCTTCGGTCATGGAAGCCCTTGCGCTAGCATGCGCACAACGTGTCTCTCCTTTGCAGGGGCTGTGCGCTGCCCCTCTCTCTGGAGTCAATTCTGCAGTACCGGATGTATGTTTCCGAGCGGCCTGTTGGCGGGCATGGCCCATAAAGTTGGCAATTCGGAGTTACAGTCAACGCGCCCAGTAAGGACGCGCGCCTTCATCTAGGGTGCCCTTGTGTCCTTGCCGCTGCGGCCCGTGCTTAGCCGTTTCCATTTGTCGCCCGCCGCCCAAACAAATCATAATTTCGGCATCCAAGGGTCTTGCGTCCTTACCACCCGTCCTTAATACACGTTTTCACTGTAGGCCAACTCCTCACCCGCCTTCGTGGAGGTGGGTGAACTCTCTATTGCTCCCAGGCGGTTCCGGCCTGTCGGTCTACGAGCGGCTTCTCCCCCGCCTTGCCCCGATACTTCCCTGGTCTAGCCCCCGTGGGCGGATACGGCCAGGACGCTGAGGCGAGGAACGGTTTGCGTTCGGAAGGGGCTCGATGTTCCACCATGGCTGCTCCTCTGGAACTCTTCGTGCACGCGGGCGCTCCCGGGGCCAAGAAGGGGCGCCGTTTCGTAGCTATCGTTCCTCATTTCAGCAGCCCGACTGTATTGCCCCTGACTCCAGAACAACTCTTAAAGCTTCGCGTGTCCCCACCAGCCCATCCAGCAATGATGCCCAGGCGAGTCCCACCAGCCCTCTGGGCGTAGGTGGTCTAGAGAGCTTTCTCTTCCAACCCCCATTCTTCCCCTTCGGGGATGGGTTTATCACTGTTCCCTGTTAAAGTACACCCCCTCCCCCAGGCGATCGGCGGCTAACTAGGAACCATGCTCCCCCCCCCACCATCCTTGTCACAAGAACAATTCCAAACGCTCTCTGCCTCCACATTTGGAGCATGCGCGGCCAACCCGATGCGGTACCCCCACCATCCCTGTCAAAAAAAATTACACAGTCCACTTTGGGGCAAAATCTTGAGCCATGTTCATGAGGCCCGCGAGCACTTCGTATTGTTTTTGCCAGGGAAGGCGGGGGTGTCAGCATATTGCCTGCTGTGCGTAGGGCTACCATCCCTAACAAAAAATTCAAAATGCACTTCGCGGTTACACTTGGATAGTGCGCGGCCACCCCGCGATCACTGTCAAGTGGTTTTGGACAGGGACGGCGGGGGTGGTGGCGTATGGCCTGCTGTTTGCAGGCCCACCAGACAAAATGATGGGCATTGGTTTTCGACAAGATGGTGGGGGCCGACATGTTTCTCGATGTTGTGCTGTCACGTGCGCAGGCGCACCTGACACACTCTGCACCTGCCCCGAACGTGGCGCACCTGGCGCGGCTGGAGTATGCGGCACACCTGGCGCACGCGGAGCACGTGGCGCATCTGGCGCGCCCGGCGTGCCTGGCACGCTCGGGCCCCAGGGGTGCCTGGCAGGCGTGGCGCGCCTGTCACGCGTGGCGCGCTTCGCCCCAGCGTCGCACACATGGGGTCGGTTTTGGTTCCCAGTAGCTGTCCATCCAAAGACGAAGAGGGGCGCAGGAGGCCCTCGGAGGGTCGCCGTGGCCTGCCGAACACGTGGGCTGGGCCGTGCTGCGCGCTGGGGGCACAGCCGCTGGCGCCCACGCACGCGGGGCCGGCTGTGCGCGTGCAGGGCCTCCTCCTCCTCCTCCTCCTCCTCCTCCTCCTCCTCCTCCTCCTCCTCCCCCTACTCCGCCTCCTCCTCCTCCTCCTCCTCCTCCTCCTCCCTCCTCCCCTCCTCCTCCTCCTCTCCCTCCTCCTACCTCTTCCCCTCCTCCCCTCCTCCTCCTCCTCCTCCTCCTCCTCCTCCTCCTCCTCCTCCTCCTCCTCCTCCTGGGCTGCGGGGGGTCCGGCTTCTCCGTGTGCACTGCAGTCTGGGCTTCGTGGCAACGTGACTCGAGCCGAGCATCCTTGTCCTCCTCCCCTCCCCATCCCTCCCCCGCTGGTCTTCGAAGCGCTGCAGAGGGCAGGAGCGGAACTGGGTCGCCCTTCGTTCCAGCAGGCCCGAGCTGCCGAGCTGCCGCCCCGAGGCAGCCGGGCCCATGTGTGCGTCCGTCCGGCGGCAAAGCTACCAGAGTGAGGGAGAGAGGAGCTGGGGCGGAGGAGGGGGTGGAGGCGGAGGGGGCGGGGGAGGAGGAGCGGGCGACATCAACTGACCACTTCACCCAGCCTGGACAGTCCGGTCCTGGGCCCAGGGTCGGACTGGCCGGGCTGGGTGAGGTGGTCAGCTCACGTCGCTTGGGAGGCCCTGCGGCTCCATCGAGGCCGTGGTATCGGACACCCCAGACCCCCTCGAGTTATGAAAAAAACACGACGGGAGGATTTTCACTATTTTTGGCCTTTGGGGCCCTTACCAGCCCTCGGGACCGTCAAAAAACGACTCAGGACGAAAAACCGGTCCCGGGGAATGGGTCGAGACCTCGGGGGGTCGACGTCATGAAAAAATCATGACGTCGGGGGTCTGGGACCCCCGCTGGGGTGCACTTGGCTGCAGACATCCTTCGCATTCTGAGCCCCAGCCAGCGTTTCCGACATCGGCCTGCAGGGGTGGGGTTCGCATGTTCGGCGGCGAGCCCAGGGGGGGAAGTGGGAGGGGGCGGGCCCTGTCAGACGGCTCGGCAGGTCTCGGGCCTTCTGAGAAATGTTTCGGAGCCTCCCCCGAAGACAGAAAAACTTGGAAGACGCGGGGATTTCTGCGAAGTCCCAGCGCCTTCCGAGAAGGCCGGCCCCTTTTCAACTTCCCCCCTGGGCTCGCCGCCGACGTGTAGTTGCCTAACCCCGTGCCCCGGATAATAAAGCATACCCCCCCCAACATTTGAGTGCTGACTCTCTCCGGCCAAGACAGAGTTGGTCGGGGAAGAGGGGCGGCGAGGCCGAACTCCATTCTCGCCGGGGGAAGCACGAATCGAAGTTGCTATCTTCTTATGTCAGTCCTTGAGGGGCTGGAGCGCCCCTGCCTGGGCCTCCCTGCCCCCCCCCGTGCCGCAGGCATGGCTTCCTCCAGAGGCGGCCCCCCGATCCACGTCTGAGCCGGCCGCCGCGTCCGCTGGGGGGGGGAGGAGCAGCAGGGGCAACGTCAGGGGCTCTCCTCCTCCTCCTCCTCCTCCTCCTCCTCTTCCTCCTCCCCCTCCTCCTCCTCCTCCTCTCCTCCCCTCCTCCTCCTCCTCCTCCTACTCCTCCTCCTCCTCTCTCCCTCCTCCCGCCTCCTCCTCCCTTCCTCCCGCCTCCCTCCCCTCCTTCCTCCTCCTCTCCTCCTCCTCCTTCTCCTCCATCCCTCCTCCTCCATCCCTCCTCCTCCTCCTCCTCCTCCTCCTCCTCCTCCTCCTCCTCCTCCTAGCCCCTCTGGGCCCGAGGGAGGCTCGGGCCGTCCCCCGTGCGCTCTTCAGCGGGGTGCCGCACGGGGGAGCCGAAGGCGCCGCACGCTCCGCCGTGTGCTGTTACCTCAGGCGCTGCTGGCGTGCGACGGGGCTGCCTCGGGCGTGGGGCGAAGTTGGCGGAGCAGGTGCAGCAGCGCGGCCTCGACGTCCACGAGCTCGTAGCGGTGCAGTCCTGCCACGGGGAGTCCCTGATGGCGAAGCACGCGACGAGCACGGCGGCCAGCCCAGTGGTGGTGGGCCGGCACGGGCCGCTGGTCCCGGCGGCGTTGGCGCCGTCGGAGCCGCCCCCGGGCTCCTGGGGCCACGAAGCGCTGTACCGGGCGAAACGCGGGGAGCAAGGGCCGTGCTGGGTGGTGGCGGACGCATGCGGGCGGTGCCACTGGGACCTTCGGTGGAGCTCCCCTTGTGGGGCCACGAAACTCTGTACTGGGTGGGCGGAACGCAGGGAGCAAGGGCTGTGATGGGTGGTGGCGGACGCATGCGGGCGGTGCCACTGGGACCTTCGGTGGGGCCCCCTTCTGGGGCCACGAAGCGATGTACCGGGTGGGTGAAACGCAGGGGGCAAGGGCTGTGCTGGGTGGTGGCGGACGCACGCTGGCGGTGCCACTGGGACCTTCGGTGGGGCCTCCTAATGGGGCCACGAAACGCTGTACTGGGTGTGTGAAACGCAGGGAGCAAAGGCTGTGCTGGGTGGTGGCGGACGCACGCTGGCGGTGCCACTGGGACCTTCGGTGGAGCTCCCTATGGGGCCACGAAGCGCTGTATTGGGTGGGTGAAACGCAGGGAGGAAAGGCTGTGCTGGGTGGGGTGGCGGACGCATGCGGGCGGTGCCACTGGGACCATTCGGTGGAGCCCCCATATTGGGCCACGAAGCGCTGTATTGGGTGGGTGAAACGCAGGGAGCAAGGGCCGTGCTGGGTGGTGGCGGACGCATGCGGGCGGTGCCACTGGGACCTTCGGTGGAGCTCCCCTTGTGGGGCCACGAAACTTTGTACTGGGTGGGTGAGACGCAGGGAGCAAGGGCTGTGATGGGTGGTGGCGGACGCATGCGGGCGGTGCCACTGAGACCTTCGGTGGAGCCCCCTTATGGGGCCACGAAGCGCTGTACTGGGTGGATGAAACGCGGGAAGCAAGGGCTGTGCTGGGCAGTGGCGGACGCACGCTGGCGGTGCCACTGGGACCTTCGGTGGAACTCCCTATGGGGCCACGAAGCGCTGTATTGGGTGAGTGAAACGCATGGAAGAGGGAGGAGGGGGGAGGAGGGGGAAGAGGAGGAGAAGAGGAGAGGAACGCGGGGACTGTTTCTTCAAAACGAGGACCCAACAGCACAGGTTGGTTGGGAAAAACAGCTTGCGAGATGGCCTGGTTTAGCACCGAGTCAGGGCACACATTGAGCTCGTGGGCCCATTGTGTCATCTTCTTCGGGCCACTCATCAACATCAATTTCTACAGTGCTAGGCTCCCTAACCTATTCAAGCGAGGAATAGCGTTCCCCCGACTCCTCGCTTCCAGTGTTCGCCCGTTGGGGCCGTTCACCGCAAATTTTGGAAAAGGGACTTGAATTTATCAGCGCGCGATTCGACCGCAAGCTTGTGCTGATCCAACTGCGCTGGGCTTTTGCAAGACTACAATTGGATCCAGAAGTAGGCAGTCCACCCTGGGCCTGGGGACCCAAGGGAGTTCCCCCCTGCACCTCTAAAGCACGCGTGCGGAGCTGCTCCCCCGAGTTTCGCAGGACCACCTCGAGGGGGACCCTCAAGACTGGAATCGCACCTACAGTGAACGAGAGAGTTGTTCAATCGCAGAGCACAAAGTCAATGAGCGCGCCAGCTCCGAGGTTTCATTTTGTCATGTTGTTGGCACAGCGGCGGTCACAATGGCTGCCGACAGTCAATCCGCAAGGCCCGTGCGCGACAGAGCTGCGGGGATCATGTTGAATTCTCATTTGGCGATCCACGGCAGCTGCAGCGACCACAGCATGCCACGAGCCTGGTACCGACCGATGTTGGCCCCCGTGAGCCCGAGGTTGCTGTAGCCGAAGAAGGTGGCCACCACGATGGAGTAACCCTTCGACATGGACTACCATGGCCATGAAGCCGTCGTGCGACTTGGGAAGATCAGGTGTTGCCAGCATCCATTGTGCCGCCTGAACTGCTCCGAGACGATGTGTTTACAAATGACCGTTTGACAGTTACCATTCGCCTCCTTCGTTCGCGTGCGCGGACTGCTGAGTTTAAGGACGCTTGGAAGACTGACGAGCGGCGTTAGTATATATAGTTAGATACACACGTCTGAAATACATGTATACATATAACGGCGCACCGGGTCCGGGGGCCCGGGGCCGGGACCCCGACCGCAAATGTGCACCCCGGGGGGCCCGGAGGCTCGTCGGGGCTTGCCGGAGGCCTCCCCAGTCAGACAAGACGGCCCAAGAAGCGCCCAAGACGGCCCAAGAAACTTCCAAGAGGCCTCCAAGAGGGCTCCGAGATGCTGAAGATGGCCTCCAGACGTCCAAGGACGCCCCCAAGAGGCCCCAAGAAGCCTCCAACATGCGTCCCAAGAGGGCCCCTAGACGCAAAAATTGGCCCATTCCCTTCGTAAAACGTACATTTTCAACAAAGTTGTCTTTTGGGCTTTCCGACGTTACAGGACGGCCCAAGAGGCGCCCAAGACCGCCCCAAGACGGCCCAAGAAGCTTCCAAGAGGGCCCCAGGACAGCCCAAGAGGGCCCCAAGACGGCCCAAGAGGCGCCCAAGATGGCCCAAGAGGGCCCCAAGACGGGCCCAAGAGGGGGCCCAGAGGGGGACCACGAACCGCAAGCTCGAGCCTTCCGCCCCAAGAGGCCGCCAGGAGGCCCCCAGGAGGCCCCTCAAGAGGCCCCAGGAGACCCCAGACGTCCAAGGACGCCCCCAAGAGGCTCCAAGAAGCCTCCAACATGCGTCCCAAGAGGGCCCCTAGACGCAAGAATTGGCCCATTCCCTTCGTAAAACGTACATTTTTAACAAAGTCGCCTTTTGGGCTTTCCGACGTTACAGGACGGCCCAAGAGGCGCCCAAGACCGCCCCAAGACCGCCCAAGAAGTTTCCCAGAGGGCCCCAGGACAGCCCAAGAGGGCCCCAAGACGGCCCAAGAGGCGCCCAAGATGGCCCAAGAGGGCCCCAAGACGGGCCCAAGAGGGGGCCCAGAGGGGGACCACGAACCGCAAGCTCGAGCCTTCCGCCCCAAGAGGCCGCCAGGAGGCCCCCAGGAGGCCCCTCAAGAGGCCCCAGGAGACCCCAGACGTCCAAGGACGCCCCCAAGAGGCCCCAAGAAGCCTCCAACATGCGTCCCAAGAGGGCCCCTAGACGCAAGAATTGGCCCATTCCCTTCGTAAAACGTACATTTTCAACAACGTTGTCTTTTGGGCTTTCCGACGTTACAGGACGGCCCAAGAGGCGCCCAAGACCGCCCCAAGACGGCCCAAGAAGCTTCCAAGAGGGCCCCAGGACAGCCCAAGAGGGCCCCAAGACGGCCCAAGAGGCGCCCAAGATGGCCCAAGAGGGCCCCAAGACGGGCCCAAGAGGGGGCCCAGAGGGGGACCACGAACCGCAAGCTCGAGCCTTCCGCCCCAAGAGGCCGCCAGGAGGCCATCAGGAGGCCCCTCAAGAGGCCCCAGGAGACCCCCAAGAGGCCCAAAGGAGGCCCAAGGACAGCCCAAGAGGGCCCCAAGACGGCCCAAGAGGCGCCCAAGATGGCCCAAGAGGGCCCCAAGACGGGCCCAAGAGGGGGCCCAGAGGGGGACCACGAACCGCAAGCTCGAGCCTTCCGCCCCAAGAGGCCGCCAGGAGGCCCCCAGGAGGCCCCTCAAGAGGCCCCAGGAGACCCCAGACGTCCAAGGACGCCCCCACGACGCTTCGCGTCACCAATTTCTTCTCACAACGGTTCCTGGGTCTGTGACTCGACAGAACCTAAGCGCGCGCGAAGCGCGCGCGTGGTTCTAGTATAGATATACATTGTCAATATACGAATGCCCTTACCCCAAGCCTTGCTGTCATACGAATTGATCTTGGACTCCTCATGGATGTGAGTCTCTACGATCGCATAGAAGTCGCAATCCTGGTCCGTGATCCAGGTCCATGCCTTCCCCCCATGCAGGTTGTGTTGGCGAAAAGAGTCTCGACGTCGTCGCGCTCGTCGCCCCCTCTGCTGCATCCTCGGCCTGTGTGGTCTTCGGCGGCGCCTGCACGTCAGATAGTCAACCCTCGACTGTGCTGCCGCGCCAGCAGTCTTACTCTTGCCTTTGATGTGTGCAGCCGCCTCCATCTTGGCCTTGGATATCCGCTTGGCCTCCTCCTCGATCTTTGCGGCCTCTGCGGCGACCACTGCTTCGCTGGGGGCTGCCGTACTTGCTGCTGCTGTCTGTGCCTCGCCATTGCTGCCGGCACTAGCTGCTGCTCCTAGCTCAGCTGCATCACCAGCTGGGACAGCCTCACCTTGACGCCCACGCCGTTTCTTGGCCATGCGCATCTCGACGTCAGACCTCATTTTGGCCATCTGGTCCAACCAGGCGCGGACCTCGTTCTCCTTGGCCTGCATGGCCTCCGCGGTCTGCCCGAGGTGGGCCTTGAGCATCTTCAGGGTGGCCTTCTCTGGCTCCTCGCATTCGAGATCATCGACGTTCGAGAAAAACGTCCGATCCCATGTGCATTGAAATATTGGCTTGGTATCCTGCTGCTTGGCCGCGTCCGCCACACCCTCGGCCTGATCGCCTCGCACGCCCTCGGCGTGGGCTGAGGCCTGGGTGGCGGCGCGCCGCTCTGCCTGCGCGCGCGCGCCGCTTCAGTGGCGGCAAGAGCCTCCTTCTCCTCTGCTAGCTCCCTTTGACCTTTCAACCTGCTCACGTTGGCCACCGGCCGCGAGTGGCGGTGGTCGGCGTCGCGGTGCTGGCCGTCGGCCCCCAGCGCCTCAACGGGGTGCTTGGAGGCCTCGACCTTCTTGGACTCTGTGGCAAGCTTCGACACCTGGGACTGGAGGCTCTGCTTCAGCTCGTCGTCGTCGTCGCTGGCCGCCAAGGCGAGCGGGAGGAGCTCGATGACGGCCGCTGGGTCCTTGGTCTTGCTCGCGGTCTTGAATGGGCTGCTCGGCTTGCTACCGAATGAACTGGTAGGACCTCTGCCTCAAGATACCCTTGGGTGAACCACCATGCCGTCCTCCTCCTCCTCCTCCTCCTCCTCAACGATGGGACGGCGGAAGTGCACACCACGTTCCCGCGATACTGAACGGCCCTTGTGTAGGATCTCTCTCTCTCTCTCTCTGCGACGCCTACATATACAGTTGTCGAGCTTCAGGATCTTGTTGTATTCGCACTTCTTGCACCCCTGACAACGTGTCCATGCTCGCTTGGTAGCCATGACAAATATCCTCAGTTTTAGTCAGTCGCTGGGCGGTCTAACGGAAAGCAATGCAGATTGGCGCTCGTCCAGAGTCCTTCAAGTGCCGCATGGAGGCACAGAGGATGGGCCCCGCCAAAATAGTTCGGGCCCAAGCACTTGATAGGGGGATAGAGAAGAGGAGGAGGAGGAGGAGGAGGAGGAAGAGGAGGAGGAGGAGGAGGAGGAGCAGGAGGTGGGGGAGGGGAAGGGGGAGGGGAAGAGGGAGAGGGAGGGGGAATGGGAGGAGGGACAGGCATGCCACCCCGATGGCTCTCGCCTCAGCGCCGGCCACATGTCCAACTCAGGATCGGGCCCTCGCTCGCGCAAGTGCTCGGCGTTCCCTTGGAAGTCTCGCGGTGGCTGGTTCCCGGACTCGTGCCCTCGTACTCGGGTGGTTCTCGCCTTGGTGCTGGCCGCACTTCCCAGTAGGGGTCCCACGCTGCACCCGCCTCAGCGGCGGCCGCACCCCCCACTCGGAAGAGCGATCTCGCCTCAGCGCCAGTCTTTCCAGGGATGCCTTGCGGAAAGCGGTGCGCGCGGCCCTGTGGCGCTGGAGGCCTTCCCCTTGGCGCCGACCGCAGCGGCTCGCAACTTAAACTGTGCCCCAGTGTGAGGCACACTGCTGGCTTGGAGTGCTACTCCTATGCTGGCCGCACTTCCGACATGGAGTGGTGCCCCCGCTTCGGCGCTGGTCGTGCTCACGGCTTGGTTCCGTGCTGTCGCCTCAACGCCAGTTATACTACCAGCTCACAGGGAGCTCGCTTCGTCCCGGCCGCACTCCTGGCTCGCAGTGGTGATGTTGCTTCGATTCTGGCCATATTTCAAGGGCGTAACGGTGTTCCCGCCTCAGCCTTGGCCAATTCCCAGCTTGGACTGCTGTTTGGCTTAAGCGCCAGCTGCCTCTTCAGCGCAGATGCAAAAAGGTTACAATAAGAACGGCGACAGACAGACGCTCATGGTCGAAACCAGTTGCCCTAGCCAGCCCACCAGCCCAACAGAGCAGCCAGCCAGGCCAACCAGCCAACCCGCCCACCCCCGCCGCATGCCATCCGTCACCACCGAGATGACAAACATCGCGCTCCGCGGGCCCAGCGCGACGGCCAGGGCGGGTCAAAGCGCCATGGCCTTGTAGGGCGCGGAGCTCCATGGGAACTTCTGCCAGGGAAGATGGCCCCCCTCAGCGCGCCCCCCGGGGGCCCCTTCTCCTTCTCCTCCTCCTCCTCCTCCTCCTCCTCCTCCTCCTCCTCCTCCTCCTCCTCCCCCTCCTCCTCCTCCTCCTCCTCCTCCTCCTCCTCCTCCTCCTCCTCCTTCTCCTCCCTCTCCTCCTCCTCCTCCTCCTCCTCCCTCCTCCCCCTCCTCCTCCTCCTCCTCCTCCTCCTCCTCCTCCTCCTCCTCCTCCTCTTCACAGGGAGGGACCTCTGCCAGGGAAGATGGCCCCCCTCGGCGCGACACGCTGCTGCCACGTCTCCATCCCGTCCGTGCGCACGCCCTGGACGGACGGGCTCCCGAGCCTGCTGCTGATCCGCTTCTCGGCCCCCGCCGAGACACGCGGTGCCCTGGCCGGCCCACGAGCCAGCGCGAGCCCGCCCGCCTTCCCGCGCCGCCGGCCTGCCCCCCCGTCACCGCAGAGGGAGGGCGGGACATGTCTCCTTCCCGCGGCACCACCACCGGCTTTCTACCTCCCGGGACTTCGCCACCGGGCTCCTGTCCAAGGTGTACCTTTTCCTGCACATCATCTTCGGCACCGCCTGTTCCCAGGGCTTCGCCCTCTCCCGCCGCCGTGAGGCCCCGCCTTTTTTCGCCCTTTCCCTGCTAATTAAAGCTGTGCGCGTCCAGCTTAGCTTTCAGCGGAAGAGGTTCGCTCTCGCCCCGCAGATCAAACACATCTCCTTACCGCGAGAAGGCAGCACATGGGAAACACTCAGTGACCCCCCCCCTGCCCCCCATGTTCAGAGTTGGAACGCGCATGGGGGACTGCGGTCGAGGTGCAACTCTTCAGACCCACCGCCAACTTTGAACATTGGGGGGAAGGGGAGGCGTACACATATGAATGTGGCATGAGTGTTCGCTATTTTTTCCGAGGCCTGTACGTAAGTCGCCCTCCCCGGGCCCAGACGGGACAGCCGGGGAGGCCACACCGCCGTGGCACTCTTTGCAGGGGCCGCCCTCCACAGGCACTCGCGGCGGGGACAGCGAAGGCCCCCGTTTCGGCGTGGCTGATTCTCTTCCGTCCCCCCCCTCGTGTCCACACGCGGGAGGGAGGCTGCCCTCCACCGTCCACGCAGGGGCGGCCAGGGGCCTCGGGCCGCTGTCGGAGTCGATGTCTCACGCCTCGCGCCCCCACCAGCCCAGCCAGAGACGATGCCCAGGCAGGGTTAGACGGGGGGTGGAGAAACATACAGTCGGGGCCCTGAAGAAGGAACCCTTTTCGTTGGGGAGGGGCTCCGTGTTCCTTGATTGTTTCGCAGCTTGCCTTAGGTTTTCCTTAGGTTTTCGATGGGAAATCGAACTTTAACTGATGGGAAAAAGGGGCCTCGTTCCTTATTTAGCGTTCCTTAGGTCAACGCCCCCACTGTATGGTGAAGCAGAGGGGCCCACAAGGGTGACCCCAACTGGAGACTTCTGCAGGCCTCTTGGGGCCACCTTGCGGCTCTCCCGGGCCCATGTTCTTTGGAGCCGCGGAGGCCCTCCGTCGGGGCCTCGAGGCCACCTTGGAGGGCCTCGGCAAAGAAAGCCAGGTTCTGCTCAGGGGTCCCACATCGGAGCCTCTAATGTCATCTCTTGGGGGCACTTTGGGGCCGTCTCGGAGTCCTTCTGTCGGGCCGGACGAAAGGGGGGGGATTGGGAAAGGGGGGGTTACGAAATTTGCTGCATGCAGCTGGTTTCGGCCCCACCGAGGGACCCATTCCTCGATACATAGTCGCCTCCGGCGCCGGGAGGCGCCTGGAAAATCAGCTACGTGAGCTGATTCTCAAGCCCCCCCTTTGCTATCCCCCCCTTTCGCCCGACCCGATTCCGGGCCCCTCGTGAGTTTCTCTTGGGCGATACTGAAGCTATCCGGGGGCTTCCGAAGCCAGTCGGAAGCGAAAGTGCGAGAAGACACGCGTCAATGGAACCACACGTGGTGCCTGAAGGGCCTCGGGCCTCGGGGTACCCTTGGTATCGGGGGTGGACAGACCTCCTACCCTGATGCGTCGATTGAGGAATTGGCCGCTTTCGGTTCGCGAGAGGGCGTCGCGGCCGTCATTTTTGCGGGTCCAGGTCCGTCGGTTTCGGTCCCAGGCCGTTTTCACGAAGGGGAGATCTACGAAAGGGAGGTTTGTCCACCGCCGAGGGTACCGCCCTCTGGCATCTGGGAGAGCTGATGGAGGCCATCTTGAGCCACCTTGGAGCACTTCGGGGCCAGCGCGGACCCTCTGACACCCTGCGACAGGGGGGGCGTCCAGACACAGGGCAGATGGCATGGGGAGGGGTCAAGTTCCCAACGGGAGCGCCCGAAGCTGCCTCGCTCCTTTCCGCCCGCCTTCCCACCGTATAAGCAGCACCGTGCACCCAAGGCTCGGCATATAGATATACATATTTACGTATATAAACTCTCGCCTGTCTCGTCAGTCAGTTCATTGCACAGCGGCGGCTCCTGTGTGGTTGCCTTCGCGCCCGTTCACGATAGAAAAAGGAGCCCTGGCCTGGGAAGTAAATGCCCAGGCTATGTATCGGAGGTTGGGGGGTGAGATCGCAGTGGAACGGAGACCCCACACCTGGAAATCGTATAGTTTCGTTCGTGTCGTGCGTGCGGGCGAGGCGAAGCTGCGTGGGCGCGCGAGAGGAATGAACCCGCCGTTGCTAGGGCGAAGTCAAGGCAAATGTTTATCCTTCGTCCGCCCGTCCGGCGGTGGCCCTCGGTGTCCCGCGGTGTCCCGTGGTGTCCCGTGGTGTCCCGTGGTGTCCCGTGGTGTCCCGTCCGTCCGTCCGGCGGTGGCCCTCGGTGTCCCGCGGTGTCGAGTGGTTTTCCGTGGTGTCCCGTTGAGTGAGATCGATAGTGAGATCGATAGTAAGATCCGTGGTGTCCCGTGGTGTCCGATGGTGTCCCGTTGAGTGAGATCGATCGTGAGATCGATAGTGAGACCGATAGTGAGATCGAGAGGTGTCCCGCGGTGTCCCGTGGTGTCCCGTGGTGGCCCGTGGTGTCCCGTGGTGTCCCGTTGAGCGAGATCGATAGTGTGAACGACAGTGAGATCGACAAGTGCCCCGTGGTGTCCCGTGGTGTCCCGTTGAGTGAGATCGATTGTGAGATCGATTGAGTCAGATGTTGGTTCCCCCCTCTCCCCCCCCACAACCTCCTTATCACCCGAAGGGTGGTCGTATAGGTGTATATATATATATATATACTTGTGATGCAGTTGCCACGAATTTTGTTTTACGGCCGAATAAAGCATCGTACGCTCGCAGTCGCCATCGGTACCGTATCACTGCGAATAATGTGTTATGTTGTGTGCATTGTCAAGGTGTTGCATTTGATGTTTGCATTACCTGATGCACCGCGTACGTTTCTCGTGCCTCGGAGATTTATTTGTATGGGCCCACGTTCTTGCAAGCTGGTGCCCCAGCAGCGGTACATGTATACACCTCTATGTGCGTGTGTTTGGATTTAACGTCCCCCATTGCAACTGCACTAGTGCCTCGACGTGCCTCGACTGGGTTTCATTACTTCCGCATCGGCTCAGGGAAGCCCGCACACCGAGAGAGACGGCATCTCGATCGCGAGGCAGAGGGGAAGCAGCATGAGGAGGAGGAGGATGAGGAGGAGGAGGAGGAGGAGGAGGAGGAGGAGGAGGAGGAGGGAGCAGCAGGAGGGACAGGGGACACGACGAGGGGGCGCGCAGTCCTGTGCAATTGTGCCCTCTCTCGCCGCAGCAGGCACGCGGCAGCGTGGCTGGCTTGCAGGTGGCCTGTGGAGCCGGTGTCGGCCCGACCTGGGGGGGGGGGCACCCGGAGGAGCTGCGACGTGCTGCCCCGCGCAGAGACGGCCGGGGCAAAGGTGGGCAAGTTCGGGGGAGGGCGGGCGAGGGAGCGGGAGTGCAGGGGCGCTAAAGGGTGGTGCTCCGAAGGCCTCTGGCGAGGAGAAGGGCGACCTTGCCACTCAAGGACCTTGAGGACAAGGCTTGCGTCGGCTGTTCCTAAGGCGCCTCTGGGACACCTGAGCCCTGCGCGAAGCTGCATTCCAAGCAAGGCCACTGCCGGTGGAAAATCGAGGTCCTGCGCGGCTTGGCCCGAACGAGCCCATGACAACGAGTCATAGAACTTCGCGAAATCCACCACCACCAACAGCAGCAACAACAACATCCATGTTTTCAAGACATCAGCAACGCGTATTACCCAAGCCCTCGATACCCGCCATCTTCGTCTTCAATCGTACCCCCTTTGGGGGGTACATATTTCTTCCCTGCAGGCCGGGTCTCGGCAATCGGCGGGGCGGCCCCGGACCGTCGGCTTGGTCAGCGGCAGCGCTGATCGGCGGCAACCCGACCCCAAGAGGGACGGACAGGGGACCGAGGACGACGACGACGACGACGACGACGACGACGACGACGAGCGTAAGCGAGAGCGAAACGAGAGCGACAGCGGGGCAACGAAGGGCAGGAAAGAGGCCACGAAGGGCGACAACGGGGTCACAAATGGCATGCGTATGGGGCCACGAGGGGCGCGAACGAGCGGGGGCCACGAAGGGCAGATAATGCAGGGCCACAAAAGGCAACGACGGGGCCACTGAGGGTAGCAACGGGGCCACGCAGGGCCACAAATGGCGACGGCGGGGCCACGAAGGCCGTGCAAACGGGGCCACGACGGGCGCGAACGAGCGAGGGCCACGAAGAGCATGCATAAATGGGGCCACGAAGGGCAGCGAGGAGGCCACGAAGGGCTGCAACGGGGCCACGAAGGGCAGCGAGGAGGCCACGAAGGGCGACGGCGGGGCCACGAAGAGCATGCATATGGGGCCACGACGGGCGCGAACGAGCGGGGGCCATCAAGGGCATAATTACGTAGAAGGGCTGCAACGGGGCCACGAACGGCAGCGATGGGGCCACGAAAGGTTGCAACGGGGCCACGAAGGGCAGCGAGAGGGCCACGAAAGGCTGCAACGGGGCCACGAAGGGCAGCGAGGGGGCCGCGAAGGGCTGCAACGGGGCCACGAAGGGCAGCGAGGGGGCCACGAAGGGCTGCAACTTGTCCGCGAAGGGCAGCGAGGGGGCCACGAAGGGTTGCAACGGGGCCACGAAAGGCAGCGAGATCCCGATTCCTAAGTAAGCTGTGAGGGAGTCCGTAGCGTGAGCGCAACTCCTGGGTACCTGAGTGTCGGGAACGCGGCGCTTGAGTAAATTGCGAGGGGCTCCAACGCAAAAGCGGGACTCCTGAGTACATGTCAAGCGAGTCTCCAGCGAGAGCGCGACTCCAGAGCGCCGAGAGAACGATTTCTGAATACATGCTAAGGAAGTCCCAAGCAAGAGCCCGATTCCTGAGCAAAATGCCAGGAAGTCTCAGGCGGTAGCGGGGGTTTTGGTTAAATGGTGAGGACGTCTCAGGCGGGAGCCGTCGTTCTTGTAATCCGGGGGCCAACATGGGCCAACAACGCAGCTTGCGAGCCCCAAGGGAAGCACTTCGATTGAGAAACACAAAGGTCACCGGAGGGAGGGGTTCACCAACAATGGTTCTTCAGTAATGAGAATTCGACGCGCCAGTGGTGATGGGGAGGCGGTGTCGACGCGGGGCGGGCGGCAAAAGGCAGCGGCAGGTCAGGGCGGAGGGAGCGAGCACGGCAGAGGGGCTGAGCGAGCAGGGGGCCACGGGAGCGGGGAGGTGGTGCCACCGCCGGCCGTCATACCCGAGCGCCAGACAGGCACACACGGCGTGGATCTCTGAACGGCTGTGCCCTCTGTTGCAAGCCCTCCCCCCCCAGACTGAGCTGCCTTGCTTGGCATCGCTCGGACATGTGTTTCTTTCTCGGCGAGGATCATCGAGGAGCAGGTTGGCTCACTTTTCGGAAAAAGTGATCGCACTGAGCCGAACAATGCTCGGGGAATGGACGTCCGAGCGATGGCAAGCTTGTGGCCACCTCGGGGCAGCTTTGGGGGCCATCATGGGGCCTCTCGAGGGCATCTTGGAACCTCCAGGGCCGTCTTGAATCTTAAGGCCGTCTCGGGGCCATCTCTTGGCCTCGTTCGGCAAGCCTTGGCGACTTGGGCTGCATCTTGGGGCCTGTGAGGGCCACCTCAAGGCCGCCTTGGGTAATATCGGGGGCTCTGCGGGCCGTCTCGACGAGACCTTTAGACACCTTGGGCCAAAACGTGAGACAGACAAAAGACTCGGGGGTGGACAGACCTCCTGCCCTGACACGTCGACTAAGTAATTGGCCGTCTTCGGTTCGCGGGAGGGCGTCGCGGCCGTCATTTCTGCGGGCCCAGGTCCGTCGGTTTCGGTCCGAGGCCGTTTTGACTGAAGGGAGAAAGAGGAGGAGGAGGAGGAGGAGGAGGAGGAGGAGGAAGAAGAAAGAGAGAAAGAGAGGAGGAGGAGGAGGAGGAGGAGGAGGAGGAGGAAGAGGAGGAGGAGAGAAAGAGGACGAGGAGGAGGAGGAGGTTTCGCCGGCCTCGCCGGCTCGGAAGCAAAGGTGGAGCTCCAATTCGCGGATTGGCCATGGAAGACCGCACGTCTACAACATGTTGCATCACTTCAGGCGGGCCTTGGAATGCGTACCGCAACACTCCGTCCCCTCCCCTCCCCCATCCGATGTTGGGGCATGCGAGGAGGATCTGCTCGGAATTCCTCAGGCGATCGACCAAATGTTGCACCAACGAGCTGTTTCGGCGACCCCCGGACCGTAGCTAATATTAGATGGGGGTAGGGCTGTATGAGATGGCAACGTCGATTTGAAAACGATGTCCGCTGTCTTCGGCACCAGGTGGTGCAACATGTTGTCGATGTACCGTATATCTGCCGCTCTCACCAGATAGGGAGCCCCCCAGGCTCTGAAGCCTCCTGGGCGCATTCGTTGACCAGTGCCCCCACGGTTAGAGACAGAGGGCAGAAAGCAGCACAAAGAACACAGGACAGCAGCCCAGCAGCACACGTCACGGCCCAGCGCCGCCATTGCGGCCAGCGGAGAAAGCGCTGAACTTGGGAGGCCCAGGAGTTAGATTTCCTTTGGCGAGGGATGGGGGCTGGCGACGGAGCGGCATGATGAAGCAGTGCCTGCATCGCCTCTGCGTACAAAAAGCAGACGAGCCGTTTCCCTGGTGCCACGACTTAGCCCTCTCGGTTCCCCATGCTGTTTCCTTGACCGAAGCCTTTCAGGCTGCTTGCGACCAGTGCCTCTCTCGACGCAGTAGGAGGAGTCAACTTGACAAGGAAAGGCTTGTAAGCAAAATCGTACGCACATGCGCACGTCAAAGAACGGAGCAAAAGTAGAGGTAGAAACAGTGCGCGTGGTCGCGCGATGGCGAGGTGGAACGTCCCGCTCTGGAGTGGCCCCCCCGCAACAGTGGCACCCGGCTGATGCCGCGTGGAAAAGGCACACTTGTGGTGCCGCATCGTGGGAAGATCGGTCGCATCCCCAGCGGCTCCCTAAAAACGCGCTGCGGTAGAGGGAAACAATTGGTGAACACCCCCCCTGCCCCCCAAACTCAAGGTTGGCACGCGCGGGGGAGACTGCGGTCGAGGTGCAACTTATCAGACCCACCGCCAGCTTTAAACCTTGGGGGGAGGGGGAGGCGTCCACAGCTGAATGCGGCATGAGTGCTCGCTATTTTTTTCCGAGGCCTGTGCCGAGGGAACACACAGACACAATTTATCGCCGATCCCGAGAAAACGCGGGAAAATATGGGAAGTGGGTTGGAAGACGAAAACCCCAAAAACATGGAAAACCATGGGCAATAGTTTTGTTTGTGTGTATTTATTCGTGTGTCCTGGGGCCCCTTCAGAAGAGGCGGTGCCCCCCCCCCCCCACGCCGCCGCTGTCCAGCGCTCCAGCGACCCACGGACGTGGACCCCTCGAGCGCACCCCGCCACAGCACGGCACCGGCGGTGCCTCCTGGCGCGCCCCCCCCCACCCGAAGCCGCCGCGGTCCAGCGCCCCCAGCGACCCCCACGGACGTGGACCCCTCGAGAGCGCACCCCGCCACGGCACGGCCACCGGCGCGCACAGACCTCTGCCCCTCTCGGGCGTTGCGTGAAGTCGGGCCTGTCTTAATAGTCCAAAAGTTGTCCAAACATAGTCTGGGGACTATTTGTTTGATTTGTTTTGTCCATTTGCGTGTACTTTTTTGCTTATCTTTAAATTCTCTTTCAAAATCCTCCTGTGGGAGGACAGGCCCGATTTGAGCGTTGCGCAATGAGGCGGGCGATGAGTGGGGGCGGGGGAAGAGAGGTGCACCTCTCCTGCACATCGCACCCCTCCGCGAAACTTAGCGCAAGCTTTTCCCGCGCTGCGTCGGCACCCCAGACCCCCAAATTTTCAGTGTTGATGCCGACACACGCGACGTGGTTTTTGTTCCGTCGGCGTCCGCGGACGGCGCCGCGCGCGCGAGTGAACATTGGAGCTGCGGGCGCTGGGCGGGCGGGAAAACTTGCGTGAAGTTTCGCGGAGGTTTGTAGGGGTCCGAGAGGGGCCTTCTGGGGCCCAATCCCTCCTCCCTCCCCCCTTCCCCTCCTCCTCCTCCTCCTCCTCCTCCTCCTCCTTCTCCTCCTCCTCCTCCTCCTCCTCCTCGCCGTCAGGCCGAGGCAATTTTCAAATGCCTCGCCACCGCGGATAAGCGGTGCTGCCTGGGCTCCGTGTGGCACCGCCTGAATGCGGTGTGGGTCCGATGATGTCAGATCCTTATCCCGCCCGCGTTCCGGGTGCGATAAGGATAGGGCGGAGGGCGGCACCTCCCGCTGGGAGGTTCGTGGTCGTTCGTTGTCGTCCTTCGTGTCTCGTTTCGTCGTCATGTCCGTCGCCCTTTTCCTTTTTGGGAGTTGCGGCACGGCCCTGGATTAGGTTCCAGGGTGGACGTTGTTTGCGCTCCTGGGCCGGAGAGTGGCCCCCTCCCCCTCCCCCTCCCTGCTGCCGCTGCTGTTGCCGTTGCAGCTGTCAGGCCAGGGCTTTTAGTGCCCTGCCACCTCGGCCAAGAGGTGCGGCCTGGGCGCGGGAAGACCCCAGTGGCACCTCCTGGTCTGAGGTGTACCGCCGTTTGACGACCACGGAGGCGGGGCCCGCGGCTTTCCGCCTGTAACCTCTTGGTTGCAGTGCTCTTTGCCGCGGGCACACTGTTGCCGTGCTTGTGAGGGTGCGGGCGCTGGGCAACGCTCCGTGTATTGTCCCTTGGGCGCCGATCCCGAACCCCCGTGCGCCATTTTGGCGCGGGGTGTAGGGCGGTCCTTGGTTTGCTTTCTTTTCCTTGATTTCCTCCCTAAGGCACAGCGTTTCTGGCGCTATTGGGAGTTAGTCAAGGAAAGGAGGCCGGAGGTCAGGTCCCAGCTTGTGTCCGTGATCCCCTCTTTTTGCGCGTGTGCCCTTGGTGTTGGCCGTTGGCCACTTTGGCCGTTGGCCAGGGCACGTTGGCCCGCGCTTTGCTGAGCGCCACGGTTTTGTTCTGCCTTTTGGGCCTGCAACATCCTCCTCCTCCTCCTCCTCCTCCTCCTCCTCCAAGGGGAAACGAAAGGTGTAGGGGACCCCGCACCACCACCAGAGGGGGCCAGCTCCACGCGCTGCGCGCCTGTGAAGGGGCGATGCTGGCGGAGGCCCGCGCCTGCAGGATGCGTGCGTGCGAGAGAGGAGGAGGAGGAGGAGGAGGAGGAGGAGGAGGAGGAGGAAGAGGAGGAGGAGGAGGAGGAGGAGGAGCTGAAGGCGCCCAGGTGGGCGAGGGAAGCAGCGAGGGGAGGCTGCGAATTCGCGCCGACGTGGTGCCGCGTGGTGCTTGCCTTCGCTTCGCTCCACGCGAGCGGCCCAGGAGGCTCCGCTGCCCCGAGACGCCCGTTTGGATACGCAACACGTGCCTTGCTCGAAACGCTCGTGCTAGTACGTTACGTGCTGGCTCCACGCATTGGCCCACGTTTGGGCGAACGTACCGCATCAGACCTCCGTTTTCAGTCTACGTGTTGAGTTCCGCCTCAGTACGCTACGTGTTGCGTGTTGCGCCTCGGGGCAGCCAAGCCAGGAGGTCGTGGGTGGTCCGGTGCTGGCCTCCGTCGCCTCTCGTTTCCCTGGGCAGCCCGATGTGTTCCCGATGTGTTCCCGACGGCTCCCTGCCCTGTCGATGGCCTGCCTTGGCCGGCCTGGTACCCGATGGCTTTTTTTCAGGAGGGAAAAAACACACAGACACAATTAATCGTCGATTCCCTAGAAAATGTGAGAAAACATGGGAAGTGGGGGGGAAGACAAACACCCAGAAAATATGGGGAAGTATGGGGAGTATTTTTATTTGTGTGTATTTATTTGTGTGTCCTGGGGCCTCTTCATCTTTCTCGGGCCTTCGTTCCCTCTGGTAATACACAGCACTTCCTGCTTTCTTGTGTGGATTCGCGCGCCAGCCCTGTTACGGCCGAGCATATGATCAAGAAGCCTCCCCGCGAAAAGCTGGGCCGGCGTTGCTTAGCCAACTTGCAGGAAGTCTGGCCCAGTTTCTTGAGCACAGTCGACCCTCCAGCGTCAACACCAGAAATTGGCCCAGACTTGCTTGAAGAAACTGCTGGGAAGCCGGCCCAGATTCCTTAACTGATTCTGATTTGAACCGCAGTGGAGGCATTGCGAGATCGTTGGAACCCTCATGATCTTGGCAAGACGATTGGACAGTACCTCAGAGAAGGGGATGCGTAGGGTGAGGGCAGTAGCGCGGAGTTGCTGAAGGCATTGTGGTCCAGGTCGCGCGGGCGATGCGTCGGGGCAGGCTGCCATGACTCCGTGGGATGGCCGCGCCGCCAGCTGGGATGGGACGCGGGCAGCATGGCTTTGTATGACGATGGAGGGAACGTGGAATGATGTATGGTAACGTTTCCGTCCAGATGGCAGATGCGGCCATGATGAAGTGGCGCTCGCCGGATGGCCACCTGTGGCCTCGGAGGCCATGCAGGCGCTGGCACGCCAGGGAAGTGGGCATCGCGCGACATCTCCAAGGAGTCACGTCCAAGCCAATTCCCTCGCCTGCTCTTTTTCAACCCTGTGTGCCACCAGGGGCGACAGAGCACGTGACTCGGGGTTGCTTGCACATAGATGCCCCCAGTTGTCGCGAGTGCCTCTGGCGCACGAGGAGCATGATGGTTGAGATGTTCGAGCGAGCGCTTTCTGCCTTGACTGGCAGGCGCCTCCCCGCCTCGAACCAGGGGGGTGGGGAGCGGATCGGGCTCTGGGCCCGGCCGGCCCCCGCCCCGGCCCCAGCCCCGGCCCCAGCCCCGGCCCTGGCCGGCCTCGGCCGGCCCCGGACCCGTCGCCGTCGGCGTCGAGTTTTCGTCGTCGTCGTCATCGTCGTCGTCGTCGTCGCCGCAAGCTCAAACAAAGCTCGAAACAACGCTCGAACAAAGCTCAAACAACGCTCAAACAACGCTCAATCAAAGCTCAAACAAAGCTCAAGCAAAACTCAAACAGAGGGCAAACAAAGCTGTAACAAAGCTCAAACAAAAATCGTCGAAGGTAAAAAATCGATTATCCCGGCAAAGCAACCTAACAGCGATGTGTAGGAGCATATCTGGAAGCATTCCCCTTAAGATTCAGATGAGAATCCAGTTGTAGAATTCTGCTGTTCTCGCAGTCGTAGTCGCACTCGCGATGACTGTCGCAGTGGCAACGGCAGTCGCAGTCACAGCGTCAGCCTCAACCTCAGCCTCAGCCTCAGCCTCAGCCTCAGCCTGCCTCAGCCTCAGCCTCAGCCTGCTTCAGCCTCAGCATCAGTCTGCCTTCAGCCTCGGCCTCAGCCTCAGCCTGCCTCAGCCTCAGCCTGCATCAGCCTCAGCCTCAGCCTCAGCCTCAGCCTGCCTCAGCATCAGCCTGCCTCAGCCTCAGCCTCAGCCTGCCTCAGCCTCAGCCTCAGCCTGCTTCAGCCTCAGCCTCAGTCTGCCTTCAGCCTCGGCCTCAGCCTCAGCCTGCCTCAGCCTCAGCCTGCATCAGCCTCAGCCTCAGCCTCAGCCTGCCTCAGCATCAGCCTGCCTCAGCCTCAGCCTGCCTCAGCCTCAGCCTCAGCCTGCTTCAGCCTCAGCCTCAGTCTGCCTTCAGCCTCGGCCTCAGCCTCAGCCTGCCTCAGCCTCAGCCTGCATCAGCCTCAGCCTCAGCCTCAGCCTGCCTCAGCCTCAGCCTGCATCAGCCTCAGCCTCAGCCCTCAGCCTCAGCCTCAGCCTGCTTCAGCCTCAGCCTCAGTCTGCCTTCAGCCTCGGCCTCAGCCTCCGCCTGCCTCAGCCTCAGCCTGCATCAGCCTCAGCCTCAGCCTCAGCCTGCCTCAGCATCAGCCTGCCAGCCTCAGCCTCAGCCTGCATCAGCCTCAGCCTCAGCCTGCTTCAGCCTCAGCCTCAGTCTGCCTTCAGCCTCGGCCTCAGCCTCAGCCTCAGCCTCAGCCTGCCTCTCAGCCTCAGCCTCAGCCTGCCTCAGCATTCAAAATGTGGCCCGGGAATGGAGTTCTGGGAACTCGAAGAGCACGAAGTGGCCTACAGTTGGCTCCGGGCATCCAAAATGTGGCCCGGGAATGGAGTTCTGGGAAGTCGAAGAGCACGAAGTGGCCTACAGTTGGCTCCGGGCATCCAAAATGTGGCCCGGGAATGGAGTTCTGGGAAGTCGAAGAGCACGAAGTGGCCTACAGTTGGCTCAGGGCATCCAAAATGTACGCCGGGAATGGAGTTCTAGCAGCGCCAAGAGCGATTTTGTGAGGATGTCCCAGGCGATTTGGGCTTCGACGGCAGCCGCCCCGGGTCCCGCCCCGACCCCCCTGAGGAGTCATGCTGCTCTCTTTTGACACCACTAGAAACCTATCAATCTTCGCTGTTAGGTAACAACACAAAGCTGGAGCAAAGCTCAAACAAAGGTCAAACAAAGCCACAACAAAGCCGGAACAAAGCTCAAACAAAGGTCAAACAAAGTTGCAACAAAGCTCAAATAAAGCTCTGCTAAAGATCCAGCAGAGCTCAAACAAAGCTCCAGTCATGCTCCAACCGAGCTCGACCGAAGCTCGAGTAAAGCTCCAAGAAAGCTCGAGGCCGCGCGAGCAGGCGCGGCGCTCAAACAAAGCTCCAACGAAGCTCGAAGCAAGGGCACACTTAGCTTAAGCATAACTCCAGAGCTCTAAACACATTTTAACAAACAAAGTTTCAGGACAACTCAAAAACTTCGAAGCTCTAAACACATTTAGGTCAACTCAAGCTCTAAACACAGTTCCAAACAAACCAAACAAAGCTCAGACAAAACTCGAACTAAGCTCGAGCCCGCGCGAGCGGGCGCGGCGCTCCAACAGAGCCCCAGCAAGGCTCAGACCAAGGCCACACTTAGCCTAAGCACAACTCCAACAGAGCTTCTTGAGAAAGCCCCCCAAAAGCCCTGACAGACCTCAAACCGCCTGAACAAAGCTCAGGCACAGCACAAGCAACGCAGCAAGCAAAGCTCCGACAAAGCTCAGCCAAAACCGAAACAAAGCTCAAACAAAGCTCCAACAGAGCTCAAACAAAGCGGAAACAAAAAGCTCAAACAAAGCCGGGGCCGGGCCACAAAGCCTCGGCCGGGCCCGGGGCCCGGCCCCGGCCGGCCCCAAGAAGAGGGCCTTCAAGAGGCAAAAATCGGCCCATTTCTGTCGTAGAACGTGCGTTTTCGGCATACTCGCTGGCTTCGTCTTCACAGTGCCCCAGACGCCCCCGCGGAGCCTCAAGACAGCCCAAGAGAGACCCAAGAGAGCCCAAGACGGCCCAAAAGGATCGGCCTGTGAAACTGACGGAACCCCCCAAGACGGCCCAAGAGGCCCCAAAGCCGGCCGAGGAGGCCCCCAAGACGGCCTCAGGGAGGCCCAAGAGAGCCTCGTTCGACATCATGTTCCCGGAAGCCTCTCTGGGAACATGATTTCCGGGTTCCCAGGACGCCCAAGAGGCCCACAAGACAGCCTCAGCGAGGCCCAAGAGGGCCCGAGATGGCTTGAAGATGGCCGAAGAGGGCCCCAAGAGGGCCTTCAAGAGGCACAAATCGGCCCATTCCTTTCGTAATCCGTACATTTTCAGCATGCGCCCTTGCTTCGTCTTCGCAGTGCCCCAGACGCCCCCGAGGAGCCCCAAGACAGCCCAAGAGAGACCCAAGAGGGCCCAAGACGGCCCAAAAGGGTAGTCCTGTGGAGCTGACGGAACCCTCCAAGACGGCCCAAGAGGCCCCAATCCGTAGTCATTTTGGCTCAAGGTCGTTTGAGCTCAGGTGTTGGTTCTATCAGGGCCTGTTTCCACCTTCTCAGGAGCAGGGCGTGGACAGTTTTGCCGCTGCGCCTTCGCGACTGCCACCGCGAACCTGGCCAGGTTGCGATGAAGTTGTCCAGCAATATGCGAGGACCACGCATCTGGTCAAAAGAGAAGCGGCGCATACATCCGACAGAGGAAACCCAGAATGGGTCACAGGAAACGCTGTCGACTTGCCCGGCAGAATCTGGCGTATCCTCTGACGGCCATTGCCAGCACGATGAGCGGAAGAGCGCGGCTAGCGAGACAGGAGTTATACCCAGAGCTTTGGCCCGACATCCTAGCACCGGCAGCAACGACAGCACGGGGAGCCGGAGACCCGCGGCACAAATGATGATGAATCACATGAAGTCCGTACGGGAGACTTTGCCGACGTTGAAGCCGGGCATGGTCGTGACCACAAAGAGTGCACGGGTCAACATGTTGGTCGTTCGTAACCCCAAAGAGTGGTCAGAGGGGGACGTGGACGGCGGCGTGGGCAAACCTGGGATAATATTTGCCATCGATGTAGTCGCAGGGGATTGCACGGTTTATTGGTACGAGTCTGGGCAGGTCAACAACTGCAGCATCGGCAGGAAGGGCGTGCTCTGCAAGCCGTGCGGCGCCATCCCGGGGTCGCTTGGAGGGGACGACGGAATGGCGAACGTGGGCATGGTTCACTCCGCCATGGAGGCAATGAGGACTCTGCTCGGGGGCCGCGCTAAGAGAGGACACCAGACGGAAACACCAGTCGAGCCGTTTACTCGACACATCTCGCCGTTTGGCCGGAAGATCTCGTACACGCAGTACGCGGAGAAGACGCAGACGGCAATCATATTCGATTGGGACGACACGCTGTTCCCAACCACGTACGTCAAGCACGATCTGGGCCTCTCCATCAATCATAGTCTGAAGGACCAGGCGCTCAGTCCCGGGAAGATGGTACGTGTCCGGACCGCTCTAGCGAGAGCCGCGTGCGCCGCCGGACGGCTCCTCCAGTTGGCGGACGAGCGCGGGAAGGTCGTCACTGTGACTTTGGCCAGGAGTCCGTGGGTCACCGATTCCTGCAGGAATTTCTACCCTGGGATGGGCGAGCTCATCAAGAAGCTCGGTATCCAGATTGTGTACGCGCGGGATAGCGAGCAGATTGAGCACAACAAGGTGAATTCGATGGCCGAGGATCAATTCGAGACGTTCTGGGCCGAGACGAAGGGCAGGGCCATCTCCAAGGTTCTGAGCGACTTTTATTCCCAGTACGAGGGGCAGTCCTGGAAGAACATCCTATCCGTGGGGGACTCACAATTTGAGCGGTACGGCACGATGGCCGCGACGATGCAGTATGCTGCAGTCCAGGGCCTGGCTAACGAGGAGATCTGCCTGGGCAGTCTGCAGGCGACGGCGAGGGCGTGCGAGGTCTCGAAGGAGTCCACGCGGTCGTCGCTGTCTGTTTCGAGCGTGAAGAGCCTTGAGAGCAGGGGCAGTGGGAGGCGAATGTCGTGGGAGGGAACCGTCGGCGGCTACCCGGTCAAGGTCAGGACGAAGACCTTCAGGATGCTGGGCGATCCGACGGCAGAGGAGCTCATCGTGCAGATGAGTTTGATGTTTCGGTGGCTCCCTCTGATGGTGGAGCTTGACGAAGGCTTCGACGTCGATCTCAACAGCCTCGACGGCGAGGCGGCGTTCGATAAGGTCGAGAGCACGCTGTTCGGTCTCAAGGACTGAGGAAGCGTGTTGTGTGTATCAGCAACGTGTGGGCCCCTACCGGCAGGCAAATTCAATAGTTAGAATAGTCTGCTGCACTGCGCGAAATGTGCCTCGGTTCCGAAACCCATAGTTGCGGGTGCTCACGAAATGGGAGGTTCTCGTTGGTTGCCGTCATACAAAGGGACGTACGGGGGCGGGGTAGGAGTTGGGGGACTCCCCCCCTAGGGGAAAGGGGGGGGTGGAGTCAAAGCGAGCTCGCTAGACCACGCGCGCCCTAGATGGCGCGTTGGATGATTGCAGGCAGTCCCATCGCATAGTCATTCCGTATTTTTCCTAGGTCTCTCCAGCGTGAGACAAGATTTGGTTGTTCCTCAGCGGCACGGGCTCTATGAGCCGACAGCTGTCAATGCTGAGAGCACGACGCACGAGCGTGTACAGGGCGGCCAGCACCTGGTACCCCTTCGCATGGAGAAAAACAAATAAAAAAACGACAAGTATTGTTTCACTTGTCTCACGTGCTTGGCTGACGTGCGGCTGCGCCCAGGAGCCTGCGCACATGCCCGTGCCTGCTCTTTGCGGCAGACTTGGTGCATCATGTTTGAATGCTGCCCATTCTGGGGAGTCACGGAGTCATGGTTTTGAAATGTTGCCCCTTCTGGGGGCACGGCTGCCAGGTTGGTGATGGCCAGCATGGTCCTCTTCATCCCGTCCAGTCCTTCTAGAGCTGCACGGATCCGCAGCGTCGCATAGCGAAGTGTTGGCTCAGGGGGAAGCACTCAGCTCCGCGCCCCAAGCGTTCCGCTTTTCGTCAGAGGTGCGGGCGTGGAGGCGCTGCAGAGGCGTCGCAGGCCAACGAGGGGAGCGGCGGGCGTGCCTCGGGCGAGCGGGCGGGCGGGCGGGCGCGGCGGCGAGGGCCTCCGCGCCGCGACGCTCGGGCTCGGCGGCGCGGCCCCCGCGAGAGGCGCCCGGCCGGGAGCGGCGGCGGTGTGCTGCTTCGCTGGCTTGTTGGCAAGTGCTTACCCGGAGACCCAGGTAACGCTCCCCCTCGGGAGCCTTGAGACGGGGGTCAAGAAAGGGGGGGGTGGAGTCAAAGCGAGCTCGCTAGACCACGCGCGCCCTAGATGGCGCGTTGGATGATTGCAGGCAGTCCCATCGCATAGTCATTCCGTATTTTTCCTAGGGCTCTCCAGCGTGAGACAAGATTTGGTTGTTCCTCAGCGGCACGGGCTCTATGAGCCGACCGCTGTCAATGCTGAGAGCACGACGCACGAGCGTGTACAGGGCGGGCAGCACCTGGTACCCCTTCGCATGGAGAAAAACACATAAAAAAACGACAAGTATTGTTTCACTTGTCTCACGTGCTTGGCTGACGTGCGGCTGCGCCCAGGAGCCTGCGCACATGCCCGTACGTGCTCTTTGCGGCAGACTTGGTGCATAATGTTTGAATGCTGCCCATTCTGGGGAGTCACGGAGTCATGGTTTTGAAATGTTGCCCCTTCTGGGGGCACGGCTGCCAGGTTGGTGATGGCCAGCATGGTCCTCCTCATCCCGTCCAGTCCTTCTAGAGCTGCACGGATCCGCAGCGTCGCATAGCGAAGTGTTGGCTCAGGGGGAAGCACTCAGCTCCGCGCCCCAAGCGTTCCGCTTTTCGTCAGAGGTGCGGGCGTGGAGGCGCTGCAGAGGCGTCGCAGGCCAACGAGGGGAGCGGCGGGCGTGCCTCGGGCGAGCGGGCGGGCGGGCGGGCGCGGCGGCGAGGGCCTCCGCGCCGCGACGCTCGGGCTCGGCGGCGCGGCCCCCGCGAGAGGCGCCCGGCCGGGAGCGGCGGCGGTGTGCTGCTTCGCTGGCTTGTTGGCAAGTGCTTACCCGGAGACCCAGGTAACGCTCCCCCTCGGAGCCTTGAGACGGGGGTCAAGAAAGGGGGGGGTGGAGTCAAAGCGAGCTCGCTAGACCACGCGCGCCCTAGATGGCGCGTTGGATGATTGCAGGCAGTCCCATCGCATAGTCATTCCGTATTTTTCCTAGGTCTCTCCAGCGTGAGACAAGATTTGGTTGTTCCTCAGCGGCACGGGCTCTATGAGCCGACAGCTGTCAATGCTGAGAGCACGACGCACGAGCGTGTACAGGGCGGCCAGCACCTGGTACCCCTTCGCATGGAGAAAAACAAATAAAAAAACGACAAGTATTGTTTCACTTGTCTCACGTGCTTGGCTGACGTGCGGCTGCGCCCAGGAGCCTGCGCACATGCCCGTGCCTGCTCTTTGCGGCAGACTTGGTGCATCATGTTTGAATGCTGCCCATTCTGGGGAGTCACGGAGTCATGGTTTTGAAATGTTGCCCCTTCTGGGGGCACGGCTGCCAGGTTGGTGATGGCCAGCATGGTCCTCTTCATCCCGTCCAGTCCTTCTAGAGCTGCACGGATCCGCAGCGTCGCATAGCGAAGTGTTGGCTCAGGGGGAAGCACTCAGCTCCGCGCCCCAAGCGTTCCGCTTTTCGTCAGAGGTGCGGGCGTGGAGGCGCTGCAGAGGCGTCGCAGGCCAACGAGGGGAGCGGCGGGCGTGCCTCGGGCGAGCGGGCGGGCGGGCGGGCGCGGCGGCGAGGGCCTCCGCGCCGCGACGCTCGGGCTCGGCGGCGCGGCCCCCGCGAGAGGCGCCCGGCCGGGAGCGGCGGCGGTGTGCTGCTTCGCTGGCTTGTTGGCAAGTGCTTACCCGGAGACCCCGGTAAAAAAAAAACGGCCCAAGAGGCCCCAAAGCCGGCCCAGGAGGCCCCCAAGACGGCCTCAGGGAGGCCCAAGAGGGCCCCGTTCGAAATCATGTTCCCGGAAGCCTCTCTGGGAACATGATTTCCGGGTTGCCGGGCGTGGTCTTACAAGCCCGGCTGTTCGATGGTTTTTTGTCTTTTGTTTGCGTTGCCCCCGCTTCCGCTTCCAGATGCGTGGCCCCGCGCCTGCCTCAGGGCCGCGCCCAGCCCCTGCAGGCCCCGCCCCACCAGAGCCAGCCCAGCCCCCACGAAGCTCCGGTTTCCCCCAGGGGGTGGGAGGTGCACGGGCAATCCGCAGCTCGCTGGAAACCCTACCCCCAAGGCACCATTAGGAATTGAACCCAAGAAGGTCAGATTATGGGAAGAAATATTCCCCATTTAACTACAATTCGGCACATACAGGGGAAGGAGGGCATATGATTGCCCTATTCTATGGCACGTCCCCTATTCTAGTAGTGGTGGTGGTGGTCGTCGTCGTCGTTGTGGTGGTGGTGGGGGGGGGTGGGGGTGCGGCGGGGGGTGGTGGCTGTCGGCGCAGCAGCGGCGGCGGTGGTGGGCCCGGTTGGAAATGCCAGAGGTAGCGGCAGGGTTGGCGGTGGCAGCGGTGGCGGGGGTAGCGGTGGTGTGCGCGGTGGCAGTGCGGCGGCAACGGTGAGCGCAGCCGTGAGGGGGGGGGGGGGGGGGCGGCTGTGGTAGCCGCAGTGTTGGTAGTGGCTTTGCATGGGCGGTGGCAGTGGCGACAACAGCGGCTGCGGCGAGCGCGGCCGCTGTTCGGGCTGAAAAGGTACTGGGAGCCGCGGCGCTGGGTGCTTCAAACAAGCGGCGGCCGAGGTGGTGGCGGCTGGGCAGCCAGTGGCAGTGGGAGCGATCGCGGTGTGGGCGGCGGTGCCTTTGGTTGGGGCGGCAACAGCAGCGGCGGGGACAGCGATAGTGGTGGGGGGCGGGAGGGGGGGGGGGCGGTGGCCGCGGTGATGGTATTGGCTGCGGCGTGCCTGGGGCAGGCGCGTTTGCTTGCTTGCTGGATAGTGGCGGCGGATGGCTGGGTCGCGCTGGGGTGGGGGTGGGGGGGTGGTGGCTGTCGGCGCGGCAGCAGCGGCGGTGGTGGGCCTGGTTGGCAATGCCAGAGGCAGCGGCAGGGTTGGCATGGCGGCCGCGGCGGCAGCGGTGGCGGTGGCTTTCGCAATGGGGGCGGTGGCAATTCTAAATTTCAGAATTCCTGAGTATGCAAAGCTCTAAGTACACGTAAACGGCCTTACTTGCACAGAATCCTTTCTACAGTGATTTCCCCCGCAATGACAATGGCATCCCTAGAACACATCCCTTCATGTAGGCTGCTCAGGCCCCACCAGGAATTGAACCCAAGAAGGACAGATTGTGAGAACATGGATGCCCCATTTCACTACATTAACATTATTTTACCTGGAGGGTTGGGCATATTTCGCCTGCTCCATTCCACTGAATTGTGTCATTTCACTACATTACCAGCAGATTCCGAGAAACAGGCTCCCGGCAACTTCCCAGGAGTGAAGGCCATGAGGCCCTAAGCGCCCTGGCGCCATCGTGCCAGGGCCTCCTCGCAAGCCTCAAATCCGCCAAGGCCTTGGCTCTATGGAGGCTACAGGGGCGCAGACGCCCCAATCCCCTCGACAGTTTCCCCTCGGGGCATCGGAACTGCGGGCGCGAAAAAAAAATGCCCGCAATTTTCAAGGAGATTAGCTCTGCGGGCCGGAAAAAAAGTGCCCGCGCCCCCCTGCCACCTCTGGGCAATCGAAATGCGGGCAGGAAAAAAACTGCCCGCAGTTTTTCAACGAGATTAGCTCTGCGGGCCGGACAAAAAATGCCCGCCCCCCTTCGAAGTGCGGGCAGACAAAAAAATGCCCGCAGTTTTTCAAGGAGATTAGCTCAAGGGGCCAGAAAAATTTTCCGAATATATGATTTTCCAACTGAGACCTGCAAGAAGTACTACTGGGATTTGAACCTGTGAAGTGCAGATTCTGTCCTAACGCCTTATCGGTCAGGCCATGCAGTCGAGAAGATCTAATCGCCCCGCCGATATAGTTCATTTTGTGGCCCTGGCCCCTGTGGAGGCGACCCCTGCCTCCACAGAAGGCGCGCCCGTGCGAGCCAGCCCGGGATGGCTGGGGGCAGCGCTGCTGGGGGCACCGCTGCTGCGGGCGCCCCTCGCCTGGGGCTGCGCGAGGGCTCGCAGGCCCGTGTGATTGGCCTCCGTCGTTCAGGATGGCGCTCTCGCCCCAGCGCGGGCCCCTTTCTCCCGCGCCCATCCGCCCGCCACCACCGCGCCGCACCACCGCCACCACCACCACCACCACCACCACCACCAGCAGCACCAGCACCACCACCAGCACGAGCACAAGCACAAGCACGAGCACCAGCACCAGCACCAGCACCAGCACCAGCACCAGCACCACCACAACCACGCACACACGCACGCCCGCCCGCACGCACGTGCGCCACCACCCACCTCCTCCTCCTCCGCCTCCTCCTCCCCCTCCGCCTCCTGCTTCCTCCTTTTCCTCGCATTCATATTCCTGCTCCTGCTCCTGCGCCTGCTCCTGCTTCTGCTCCTGCTCCTCCTCCTCCTCCTCCTCCTCCTCCTCCTGCTCCGAATATCATCTTCCTCCTCTACCTCTCGCCCCTCCACCGCCTCTTCCTCCTCGCCCTCCTCCTCCTCCTGCTCCGCCTCCCGTTTCCCCCCTTTCCTCCTGTTCCCCTTCCTTTTCCTCATCCTTTTCCTGCTCCTCCTCCTCCTCCTCCACCTCCTCCTTTTCCTCCGCCTCCTCATCGTCATCCTCCTCCTCCTCCTTGGCCTCCTGCTTCCCCCGTTCCTCGCATTCCTCTTCCTCCTCCTCCTCCTCCTCCTCCTCCCCCTCGTTCTCCTCCTCCTCCTCCTCCTCCTCGTCCCCCTCCTCACGCGCAACGATGCTGAGCGGAACCCCTCTGTGGCTTCCAGAAAAGCCTGGGCGACCTGTGGATAGGGCCGACCATGGCCTCGTGTGAGGAGCCCAGGAAAGCCTGCTGCAAGGGGCCAAGGACGCCCCGTGCACAGCATGCCTCAAGGTCCTTGAAGGCTCCGAGGCCCTGGCGCCTGGGGCCCTGGGGGCCGTGGGAGCGCCCAGGCGCCCCGAGCCCTGGAAGACCCTGGCCTCTAGTAGTAGTAGTAGTCGTGATTGCCTTGCATTCCTTTGCGCGGCGTAAAATTGCTGGGCGATGCTGCGCGATCCTTTGCATCGCGCAGCCGTCTTGACGATCGCCATCACCGTCGCTTTGCCGCCCCCATTTTGGCTCAGGGTTCGCGCAGTGGGGGGGCCTCTTCCCGCTTGCGCTCTCGGTAATCTCGCAAGCTGTGCTCTTGGCCCTCATGTCTGGCCACCAGCGCGCTCGGGAGAGTTCAGCGGCCTCGGGGGCCTCGCTGGCTTGCCCGGGATGCCGACGCCCGCTCCGCGCAGCGCGGACCCTCGCCCGGGAGACCTGCGGCAAGTGCCACGAGAGGGCCAAGGGCGGCTGGCTGCAGCACTGCGAGCCCTGCGGGGCGCTGATGTGCCACAGATGCGCGGCCGCCGCCGCGGGTGCTGCCGCCGCCGCGCCGCCCGGCGCCGCGCCCGTGGCCAGCGACAGCGACAGCCCGTTGCTGCCGCTGGCGGTGCAGGAGGCCATCGACATGGCCGAGGACCCCACGCCCCAAGCAAGCACGGAGGACGAGGCGGCGGATGACCTGGAGGGCCGGCCGTCGGCCGTGGACGTGGCGGCGGCGGCCGCCGCCGTGGCGGAGGCCGAACCGATGGCTGACCTCTTCGGCGACTTCAGCTCCTCGGACGACCCGGACGCAGCGCCGCCGAGCGCGGCGGCGCCGAAGGGCAAAGCCAAGGCGAAGGCCAAGGGGAAGGCCACGGCCAAGAGCCAGGGCGAGGCCAAGGCCAGGGCCAAGGGCCAGGCGGCTCCTGGCCCGCCGCATCGGGGGCTGCTCGGCCGCGGCGTCCGCCGCGCCGAGAAGTGTCGAGCCCGCGGGGCTGCGAGCGGGCGGAGGCCTGTGGAGCGGCCGGCGGGCGGGGGCGCCGCCGTCGAGGACTCGGGCGTCGAGTTCGGCCCGACCGCTCGCGAGGAGGCAGCGGCGGGGGAAGCGGCGGCCAGCCCCGACGGCGACGGTAGCGGCAACGACGCCATGGCTGACCTTGCCAGCGCGTGGGCGGAGGCCGCCGCCGAGTTGCAATTGCCTCGTCGAGGCGGCCAGGGCGGCTGGCGGGGGGGCCGCAAGCGGCGGGTGGCGCCCGTGGGGGACGAGGCCGAAGGGCTGGATGGAGGACGCGGAGGAGCCCGCCGCTCCCCACCCAGACGACGCCATCCCCTTCGAGGTGGTGGCGTTGCTGGACGCGGCAGACGCGGATGTGCCCGAGCCGCGGCGGGACGCGGTGGCGCGCGCCCGCGCGTCCATCGGACCCCGCCGGCTCATGCGCCCGTGCGCGGCCAAAGTGCCGTACGGCGGGCCGACGGCCGCGGGCCGAGTGCGCCACGGGCATTTGGCACGGGCGGGGAAGGCTGGCCGCCCCCTCTGCGCGCAGGTCCTCTCGGACATGGTCGACGGCCGGGACGTCGTGGCCGTCCTGGAGGACTGCGGCATCCCCCCGCAGAGGGCCGCGTGCGATGCGCCGGGTTGTGGCGCGCCGGGCGCCGCGCAGGACGTGCGCGTCTTGGAGAGCGAGCACGCGGCCCGTTCAGCCCAGAGGGGCGCGGGGCAGAGGGCCGCGCTGCGCAGAGGGCCGCAGGCCGTGCGCATCGGGGGGCGCGAGGTCGCCGTGCGGAAGGAGACGGCGTACTACCGGTGCGGGCGTTGCGGGGGCAAGCGCGCCGTGGGCTGGACGCCGAGATCTGGTGCGGGAAGTATTCCCTGCGCCAGAACGCGTCGCTCTTCTGCCGGTGGTCCAAGAGCTTGGAGCCGTCGACGGAGGAGCTGGCTCTGGACTGCTGGCTCGACCACAAGCGCCTTGTGGAGGGCTGGGTCCAGGGCGCCCGGGCCACCGTTGCCGAGTACCAGCTCTGGCAAAACTGCACCGAGCAGCTGGGCGGGCCGGGCGCGGAGGTCGAGATCGACGAGGTCTGCTTCCGCGCCCGCTGGGCCGAGGGCGCCGATGGCACATGGGGCCGCGAGTGGCACCGGTACATCGCGGCCCACGAGCGCCACGGCGGCAAGTTGGTCCTGATGGCGCTCCCCCCCAGGTACGCCTCGGGCCAGGGCCAGGGAGGTGGCGGGGCTCTCTCGCACGAGGAGCTCCACGACTTCATCCTCTGGCCGAAGTCCGGCGGCCCGCCCCTGCTGCGCCCTGGGACCATGGTGCACACTGACGGCGCGAAGGCGTACCGGAACCTGGATTGGCGGACGGCGCACGAAGCGCCGCTTCCGGCTTCCGAGGAGGACGTCGTGGGGGCCGCCAACCTCTGTCCCGGGGAGTGGAGGCGGGAGACCTTCCGGGAGTGCTTGGCGCGGTGCGCGGCGGAGCGGCGGGACTGGCGGGACCGCCGGGAGGAGTGGGCGGCGAAGTACCGCCATCTGCGCCTCTGCCACACTTCCGTGTGCCACTCGCGCAAGGTGGCGGGGCGCGTGGAGCGGGAGTTCACCGCCATGCGACTCGTCCACGTCCACCCAGACGACGTGTCGGCTGTCGAGGAGGTGGACCCGCGCGCGGGGCAGTGGGGCGGCCCTGAGTGGACGTGGCGCGTAGGGGGCACGCAGACCGTCGACGGGCATTGGCGGAACCTGCGGCGGGGCGGCTCCCACCGCGGCGTCAACACGTCCCTGACTCAGGCGGTGGAGCAGGCCGTGCTGGTGCACCAGTGGGCTTACCGCGCCACGCCGTCCGCCAACATGCTCACGCACCTGGGCAAGACGCTGGCCGCGTTGCGGGCGCAGCGGGCCGCCGATCTCTCCCTGCAGGGTCCGTCCCCGTCAGAGGTGCCCGCGGGCAGCCCCTGGGCCCGGCGGGGCGCAGCCCTCGCCAAGGCGGCCCGCAGGGAGGCCGTTCGCGAGAGGGCCAGGGCGAAGGCCAAGAGGGCTGCCGGCGCCTCCGCCGCGGCGCGCCGGCGGGGCGGCCCCGGCGCCGCCCCCCCCGCGGCGGCCCCGGCGGCCGCGGCGGCCGGCCCCCCTGGCGGGGCCGCGGCCGGGCCTCGGGCCGCGGCGCCCAGGCCCGCGGGGGCGGCGGAGGCCGCCAGCGACGGGCGCAGAGCGGACGGCCAAGCCTTCAAGAGGCTCCGGCGCGGCCCCTCGGCCCCAGGCATTCGGCTGGGCTTGCCGCTGGGCGCCCCCGACCCGCGGCTCGACCCTGCCAGGCGCTGGCGGAGCCGCTTCCAGGACGTGGCTGACGAGGAGCGCGCCGAGCGCGCGGCGGAGCAGCGCGCGGCGGAGCCGCCCGCTCCACCGAGCCCGCGGCCGCCCCAGCATCCGCCTTTCCAACGCGGGGACTTAACGGTTCTCGGCGGCCGCGTCCCTCCCCAATGGAGGGGGGTTCGCCTCAGCTAGTTCTTCGTTTCGCTTTCGCGCGCAGCATTCTCTGCCCACATCTCTGTTCGGGCCCGCAACAACTGCGGGCAATTCAGCTCCGGTGCTGCATTTGCAATATGTGCCATTGAGCTTGCTCGTGATGTGCGTGTGTGTGTGTGTCTCTGCGTGCGTGTGACAGGAAATTATTGAACCTCACTGAACACGTGTCGTGTGCGTGTGTGTGCGTATGTGACTGTGCATGTGTGTTGTTTCAATTTTGTCTGCATCTGCCATTTAAGCTTTAATCTTAAACATAAAAACATGCCCAGTCGATGATCCGCCGATGATAAGCGTAGCCTGGGACAAGACGCATTCAGCTGATGTATGAGGGCACAAACAACACAAATAATCGGCTACGCTTTCAATCGGCGGTAGGGATCCGGGGGCGCCAGCATGCATCGTAGCACCAGCCGCCCTGGGTCTGGGTCCGGGGTATAGATCCAGGGTCCCCGGCGCGGCTCCGGCGCACGGCCGGGCGCCTCCACGAGCGGGGCGCCCGGACCGACATCGGGGCCCAGATGCGCGGGGCGGCACGAGTCGAAGCGCCAGGGATGGGTGGGAGATTGAAACCAGGTATGTCTTCAAGCGTTCGTGGGGATGCGAAGGGATTGCGGCGTTTTCGCGATGCCGCCCCAAACGGGGTGCGATGCATAGCGGCTCCTGAGGTTGCAGGGCCTCTTCCTTATCTTCACCTATCCTCGCCTTATTCCTGGATCCTCACATTCCCCGTGCCTCATCCCTTCTCGTGCATGACCGTTGGCCCGGGCTTGCAGTTTCTGATGTCGTGCTTCGTGGTAATCGAAAGTATGCAACAAGGAGTACTCGCCCGGGCCATCGGCGGACCACCACCCGCCCCGACCGCCTCTGTGCAAGGCGGTCGCGGGGGTTACCGCGGGTGGGACTGGGGGCTAGTCGGAGCGCGTTCTTTTGTCATTGCTTCAGTGCATGTCTCTTCCGTCCTCTTCCGCGCTCCGGCTGGCGTGGTTGGTCCTCCAATGGGCCCCCAGTAATTCGGCGGCGTGTCCCGCGGGGCTTGGCGGGGCGCCAAAGTGCGCCCCTCCTTGCCGTGGCAGACACGTGGCAGGCCGCGCCCTCCCCTTTTCTCCGTTCTCTGTCCCATCTGATTCTGCGTGCGTATGGGTTTGTGTGGGCGTGAGTTTGTGCGTGCGTGTGTGTGTGTGTGTGCATGTGTGATGGTGTTTTTTCCCGCAGCACCGCGAGCATGTTTCACTCTGTCTTGTCTTCTGACGCCCTTTTCCTCACTCTCGCGCTCCCGAGAACCCCCCCCCTCACTCCGCCGCCGCAAGTTCCCCTCGCGCGGCTGGGGCGGGGCAGGCAGGTGCCTGCCCCAGGCATGCCTTCGCGGCGAAGCCCCATCCCGCCTGGGTCGAGCGGGGCAGGCAGGGCCTGCCCCAGGCACGCGGCTGGCTCCTCCCCCGCCCCCCACCCACGATGCCCCCCGTGCGCTCCTGTCCACCCGTCTTCCTAGATTGGCTCGTGCCTTTCCGTGCCTCTGAAACTCGCTGGTATTTTTCCTACCTAGGTCTTGCTGCCGTACGAGCCAAGCCTATTGATTGAACGCCCTCACGCTCCTGCCTCCCCCCAAACGGAAGGCATCAGTTCCCCAGTGCGATGCAAACAGTAGGACCGCAAGCCACGGTGCAATGTGCACAACGCAACGCGCCAGACAAACACCAGTGCACAGCAAGAAGGACGTGCCCACATAATTAGGCACGGAAGCCCCTTGCGGCACGAATGCCCCTTCAGGTCTCAGCAAGGCTTACCATTGCTTAGCAGAACTCAGCAGTGCCTAGCAGGGCTTAGCGGGGCTTTGCAGAGCTGAGCAGGGCCTATCACGGCGTAGCATGGCTTAGCAGTGCGTAGCAGGGCCTAGCACGCCCTAGCAGGGTTTAGACAGGGCTGAACACGGGTTAGCAGGGCTTAGCAGTGCTGAGCAGGCTTAGCACTACTACTACTACTACTACTACTACTACTACTACTACTACTACTACTACTACTACTACTACTACTACTACTACTTAACTACTACTACTACTACTACTACTACTACTACTACTACTACTACTACTACTACTACTACTACTACTACTACTACTACTACTACTAATACTACTACTACTATTGCTACGACTACTGCTACTACTACTACTACTGCAACTACCTACTACTACTCCTACTACT
>CAUYUJ010021326.1:0-22100 GCA_963575745.1 Prorocentrum cordatum
TTATCATCATCATCATTATTATTATTATTATTATTACTATTATTATTGTTATTGTTAGTATTATTGTTAGTATTATTAGTACTAGTATTATTAGTGTTATTATTATTATTATTATTAGTAGTAGTAGTAGTAGTAGTAGCATTAATATTATTATTATTAATAGTATTATTATTACTATTACTAGCATTGATATTATTATGAGTAGTCTTAGTATTATTATTATTACTATTATTATTAGTAGTAGTATTATTATTAGTATTATTGTTATTATTCTTATTAATAGTAGTATTGGTATTGGTAGTAGTATTATTAGTAGTATTATTATTAGTATTATTATTACTACAAGTATTGTTAACACTGTTCTTCTTATTATTAGTAGTGTTACTCTTGTTATTATTGTTCTTATTAACATTATTATTATTATTCGTCGTGTTCGTCTTCGTTGTCTTATTATTCTTATTAGTATTCGTCTTCTTCTTATTATTATTAGTAGTAGTAGTATTCATTTTCTTATTCTTCGTCTTCTTATTACTGTTATTATTCGTAATCGTATTCGTCGTATTAGTATTCTTATTCGGCTTAGTAGTCTTCTTATTCGTATTATTATTCGTCATAGTATTCGTATTATTCTTCTTATTATTATTCGTCTTAGTCGTATTAGTATTATTCTTCTTATTATTATTGTTATTATTATTAGTCGTAGCATTCGTCGTCTTATTATTCCTCTTATTTTTCCTCGTCTTCTTCCTCTTAGTATTCCTCTTCTTCTTCCTCTTCTTCTTCCTCATCATCTTCCTCTTCCTCGTCCTCCTCCTCCTCCTCCTCCTCCTCCTCCGCCTCCTCCGCCTCCTCCTCCTCCTCCTCCTCCTCCGCCTCCTCCGCCTCCTCCTCCTCCTCCTCCTCCTCCTATTGACCTATTGACCTGCACTAGAAGGTGGGCTCCCTGCGCGCCAGGGCCCTTCAGACTAAGTCTCACGAGATTATCCTCTCTCGTGGAAGGCCACAGCGGGTCGCAACCTGCGTTCTTAAATGGGCAAGTTGTCCCACGGGCCATTCGAGAAGCCCTTTGGGCTTCTGTCCCTGCAGCAACCGACGAGACGCTTTGATCCCCGTACTTGTCGGCTTCTCGCAGGGACCTGAAAGTTTGGTAGCTCGGGTGGCAGCCCACCCCCCACACTTGGAACAGAACACCACCCCCTTTACCATACAAATGTTGGGGTGGTGGGAGGGGTGGACTTCAAAAATGTATTTCCTGGGTAGGCACACCTGCGTAACCCATCCTGGAGAAGGCAAAACAGAAAAGGCGGCACAGCGGGTACAACTTGTGGTACCCCCTCCTTTGAGGACAGAGTGCGGGCTCATCTCGGCTTCTCGAAGCCGTCGGGTTTTGGCACTCTTCGGGACCTTCTGCTGCTTTAGATTGGGGCCGTATTTCCAGTTAAGATCTTGGATACATGCAAGACGGGATCTGATCAACTGCATCTCCTTATCCCTGGCCTGGACCTCCAAAACCTCCTCCTCAGTAAATCCGAAAAACTCAGCTGCTCTGCGCGCAACGGCGTCGGCGGCAACGTTAGCAATGTAAAAGTCGGGGCGCACGGTGCCATCGCTGATGTCGCTCAGCGTGGCGTGCGCCTTGGTCTTCTTAAAGGCGACGTGGTGGGTCCTGTCATTATAGGCCTGCCAAAAGAGACACCACAAGTCGGTGTTGCTTTTATGTTTCCACTGCTCTCCCCTGCGGACGCCTTTCATAAGATAATCACTGTCGGTAACGATGACGATGGGCCCATCAAGGGCCAAGGCGTAAATGGCAGCGGTAATTTCACCTCGGTTGATGGTTTGGGCTCCTGCGGCAAGACCGTAAAGGGTTCCGCGGGTCCAATTATCACGTCCCATGAGAGCAAGTCCCCATCCTACTCGTCGAAGGCGGGGGTCAGCAGAGAACTTTCCACCTGACCCGTCCGTACCGATCAGCCTGGTCTCGGTGAAACTGTAGCGGCCCGTGAGAAGGCAGCCCGTACCGTACACCTGGCTGTTCCTAGGTCTGGATGCTAAAAACCCGACCGTCTGTTCCTGCGGCTGGAGTCCTCGGAACCATTTGATGGGGAAAGTATTTCGTTCAGCCCGAGCTTTAGGGAGGAGGTGTTGCGAGTCACGGATCTCATCATACTCATGTCCCAGGGAAATGAGGGCGGGGCAATTCCAATAAGCGTGAAAAGCATCTTCACTGGGGGCTCCACATCTCCAGCAGCCTGGGGAACCTGCCATGCCTGCTTTAAACCTTCTGGCTCCATGCCAGATGCAACCTTTGGCGACGGAATAGGCGGCAGTAAACAGGTGCTTCGAACTCCTCCTCCATCCTCCAACGTGCTGCCGAAACTGGTGAACATCCACTCCTGAATCTCCTCCTCCCCCACAGTAGTACTCGGCTGCCTGTCCCCAGTACTTCTGGGTGATGCACGCGGTGAAAATATCTATGACAGCGGACTGGTCGCCCGTGACGGGACTGGTCTCGCCGTTACCTGGCTTGATGTGGTACTGTTGCCCGTACGGGCTGGTCCACCTCCATGGATGTGAGACCTCCCAACGGAAGTCCAAGAGGTAGGCCAGCACGGACGACATGAGGCTATATACCTTGTTCCACCTAGCTGGCCCCTGGAGTCGAGCATGGGTCTTAGGCCATGTTCGTTCAACCCCAAGGTGTAAATGTTCCTCCTGATTCAAGATGGAAAACCAAAGCTGCAAGCATCCCAAGGGAATATAATAGCCTGGGTCCATGACCAGATGCCCCTTAGGTGATAGGGCGTACGCAGTAGTAGTACACCCCGACTTAGTGACAATGCCCATAGTAGTAGCGAGTTTGCCTCTGAGGGTCCTGAGAGCCGTGGGAGCCACCCCTTGTCCCTGGAATCCCCAGACAAGTTGAGGTTGGGCCCCAGTAGTGACGAGACTTCGGGCCTTCTTAATCTTCTTAGTGAGCCTTCGGATCTTCCCAAGACGAGTATATCCTGCTGCTTGTCTAGCTTTACGCACTTTAAGTCTACGTTGTCGTCCTAGTGTGGCATCAACTCCAAGATCCCTACCTTGACGCTGTACTGAAATAGCTACCCCTGCATTCTCAAGACGCTGGGCGACGGACGCCTGCGGCCAAGGTCGAACTGGAGGCCATCAAACAACTCTTGGGCGAAAGCCTGCATCCCTGCCTCTCGAGGTCATGCCCCAGTGAAACAATGGCGGCAGGGAACATTCGTAATATATGCTCTGATGATGCCCACATGCGCACTCGGAGGTCGTCCACCCAGGTGCGGAAACTGAGCGGCAAATAGTCCCGATGGAACTTATCTAGCACATGATACAAGAATGCGCGTGCCATAGAGCAACTTTGCCCGCAGCCCTGCAGCATGGACTTGTCAGGCACTGCAAAATCTGAACACCCGATCGCCGACGTAAGGACCCGAGTACACCGATGTACCATGAGCGCTAATGCCAGCGGGGGGGTCGGGTAGTTGAGGCGCAAGGCCGAATGGACCATCCACTCGAGTTCTACTGAGTCAAAGAACTTTTCTAAGTCAAGGAGAGCTTCCACCATAGATACCCCTCCTGCCGATGCTATTTCTGCTGCTACTTCCGATAACACTGCGGCCCTGAGTGCGTCGTTCCCCTTGAGCGCCTGGTCCCAGAAGCCCGCGGAGTCCTGGTCCCACGAGGAAAGTTCGGTCCTGAAAAGCTTGCAAAGCACCCGATACAATCCATTCGTAAGGGTCAGGGGCCGGTCACATTCTGCATTTTTGGGCTGGAGGAAGATGAGGTTGAGTAGGACCTGGAGGGGAAGTTGCTGCCGCCGACATATCTGGTTGATTAAAAGAGTGAAACTCTGGCGGCCTTCGTCCTGCAGGCAGAGGAAATCTCGGACTGACCATCCGTCGCCTCCAGGTGCTGCTGAGGGCTTGTAGAGGGCCACCACGTTGAAAACATCGCTGGTGTCCCAGTCGTGGTAGTCTAATTGCCAATCCTCAATGGCTTGGAGACGAACCTTGCGGACCCAACGTGGCTCAAACGGGGCAGGATGTTTCTTGTCTTTCGGGTCCCACTTCCTCATCCAGTATTCAAGTTTCTTATTCATAACTTGGTAGGGGTCGGTGATGATCTCCCCGTCAGGGCCTTCAAGGTCCTCCAGTGGTTCTGGGTGGGCTCCAGGGGCACGAGTAATTGCATGGGCGGCCCCTCCCCCTTTCTTTAGCGATTCCAGGACAAAGTTTTTGAACCCCTCCTGAGACTCTATCAGCTCAGAGTGGTGGAAGTTGTGCTGGACCCGATCTATGATCTCCAGCCCCTTAGCCTGTGTGTCCTTGTCGGAGTAACCCCCAAGATAAGCCTCAAGAGCCCTAGAATCCTCTGGTGATAGTTCAGGATGGGGGATCTTGTCAAAGAAATGCCTCAAGAACTCCTGCAGCCTCTGGAAGTGGGCGCTATCATCTCTAGCTTGGTCCCGTTCCTTGGCGCGGATGCCGAGCGTGGCCCACTGGCTGGAGGCCGACTTGGCGCGGCCCTCCTTGGGCGCTGGCGGCAGGAGCGGCTTCCAGGCGAAACGCGGCACAAGCCCCGCCTGGCACTCGATGTCGGAAACTGCAATATCTCGCTGCTGGATCTCTACTGCCCTACAGAGAACTGCAAAGGTGTGCGTGAGCATCTCATCGTGGTGGCCAAAACACGTCGGATATTGCGCATACTGGGGCCCCTGGACCTGGAGGAAAGCCTTCCCGAAGTAGTCCGCCCACGGCCGTGCTGGTCCCAGGGCCCGTGGGAGAGGGGCTGGCCGCTCAAGGGCCCATATCTGCTTGGTAAAAACCTCAACTTCCATCGTCAAGGTCAGCCCGTAATGTGGACTCCAGGGGCCCTCCAGGTGCCCCTCGACGGTGATGCTCGTAGCCAAACGATCATCAACAATAAAATAATCTATCATGGTTTTGGTCACCGCATTGGTATAGGGAATGTCGGGCACGATGATCGTGCCATTCATGTACTCAAGGATGTTGGCCCCCTCTATGGCAGACGGGTCCATATTGAAATCACCTCCTAGAATGTAAGGCATGCGCATGACCCTAATGAAGGCGATGACCTCCCTGAGGATCTCCCTATTGGCCTGCTTGTACCCTATGGAGTCCCAGAGGTAGACCCCGATGAGAAGAATATCTACTTTGGAAAGCCTCAAGACACAGCTGGCCCATTGAGTCCCTTCAACAATCGGCTTCTTGTGCCCCTTGGCCCCCATGAATCTGGAATGTGTATGGTATCTAGATTGTGCGGCAAGGAGTACACCCCCATGTGTACCCCCCTTTGACGTCGAGGAGGCTGGACAAACGTAGGTAGACCAGGATGCTTTCCGAAACTTCTTTCTGAGCGGCCTCAAGTCCCCTGCAGACTTATGAACCTCAGTCAAAAACAGAAAGTCGTATGGTAGCTTCTGGTCGAAACAAAACTTGTCAGCCTTCTCACTCCATGTTGTGATATTGGCGAGGTAGATGGTGATGCTACCCCCCCGTTGTGCCTGGGCCAGCCTGCGGGGCGACACTTGCACGGGCACCCTCGGCCTGGTTGGCGGCCGCGCGGGCGTTCGCTTGGAGCTCCGCCGCTGCAGCCGCCGCCATGGGCTGCCAGGCCGCAGGCCCGATGTCGCCTGGGGCGGCGGGCGGGGGGGCTCCGCCCCCGGCTGGCGGCCTGGCGCCACGGCGAGCCTTCTTCTTGGCGCGCTCCTCGACCTTGGCGAACAGGCGCTGGAGCTTCGGCTTGGCCTGCGCTGCCTGGCGAATGACCTCGTAGTCGCCCTCGTCCAGGTCGTCGAGGTCGCTGAGATTGGATCCCTCGCTGGCCATGGACTTGTCTTCATCTGCTTCTGCTGCAGCACCTGGACCTCCTTGCCCCACAAAGGCTGCATAGGCGCGGCCCGCGGCCGCTGCTGCTGCCTTGGCCTCTTCGTGGGCCGTGGCAGCGGCCGTCTGGGCTTGAACGGCCTCGTCAAGTTGCTCTCGGAGCTGCTGAACTCGTTGATCTGCAGCATCCTTGTGCCTCGCGGCCCTCTCCACTGCCTCCTGGCGCAGCTTGAAGGACTCGCTGAGGGACTTCTGGGAGGGCCCGTTGGCGGCGTTGACGGTGACGGTCTCCTTGACGCGGCTGGCAAACGTCGGGAGAGCAAACTCACCTCCCCGTTCTTGGAGCAACTTGATGAAGTCATCGATGGTGTACTTGCGTGTGAGATCATCATGGGCAGCAGCAGGATCATGACCAAGAACCTGGCCACAAACACACAGCGGGTCCTTCTTGAGGCGGTCCGCCCACTTCCAGCGTGAACACGCTTCGCAGACGACGTACGCCCTGCTCTGCTGCTGCTGCTTGCCCTCCTTCTCCCAGCGCGACGTGCTTGCATTCCAGCGCCACTGCCCTGCCATCGCACAAGGATGGCGAGTGGAGGCCACCTGCCGAGGGCCGTGCTGGAGATGGGGCGCGCGCCCAACCTGGCCCTCTGTGGCCGCCCTTGAGCGAGGTTGGGAAGTTCAGGAGCAGGCCCCTTGAGCCAAAATGGCTACGGCCTCCTCCTCCTCCTCCTCCTCCTCCTCCTCCTCCTCCTCCTCCTCCCCCGCCTCACCCGCCCCCTGGCCCCACAGCCCCCGTCCAGGGCCCCAGCCCGCCCAGGGTTATGCACGGACCTCGGCGGCTCAAAGATGGGAGAGGGATGCCAAGCTGGACCTTCACTGCTTGCGGACACTACAGTAGGAGCTCGACCATAAGAAACCTTCCACAAGAAACCCAACCCTGAGACCCCCCAGGACGTCCATTGCTTCTTCAGAACGTCGATTCCCAAGAAGAAACCCAGGGCACCCTGGAGGCAAGCAGGGCGTTTCTTGGCATGGGTCTCCACTGTAGTCCTCAAGGCTCCACCCCGCAGTTGAGGGGCAACGAGAGGGCGGATAGGCATAGGGGGGGGGGGGAGGGGAAAACATTGACCTCGAATGGGCGATGCATCGCCGATAGATCGGCGATGGGCCCCCGATCGTGAAGCCGCACGTTCCTGGGCAGGCTGGGGCTATCGGGCCCACATCGGCGATAAGTGGGCGATTGAGGGTCGATGCATCCCCCCCTATGCCCAATCCCCCCCCCACTCCGAGTTTCTTCATGATCGTCGGGGGGGCGTCACCCCCGCCGACAGCCCCACATCGACTCCCGCCGCAGGCAGCCACCGCGCTCCGAAGGCGTTCCGACCCCCCGCCGCGGCGCGACGACGAGGCGAGGCTGACCCCCGCCGGGGGGGGGGGGGGGGCACACCCCCTCACGCCCATCGAGAAGCCCAGGGCATCGCTGCCCCGGGGGCAGCGGAGACGGCCGAGGAGCCCCCGTGGGGCTGGCGGCGCAGGCCGAGCCCGCCGGCGAGGCCCAGGGGGCCCGCGGAGGGCGCGGGGGGGGGGGGGGCGCGCCCAGCCCGGCGCCCAGCGCCGCGGGGCCGGCGGGCGCAGCGGCGCCGACGCCGAGGGCGGCGGGCTCCTCGGGGCGGAGGGCGCCGTCGGCCGCGAGGGCCTCGCGCTCTCGCGCGGGTGCTGCTGGAAGGGCCCCCGGCCCAGGGCGCCCCCCAGGGATTCCCAGGAGGGCCCCGCGGCCTCCTCCAGAGCACCCCTCGCGAGGCCCAGGGGGCCCAGAGGGGCTTCCAGATGGGGCGAAAGGCTGGGGGCAGCTTGGGCCAGAGGGGCACCTTGGTAGAGGAAAGAGAACTATGCACATACACCGATTCTGGCCAGGCCCAACCCTGAGCCCAGGATCGGTGCATACGCCCTCTTACCTTGGCCAGGAAGGTATATGCACCGATCCTGGGTCAAGGATGGGCGTTGTCAGGATCGGTGCATGTGCATAGTTCTCTTCGCCCGACTTGAGCAACCCTCGACTTCTTGGGAAGAAGAAGATGTCAGCGGGCAACATCATGGAACCTCCAAGTATCACCGCCTGCCGCATGGCAGGTGAGAGAGCTGTACACGTGGGGGCAAGCGTTCGGGACGAGAGGGTTTCGCGTTGAGGCCGCGGCTCGTCTGCGGAGCTCGGCGCCCTGGCCCGGACAGATCAGCGACGCATCCCAGAAAGGACACTCGGCCGACGCGGTGGGCCAGCACAGGAGCTAGCAGCTTGAAGCAGGCTTTTCTAGAAGAAGAAGAAGAAGAAGAAGAAGAAGAAGAAGAAGTAAGAAAGCCAAAAGCATGAACTTGTGGCGCTCCGCGCGGATTTCTTGGATCTGCGCCACAACATGACACGTGCCATCGCAACGGCACGAAGCACGCGTCGCAGTAGTAACGCGTAGGAGTAACGGATAGCCACCGCCTCGCTGCGCACATCTGACCTTCGCCGTCCCCGTTAACCATTGTCTCATCGGCCAGCATCGGTGGAGTAACCCTTCCCTGTTGACCTCGATACTTCAAACAATAAACAACTACACAAAACAATAACACCCTGCCGACCATGTAGGAAGCATTTGCGCACGAATCGCGTGGCTCACAAATACGCTACACAACGACGCAGCATGAATCTGGCAAAAGCCAGCCTCTAGGAGTGCTGGAAACGCATGCTGTTGAAATACCCTGGAGATACGTTGCACACCCGCCCTCACTGCCTCCAACAAGTTCGTGTCGTGACGACGTCGGCGTTGGTTTGTAGTACCATGGAGGCCAGTTCACAAGAAACCTTCCCCAAGAAACCTAACCCCGAGACCCCATGACGTCCCTTGACGTTTGGGGTGGGAACGCCACGCCTTCCGTCGCAAAACCATCGAAACAGTCGAAACCCAGGGCACCCTGGAGGCAAGCAGGGCGCTTCTTGGCGTGGGTCTCCCCCGGACTGCGTGGATCGTTCCGCCTCGAGCGCTCGCGGCGGTCCGACATCGGCCGACTCCGGGCCACCGGCGGCGCTCAACCGTGAACGCCCCTTGCGGGGGTCGCCGCCGCGTCGGCACGACACGAACCTGCCATCGGGCATATCGAGATCGAACTGCTGTTAGGTCGGGCAGGTCCTCCCACGGGGGGAGTTTGAGCGAAAACTCAGACATAGTCCAAAAATACCCGAACAGAATCAAAAAATGGTAGAACAATCGTCCCCAGACTACGTGTTGGTTATCTACGAGTTGCCCTCCTGTAGAGGGACACGCCCGACCTGAAACTGCTGCCTCACGCTGCGCTGCGTCCCTGCTCCACGTCAACGGCGGGCTCCTTGCGGGGCGCAGACTGCACGGACGGAGCCGCCGTGGAAACCAGCCTGGCCGCAGTGCGAAAGGTGCAGACGTGGACGGGTCGAAAGTGGAGTGGACAGCCGGGAGCGCGCAAACATGGATTAGCGATCCATGGATTTGGCGCGCGGTCGCCAGATCCATGGATCGGGGGAGGTGCCCTCCCCAAAATGCGGCCGGTGCCGCCTCGCTCGGCGGCGGGAGTCCGCGATCTCCCGCGCAAACGGGACCCTTCACTAATCCACGCCCCCTTAATCCATGTTTGCGATCGCCTGAGATAGGTCAAGGCGACTGGGACCCAAGTTTCGAAGTGAAAGTGTCTGGGCCTTCGGTTCCCCCTGGTCGGCGCAGCAGGGGGTTGGCGCAGCAGGGGGGATCAGGAGTCCAGAGGTGGGTCGAGAAACAGAAGAGGGTATGCCAAGACAGCGAGAATCCCAAGCGGGCACGCTGAGGGCGAAGCTGTGGCTTATAGACAGGGGGCGACTCACGAATCCAGCTGCAACGCTTCACAAGCACTTCAGATAAAACGATTGCTTGCAGCACTAGGCGGGGACGGAGGCTTGGTTGGGACAGTCCGGGAAGTCGTAGCACTAATTACAGCTTCGATTGTTTTGAGAGGGGCATCGAGTTCTGAAATATGGGTATGGACGGGATGAGGACGGAGGAGGAAGAGGAGGTTTCAAGAAGTGTGTATATGTACATGTATGTGTATAAGCATGTATGTGTATGTATATGCGCATGCGTACGTGCACGTGTACGTGAACGTGTACTGTGAATGTTTGTGTATACACATCTGTCTACGCATATCTTTACATATGTGTTGATGCAAACGAACCTGTATGTGTGTGTACGTGTATGCGCATGCCTATGTGCACGTTAACGTTCATGGATGTGTGTGTATGCAAACTAAACGTATATGCTGATTACATCTCGACTCTGGGCTATATACATATATGTACATATATATATATATGTATGCATATACACATTCAGGTGTTAACATCTGCATATGCTTGACTTCCGTCCATTTCCGCCGTCGTAGTCGCCGCCGTTTTGCTTCTGCCAGCTCCCCGGGCCCTCGGCGAGAGGTCAACCAACATGACTGATCGAGGACGAGGCCGCCTTTGGAACGCCCTTCCGTGGACTACCTTGCGCTGGATCCTAAGACCCCGAGCACCCCGAGACTCGCAGCCACGGCGTTGCCCCCAAACAGACTCTCGTGGAGGAAAAAAACACGAAGGCCATGACCAAGACTGAACGCGGAAACGTCCTTGTCGCTCTTGGTTATCGTCCATCTTGGTCATCGTCTATTCGTGGATCGTCCTCGCGAGTCGGCGACAGCCGGCATGGACCACGACCAAAATCGTCATCGACAAGATTCCGTAACATCTTGGACGTGGTCATCGTGCTTCTTCTCTTCATAACCACAACAACAAGGACAGCCAGCAACCAACAATGCCCCCACAAGCTCTGGCACCGCGAGCCGCAGCAGCAAAGCTGCCGCGCAGCATGCAGTGCAACAGAGGAGCGACTGGTCAGCTATGAAAACCTCACGCAGAAGAGGAGGAGGCGGAGAGGAAGAGGAGGAGGAGGAGAAGTAAAGGAGGAGAAGAACAGGAGCCAGGAAAGGGGCGCGCAGCTCGTGCATGCCCAAACGAGAACCTGGACTTAGCGCCAAGGACGCCCGCAGATTGTCCCAACGCGAGTGCACAGAAGAGAATCCCATTGCGTGCACGCCAGCGCGAGTACACCGTGCTGCTGCCCTCGAGGCCGAGGAGCTCTCCCCCCCCGCAGAATCGCACGACCGGCGACAGCCGGGGCCGCGAGCCGCACGAGGAGAGCCACGGCCCCGCAGGCTGCCCCACACGAGTGCGAGAAGAGAGGCCCGTGCGCAGGTGCGTACGCGAGTATCGTGTGTCTTCCCGTGGTCATTTTTGTGTTGAGCCCCATTTCCAGTTCGCGCTGGATTGTTTCGCTCCTTGTCTCCTTGTCGGAAGCGTGGTCGGGGCCAGGCCCAGAGAAGTGCGTCGGCGGCACAGCCAGCGCTCTGTCAGCATCGGAGAGCTCAGCCATCAGGGAGCTCCCACACACACCGAAGAAGTACGTGTGTGTGTGTCCTACCTTGGTCATGGTCATCGTGCTTCTTCAGAGCAACAGCACATGCATATCAATAATTGTCTTTGAGGTCCGCGCGGATTTCGTGGATCGGCGCTGGACCCCCCCCTCCCTGGCGCGCGGAGCGCGCCAGCGGCGGCGCCAGAGACGCCGCCAGGGTCGGCCTGCAGCGCCGATCCGAGGAATCCGCGCGGACCTCCGAGAAAGTATGTCGCTGCCGTTTTTGTCATTCGATTGCTCCCTCGAGGTCGAATCGGATACTCAGGATTTCGTAATAATGGGGGTCACATGGGGGGGGGGATCTGATTTGAGTCGTCTTGGAGGGCTCCAGTTGGTCTGGGCAAAAGGCCGCCCTTTATGGCTGATCTTGGGGGGTCTAGAACTGCTCGTCTGGGAGCGGTGCGACCACCCTCCCTTTACGACGAAACCTGGAGCACACAGAAGAGTAATTGAGCACAGGCCTAGGTCGGGCGTGTCCTCCCACTGGGGGCTTTTGGAGGAGAGACAAAAAATAGTCAAACAATGCTCGAAAATAGCAGAGAGAGAAAAAAAAAAAAAAAAAAAAAAAAAAAAAAAAAAAAAAAAAAAAAAAAAAAAAAAAAAAAAAAAAAAAACGTCCCTGACTGTTTTCTCACTGCCTCTGAATACTCCTCCTGTGGAGGGACGCGCCCGACCTAAGCCTAAGTTAAGAGTGAGGCCCTTGGCGCGCGGCCTGCTGGTGGTTGACCTGCGGGGCGCGGCAGCGCGCAGCGGCCTGCGTGGCCGGGTGCGTGGCCCCCAAAGTCCATGGATCGGGGGAGGTGCCCTCCTGTAGAGGGACACGCCCGACCTGAAACTGCTGCCTCACGCTGCGCTGCGTCCGGGCGCAGACTGCACGGACGGAGCCGCCGTGGAAACCAGCCTGGCCGCAGTGCGAAAATTGCAGACGTAAACGGGTCGAAAGTGGAGTGGACAGCCGGGAGCGCGCAAACATGGATTAGCGATCCATGGATTTGGCGCGCGGTCGCCAGATCCATGGATCGGGGGAGGTGCCCTTCCCAAAATGCGGCCGGTGCCGCCTCGCTCGGCGGCGGAAATCCGCGATCTCCCATGGAAGCGGGACCCGTCGCCAATCCACGCCCCCTTGGTCCATGTTTGCGATCGCCTGAGAAAAGGGGGTGGTATATAGTGGAGGCCAGTCCACAAGAAGCCTTACACAAGAAACCCAACCCTCAGACCCCAGGACGTCCCTTGATCTTTGGTGCGGGAATGCCACGGCTCCCACAGCAGAACCATCGGAACCCAAGAAACCAAAGGCAACCTGGCGGCAAGCAGGGTGTTTCTTGGCAGGAGGTCGAAAAGGAGTGGTACAGGCCTCGGGAAAAAAAGCGAACACTCATGTCACATTCATCTGTCAACCCCTCCCCTCCCCCCAACGTTCAAAGCTGGCGGTGGTTTGAAACAAGCTTCACCTCGACCGCAGTCTCACCCGCGCGCACCCACTTTGAGTTCGGGGGAGCGGGGGAATGTCAACTAATTGTTTCCCACTACCGTATAAAAGGGTATGGTGCGAGTGTGATGTTATCTACGATAGCCGCGCAAGTGCGTTGCATTACGATTTCAACGACGTTGGTTTCGCGTCGACCCCTTCAAACAACATATCTATAAATATAACCTCATCAAGCCATTAAGGAACCCCCTGGGGTTATCATTAGCGCAGCACTGTAATTACATAATTCTGGGGGGCGGTTTTGGCCGAACGATATGATTAGCACCGCGCAAATGGAACGAAAATAAATAATGCCCGCGCCCCCGCTCGTGTGGTATCCCCATTGGAATTCTAATAATAAGAAGAAGAATAAGGGTGAAATACGAGTCATAAGAATAAGAATAATAATAATAAGCATAAGGATGAGAGTAAGAGTAAGGAAATAATCATAATTGTAAAACGTGTTGTTATGAGTAAGAGTAGGAATAATAATATCACTAAGAAACAGAATCCGAAAAATACTAAGAATGAAAATGATAATAAGAATACGAATCAACATAAAAAAACAATAATGGTAATAATAATAATAATATGAATACGAATAATCATAAGGATCAGAATGAGAATAGCAATAACGATAATAAGAGTAATAACATTGAAAATGAAAATGGAAATGCTAACCATAATCAGAATCCGGATAACACAAAATGTTAACCTGAAAACAATAACAACAATAATGATAACATAAATCATTTGTATAATACGAATAATAATAATAATGATAAGAAGAAGAATGAAACTGGGAATACGAATAGTAAAACTTGTTCTCATTATCTTCATCGTCCTTGCCCTATACGATTGGTATTACCACACCTGCTGAACAATTCGTGTTTCCCGGCCGTCGTGTGGGGTAGCGCATCCGAGGATATCGCCCCCGCCACGCACGGCGCGTTATCTTGGCACCGCACCCGCACAAAATAATTACGACAGCTTGTCAAAAAAAGAAAAGAAGTACAATAAGACCAATAATAAGAATAAGAATGCAAATCAGGAGAAGCATAAGAATAAGAAAAATAATGATAAAACGAATAACAATAGGGATAATAATAACAGTGACATTCGAAAACAGACGGGCTCCCCTGCTTATTTCCTCCCTCCCTCCTGTTTGTTCATAATCCTTGTCCTCTATGCTTATTACCCCCCTATTGAAAAAATGTGTTTTCCCGGCCGTCGTGTGGGGTGGTGTGCATCCGAGGATCTCGCCCCCGCCACGCACGGCGTGTTACCTTAGCACCCGCACCGCCGAAATTATTCGTCCCCCATCGTAGGCACGGACGGTGCAATTTCAAAGCTGGGTTCTCCCTTGCATAGGACTTAATGTTTTTGTTGGTGTTGGCGGTGTTGTTGGTGGTTTTGATGTTGATGTTGTTGTTGGTGTTGTTATTGGCCTTGTCGTTCTAGATATAAGTCTTATTGCTGGTAGACTTGTCGTTGTTCGTCTTGGTGCCGTGCCGTAAGGGAGCCTTGAGGAGGAGGAGCAGGAGGATTTTTCTGTTTAGCTGGGCCAAGGCCTCTTGACTGAGGCCTTGGCCCTCGGCTTGATCCGCAATGGCGAATAAGAGTCAAATGGCTACGGGGAGGAGGAGGAGGAGGAGGAGGAAGAGGAGAAGGACCCCTGCTGAGGAGGATTAGGAAGAGGACCCCTGAGAAGGACGAAGAGGAAGAGGAAGAGGACCCCTGCTCGGAAGGCCGAGCGCTGGGAAGACGCGCGGCCACTCCAGTTCTCGCCCAGACCGACCACCTGACGCAGACTCGTCTGCGTCCAGAGCAGTTTCTGAGGATGTCTCAGGCGAGGTGCTTGTTTCAGAACCACAAGGAGACCATATTGCGAGAATGTCTCAGGCGGTTTGCTTATTTCGGCGAGCAGACTCGTCTGCGTTCACATAAAGGTGCGAGGTTCCAGGGTAACGCTTCTAGGGTGCCGGGTGCGTTATACTTTCGCCAGAAGGGGGGTCTGAATTATTGCTTGATGCGGTTATATGTATAAGAATATATAATTCCAACTTTTCCTAACGACCGCCGCCCCGACTTCTCCAAAAATGACCCCCCTTTCTCCGACCTCCAGAAGAGCCCACCTCCCGCCCAGACCACGAGAAGGGCCAGCATGAGGAAGAGGAGAGAGAGAGAGAGAGGGAGGGAGAAGGGAGGCGAGAAGAGGAAGCAGACGGAGGAGAGGCGGGATGGGCGACAGAGGACCTTCCAAGCCCTGGAGAAACCCCGGGAACTCCCCCGAAGGGACCCCGTCCTCGCCCACCCCCGCCCAGCCCACGGCTGGCGACCCGGGGCGCGCGAGCCGAGACGGAGGAGGGGGGGGAGGAGGAGGAGGAGGAGGAGGAGGAGGAGGAGGAGGGAGGAAGGAGGAGGAAGGAGGAGGAGGCCGGAGGAGGAGGAGGAGGAGGAGGGGAGGAAGGAGTAGGAGGAGGGGAGGAAGGGAGGAAGGAGAGGAGGAGGAAGGAAGGAGGAGGAGGAAGGGGGAGAGGGGAAGGAGGGAGGAGGGAGGAGGAGAGGAGGAGGAGGGAGGAGGAGGAGAGGGGGAGGGGAGGAGGAGGAGGAGAGAGGAGGAGGAGGAGGAGAGGAGGAGGAGGGAGGAGGAGAGGGGAGGATGAGGATGGGAGGGGAGAGGGGGGAGGAGGAGGTACGAGGCGGACACGGAGGAGGAGGGGAGGAACAAGAGGAAGGGACGAGGAGGCCCCAGGAGGAAGGGACAAACCAGTGAAGGGGAGGAGCAGGAGGAAGGAGAAGGAGGAGGAAGAGGAGGAGGACGGAAGAGAAGGAGGTAGGAAGGAGGAGGAAGGCGGGAGAGAGGAGGAGGAGTAGGAGGCGAAGGCCCCCCAGGGTCGGAGGCGCCTCGTCTCGACGGGGGCGGGGGGGGGGCCGCGCAGGGCAGGCATGGCAGGGTCCGGGGGGGTCGGGTGTCGGGGTCGGGCGGCGGCACGTCCGCGCCTGGGCGCACAATAGGAGAATGCCAGGGGGGGGGGGGGGGGGGGTGGGGGGGGGGGGGGGGGGGGGGGGGGTGGGGGGGGGGGGGGGGGGGGGGGGGGGGGGGGGGGGGGGGGTGGGGGGGGGGGGGGCGGGGGGGGGGGGGGGGGGGGGGGGTGGGGGGGGGGGGGGGGGGGGGGGGGGGGGGGGGGGGGGGGGGGGGGGGGGGGGGGGGGGGGGGGGGGGGGGGGGCGGGGGGGGGGGGGGGGGGGGCGGCACCCCGTGGCCTGCTGCCGCCTTCCCGCCAGGGGGGGGGGAGGGGGAGGGGGATTTGGAGGGGGAGGGGGAGGGGGAGGGAGATTTGGAGGGGGAAGGGGGAGGGGGAGGGAGATTTGGAGGGGGAGGGGGAGGGGCTGGCTGGGGGCATGGATGCTTTTAGTGGGCCTGACCGGGCAGGAGGAAACCTCCCGCGACGGAGCATCCCCACACCGACCACTGTGCCTCCAGGCGGGCAGGTCCATGGCCACCTCTGGTGCATGGAAAGCCCGCGATGGAAGGGACAGCGACCGTCAGGGGTGGGATGGGCCGGCAGAGAGTCCGCATCTCAACTGCCCGGGGCTTCGCCCTGTCCCCCAGCCCCCGCAGTCAGAACAGCGTGCGCGATGCACCACTGCAGACAGGCAGACAGGGAGGGGGAACGAAGACCCTCCCTTGAAAGCGGTGGGGACCTCCAGCCCAGCCCAGACCGGCCGACGTCGCAGCCCGCTGCCGTAGCGTCCCCGCTGGAGCGAGGGCCCTGCGGAGGGAGCGCTCAACCGGAGGGAGGGAAGGAGCAAGGGAAGGCGAGGAGAGGGAGAGAGAGAGAGAGAGAGCGAGGGCCCTAGAGGCAGGGAAGGAGGCTACGCGGCGACCACACCCGACCAGAACCTAGCCTCCGCCCTGTCCACAGCCAGCGCGAGTAGGGCGGCCTCCGCATAGCCTGGCTGGTCAGGTGTGGAACTTAGAGTTGCCGTCGCACATGCCTCCTTCGACTCCAGTGGTGGTGTTCCGCAGGCGCGCCAGAACGGGGGGGGAAGGGGGAGGGGGAGGGGGAGGGGGATCGGGAGGGGGAGGGGGAGGGGGAAACGGGGGACGGGAGGAGGCGGGGTGGGGAAGGGTGGGGGGAGGGGGGGGCGCCGTGAACACGAAGGAAACGATGTGGGTCTCCTCCCCGCTCGCCCGGGGGCTCCCCCGCTCGGCTGGCCTCGGCGGCTCGGCACGGTTAGGGGGGCCAGAACAGAGCACGATGGAGCGTGATAACCTTGTCGTTTCGTGTTCGTCAAAATCCTCTCCCTTTCCCCTCTCTCCTCTTCTCCCCCCCTCTCTCTCCTCCTGTCCTCTTCTCCTCTCACAAATAACACCCTCTCCCTCTCTTCCTCTTCATCTGTTGCTTCGTCTTTCAATGCGTCTTTCTCTCTCTTTTTTTTTTCTCTCTCTCTCTCCCTCTCTCCTTCTCTCTCTTCTCTCTCTCTACAACAACTCACGGTCACTCTCACTCTAAAAACACTCACTCCCTCTCTCTCTAACACGTAACTCTTCTACCTCAGCTCTCACAAATCCTCCTCTCTCTCTTTATCTCTCTCTCTCTCTCTCTCTCTTTCTCTGTCTCTATGTTGTATATCTCTCTCTCTTTCTATATGTGTCTCTCTGTCTTTCTCTGTCCCTCTCTCTACCATACTATCTATATATGTCCCCTTATCTCTCTTTCTCTCCCCCTCTCTCTCTCTCTCTTTCTCTCTCTCTCTCTCTCTCTCTCTCTCTCTCTCTTTATCTCTCTCTCTCTCTCTTTCTCTCTTTCCCTTTCTCTCTCTCTCTCTCTCTCTCCCTCTCTCTTTCTCTATGTATATATATATGTATGTATATGTATGTGTGTGCTGGTCTTTCTCTCTCTCTCTCTCTGTCTCTCTCTCTCTCTCTATCTTTCGTTCCTCCTTCCTCCTCCACGCTATTTGTCTATATCTCGAGCGGGAGAGAGAGAGAGAGAGGGAGAGAGAGAGAGAGGGAGAGAGATAGAGAGAGAGATGGAGAGAGAAAGAGAGATAGGAGAGATAATAATAAAAGATAAGAGAGAGAGAGAGAGAGAGCGATAGGAAGAGAAAGAGACAACAAAAAAAAAAAAAATGAACAAAGAGATAGAGAAGAGAGAAAGAGAGAGAGAGAGAGACAGAGGGAGAGAGAAAGAGAGAAGGAGAGAGAGAGAGAAGGAGAGAGACAGAGACAGAGACAGAGACAGAGACAAAGACAGAGAGAGACAGAGAGAGACAGAGAGAGTCAGAGAGAGACAGAGAGAGAGAGAAGAGAGAGAGAGAGAGAAGAGAGAAAGAGAGAGCGAGAGAGAGCGAGAGAAAGCGAGAGAGAGAGAGAGGCGGGGGGGAGGGAGGCCCCTCAAGACGGCTCCCCCGAAGGCGTCAGACCGGCCAAAAGCCCCCTAAAACGGCCCAAGTCGTCCCTCAGAAGTCTCGACCCTCTCCCCAGAATCGGTTTTTCATCCGGGATCGTTTTTGGACGGTCCCGGGACCCAGCACGGGGGCCCAGAGGGCGATAACTGGCCGCGCCACACTTTCGGAGCGCCGGACGCCTGGAGACGGCGCCGGCGGGCTAAAATATGATTTGCAGCGAACGCACCAGGCGCGAGGAAAGGCGACAGCCCAGGCCGAAGCGCAGCTTTGCTGTGGCTGCGAACTCGCGAGGGCGAGCTGGGCTCTCGGCAGGCTTCCCGGCGCGCCGCGGCAAGGTCGAGCCCAGGCAGAAGCGCAGCTTTGCTGCGGCCGCGACCTCGCGAGGGCAAGCGGCGCATATGAGGACTACGATCACCGGATGTCGGACGCTCCAGTTTTTTCGACGCGTCGGCTCCCTGCAGAAACCTCGACCCTGGCGCCAGGATCGGTTTTTCATCCGGGATTGTTTTTACACGGTCCCGGGGCCCAGAACCGGGATCTGGAGGCCGAGAACTGGCCACGCCATACTTTCGGAGCGCCGGATGTCTGGAGACGGCGCTGGCGGGCAAAGATACAATTTGCAGCGAACGCGCCAGGCACGAGGAAAAGCGACACCAGAGAGAGGCGGCCCCTCAAGACGGCCCCTCAAGACGGCCCCTCCGAGGGCGTCAGACCGGCCCCTCAAGACGGCCCCTCCGAAGGCGTCAGACCGGCCAAGAGCCCCCTCAGACGGCCCTATAGACGGCGCAGGTCGGCCCCCAGAAGTCTCGACCCTCTCCCCCAGGTGGGTTTTTCACCCGGGGTCGTTTTTAGACGGTCCCGGGGCCCAGAACGGGGATCCGGAGGCCGAAAACTGGCCGCGCCACACTTTCGCAGCGCCGGACGCCTGGAGACGGCGCTGGCGGGCTACAATTTGCAGCGAACGCAGCAGGCACGAGGAAAAGCGACAGCGCAGGCCGAAGCGCAGCTTTGCTGTGGCTGCGAACTCGCGAGGGCAAGCAGCGCATATGAGGATGATGAGCATCAGATGTCGGACGCTCCAGTTTTTCCGATGTGTCGGCCCCCAGAAGTCTCGACCCTCTCCCCAGGATCGGTTTTTCATCCGGGATCGTTTTTACACGGTCCCGGGGCCCAGAACAGGGATCCGGAGGCCGCGTCACGCTTTCGGAGCGCCGGATGTCTGGAGACGGCGCTGGCGGGCCAAGATACAATTTGCATGCGTCGGCATGCGTTGGCATGCGTTGGCATGCATTGGCATGCAAATTGGCATGCAAATTGGCATGCGTTGACATGCATTGGCATGCATTGGCATGCATTGGCATGCATTGGCATGCATTAGTGCATCGGCATGCAAATTGGCATGCATTGGCATGCATTGGCATGCATCGGCATGCAAATTGGCATGCACCGGCATGCATTGGCATGCATTGGCATGCGTTGGCATACATTGGCATGCATTGGCTGCATTGGCATGCGTTGGCATGCGTTGGCATGAAATAGCATGCAGTGGCATGCATTGGCATGCTTTGGCATGCATGGGCATGCTTTGCCATGCACTGGCATGCGTTGGCATGCATTGGCATGCATTGGCATGCTTGGGCATGCATTGGCATGCTTGGGCATGCATTGGCATGCATTGGCATGCTTGGGCATACATTGGCATCCCATAACATGCATTGGCACGCCTTGGCATGCATTGGCATGCATTGGCCGCTGCCGCCGTCGTCGTCGTCGCCGTCGACGTCGTCGCCGCCGCCGTCGTCGTCGTCGCCGTCGTCGCCGTCGTCGCCATAATCATCATCATCATCATCATCATCATCATCATCATCATCATCATCATCATCATCATCATCACCACCATCATCAGCATCATCATTATCATTATCACCATGCCATAATCATCATTGTCATCAAGAGCATCGTCCTCCTTCTCCTCCTCATCATCACCATCATCACCGTCATCATCAAACTACCTTCATCATCACCATGAACGCTATCATGCGCTGGAAGCGAGACGTCAAGCTCCGGCGCCTACACAAGCTTGCTCGGCGCCCCCCCAAGGTGGCCAAGGCGATATCCCCAGGCCCCAGGCCCACGCCAGGGCCCCCCTCCGGCGCCTTCCCCGCTCCCCCCGCCCCGCCACCCGCGGGCCGCCCCTCCGGCGTCCCCCCGAGTCCCCCCCGTGCCCCACCTGGGACACCCCCCCGGCGATATCCCCAGGCCCGCACTGGAGTCCCCCTGCGGCGCCCCCCCTGGGCCCCTCTCTGGCGCCTCCCCCTCCTCTGGGGGGCCCCTCCGGCGCCCCCTCCTCCCCGCCCCCCGGGGGGGAGGAAAAAAAAAAAAAAGCCTCGAGGGAAAACCAAAAAGCCTCCGAGGGAAACAAAAAAACTTCCAAGCTCCCCAGACCCCCCCGGAGCCCCCCCCTGATGGAAAACAAAAAAAGCTACGGGGGAGGGGGGGGGGGGGAAGCCAAGCCCGCCCCAAAAACGTCCCGTGACCTGGGCGGAGTGGCGGGATGGGCCGACGGCCATGAGCATCCGCATGAAAGCCGCCACTGCCCCTGGGCCCCCGTCGCCCTTTCGCTTTCGCCTCTTGAGCTCAAGTTCTCTTCGCAAGGTCAGCGGAGCCAGCCGTGAGGCCTTTGCAGTAGCGCTGCGATTGCGCCTTGTACTTCGAGAGAAAACTTACGATCAGGCTGGACATTCGCCGTCCCGGCGGCCAGACCCGGGCCGCCCAGCGCGCGCACCAGAGGAGTACCCAGAGAGAGCTGCTAGGTCGAAAATCTGATCACGTATGCGCAGCTGCAGAGCAGAGCTGCTCGCGTTGCGAGCAGGAACTTTGAGACGACCCCCTGTAGCGTTTGCTCAGCCGTTGGGCAGGTCTGCTGACCAGATCTGCAGATTCCGAACTGGCGACACGGCGACACTCTGGGTTATCTTTCTCTTCTGGGCCAGGGTGCGCTCAATGAGGCATCCGCATGCGAACCGCATCCCTACCGGTCCAAATCTTTGGAGGCCCCAGGACACCAGTGGATGCTCAGAAACTGCGAGCGGGGACGAGCGAAATGAAGCCCCGCTGGTGAACCCCCCCCCCTGCCACGAATCAACGAGCGGCGAAGGTAGGGCTTGGATATATCGCCGATGACACACGTCAGACCCTGGACGCACCTGCTACGCAGGCCCGACTCGAGCCAGGCCCGAACAACAAATGAGCGAGTGCGTGTGGACAAGTAAAACGACGCGAAGATCGGGACAAAATCGGATCGGGATAATCCCACCAGCCCTCTGGGCGTGGGTGGTTTAGGGAGTTTCCTCTTCCATCTTCCCTCCTTCCCCTTCGGGGAGGGGTTTACCCCTCCCCCTAACCCCCTCCCCTGGACCTGGACGGGGGGTTCCGCGACGCGTTGGAGCGTCCAAGATGGCCCAAGACGGCTCCAAGAGGGCCTCGGAGAGGCCAAGATGACCTCCAAGATGCCTCGAGATAGCCCCAGATGCCTCAAGATGGCTCCGAAGATGCTCCAATAGGCCCGAAGACCGCCCCAAGAGGGCTCCAAGAGGCCAACTAGCTTTCCCAGGAGGCCTCCAAGAGGCCAAAATCCTTCAAAAACCTAGGGAAAATCAATGTGTTTTGCTTTCTCGCCTTTTCGCTTCCGATGGCCATTCGAGGCCTCAAGATGGCTCCAAGATGGCCCAAGAGGGCCCCAAGAGGGGCCCAAGATGGCCCCAAGACGGCCCCAAGAGCGCCCAAGAGCGCCCCAAGAGCGCTCCAAGAGGGGCCCAAGAGGCGATTTTAGACGCTCTAGAGG
>CAUYUJ010021326.1:22200-59700 GCA_963575745.1 Prorocentrum cordatum
ACACACACACACACACACACACACACACGCACGCACGCACGCACGCACGCACGCACGCACGCACGCACGCACGCACGCACGCACGCACGCACGCACGCACGCACGCACGCACGCACGCACGCACGCACGCACGCACGCACGCACGCACGCACGCACGCATGCACACACACACACACACACACACACACACACACACACACACACACACACACACACACACACACACACACACACACACATTTTGCGTCTGGGAGACATGCCTTGACCCAGCCCCTTCCCCCCCCCTCCCCTGGGCCTGGTCGCTCCCCCTTCCGTGCTGGGTCGCAGCCTCCAAGTTTGACTCCAAGACGGCCCCGGAGGCGCCAGGACGGCCTTCGAAATGGCACAGGCCACCGAAGACGAGGCGTCGGACCCCGGCGGGGCGAGGGCCCCCCGAGACCTCCACCGGAGAGTCGGAACTGGGCCCGCGTGCCCAGGACAGCGCGGGCGCCGCTGCTGCTGCCGGGCTGCGCGTGTGCGCCGCCAGAATATGTCCACATCCACTGCCGCGGGGTCGTAGCCCAAGGGATCGAGGAGCGATGGAGATGGACATCTGGCAGCCCAGACGGGCGGGCAGATATCCATATCCACCACTCCTCGAGGTCCCAGGGCACGACTCCGAAGAGGTGGATATGGCTACATTCTGGCGGTGGAGTGTGGCGGCGTGAGCTCGGCTGCTCTCGGGCTGCTGCCCGATCGCCCCGGCTTCGCAAATGCTCGGAACCTGCTCCGTGAGTCCGGCCTCTGGGCGCCCGCCTCTCGGGCCTCGGGGCCGTCGCGAGTCGGCGCGGGATGCAGAACTGGGGTCCGAGGCCTCCTCCTCCTCCTGCTCCTCCTCCTCCTCCCTCCTCCTCCCTCCTCCTCCTCCTCCCTCCTCCTCCTCCTCCTCCTCCCTCCTCCCTCCCTCCTCCCCAGGGGGGCAGACTTCGAGCTGAGTTTCTGAGGATCGGGGCTCGAGGACCGTCCTCTGGGTCGCCGCTGCGTTGCGCTGCGCCCGATCGAACAGGTCGGCCCCATGCAGAGCTCGGGCGAGAAAGAAACGCGCCGTCAGAGCTGCACGTCGTCAAACCAACGACGCCGCGGCCGGCCCCTTGCACGGTGCACCCCGCGACGCGCGGCTATCTGTGACCCCTGGCGAGGCCACCTCGGAGAAGGGCGGCTCTCCGGCCCGGGCATCGGCGCGCGAGGCGCGATGGTCTTCGCGGTCTGGGGGGGACAGGAGAGCCCAGAATCGAATCGATAAGTCGGATCGGCGATCGAAATGAATCGCATCGGCGGAAATCGGCAGCCCAGTCGGGAGAAGTCGCATCGGCGGAAATCGGCAGGCTTGTATGCGTCCAGTGAGAAATCGGAGCCCAACTCGGAATCCGAAGTCGAATCGAATCGAAATCGGAAGCCATCGAAGTCGAATCGAACCGAATCGGAGGAATCGAAACCAGTCCTGGGGGGAGACCCTGCTGATCCGACCGTCCTGCATCGCCGCTGCTGCGGCTATTAGCCCAACTTCCTGTCCAACTCAGGCTCTGCGCGCCCCAGGCTGTTGGCTTCGCACATCGACACGGCCACCAGGAGCGGAGGTCACCCCCATCGAGGGGGGCTGACCCGCGATCTTGCTGCTGAAACCGTACAGGGCAGTTTTTTAATACATAGGATGTTTCAAAATATATGATGTTTCATACATGAGTAGTTCATGAATAAATATATGCATGAACTCATCGTTGTTTTCAATGCTAAATCCCTGCATTTTTGACACATGATCCGCACGCGGAGCATGTATTAAAAACGGCACTGTACCACCACCACCACCATCACCACCACCATCACCACCACCACCACCACCACCACTACCGAGGTCGGGGGCCATCCTTCCTCGTTGGAGGTGGCCTCGGAGAGAGAGCAGCCGACCTCCGCAGTGCAGGCCCTGCCGTGCCCCCATCGGAGCTCCCGAGCAGGGCCGCCGGGTCTGAGCAGGCGCGGCGCGCCTGCGGCCTTCGCGGTGGCCGTCATGGTCGCGAAGGCCTGCGAGGTGCCTCGCGCATCCCTCACCGCCCAGGCAGGGCTCCCCCAGAGGAGAGCCGCGCAACTGCTGCATGCTTTCCGCGCGCTGGTGCGCTGCACCTGGCGAAGCAAGCCGCCTTCTGCGTCTATAGCCAAATGGCACAGACGCGGGGGGGAAGGGCCGTTCCCGAATTCACAAAAAAAGCGAGCATACGAATGTATCTGAATCGCTAGCTCCAAGTCGAATCTCAAACACCGCCTCGACTCAACGAGCACGGCAACAGAGAGCCAAGAGAGTGACCTTGGCCGACACGCAACGCTTTGGGGAATCGTTGAGAAGAGACAGGTGAGAGAAGTGAGGCAAAGGGAAGGAAAAGAAAGAGGAGAGCAAGACGAATGCGTTGTAAACAACGACGCCAAAACGGGGTGGGCTCGTTCCGGATCCGACATCGGTGCCCGATCCCCCAAGACAGGAGCTCTGTCGGCATCCCATGGCGAAGTGCTCAGGAAGCCGGCCACTGCCGCATGACCCACCCCCCGAAAAGAAAACCTAATGCGACTCCTTCCTGGTGCCGAAGCCCCTCAGAGTTTGGTGGAGATGATGGAGGAGACTTAACACAGCAGAGAGTTTTGATTGCGATGCGGCAGACAAAATATATGGCAACGCTCGCAAGCGGGATTCATGGAAAACCGATCGTCCAACAAATCATGGATGTGTCAAGCACACATTGGCACCGCGATCATGACAGCGCATGTCGCTTGCAGCGGTAGACATGTGCTTACGCAATCGGCTTATGATGAACTTGCGGCGTCAATACAATACCAAAGAGGCAGTGAAGCAACAAAAACGCGATCGAAAATCACCGATGGATGTGTAATGGTGTTGGCACGCTCCAAGGTCACAGAATAGTCGAGCTTGTGCATTGCAGTAAAATGAATGAAGAACAACAAATACAGCATGCATAACGAATGAGCCGCGCATGGTATTCAAATACAGCCACTGCCGACTCGGCATGGACTCAGTGAGCCCTGGGCCTCCCAAGGGTACCCGACGAGGCCAGAATCGCATGATAATGCGATGCTTGTTGACGATTGTCGTCTTATCGCCATTTCGCCTCAGATGGACCTCTGAGTCCTCAAGATGGCCCTTGAATGGCTCAAAAGCTCCCAAGGGAACATGAGGAGAGTTCCACTATTCTCCTAACAGCGCTTGCACTTAGGAGTTCCTAATTCTCTTCTAAGGATCTAGACCTGAATGTCGGTCTGGCGGCTCCATGCTCCCCGACGCCGCCCCGTCGCCGCCTCGTCGCCGCCCGTCGTCTGGGCCTGAATGTCGGTCTGGCGGCTCCGTGCTCGCCGTCGCCGCCTCGTCGCCGCTTCATCGCCGCCCGTCGTCTGGGCCTGATTGTTCGTCTGGCGATTCCATGCTCGCCGTCGCCGCGTCGTCGCCGCCCCGTCGCCGCCTAGATTCTCCTTTTTATAAAGGAGCTCAAAACTACAACCCTCCTCTCCAGGACTTATCCGGCCCCCGTGGGGATGTGCCATTTACTTGCGATTCTGCGCTATCGCTCGATTTCCATACGAAGTCATATGACCCCAGCCACACCGTGTTCGACCCCCCCTTCGCCCCCGTCAAATAACACTATGCGCGCGCACCCGTCCATCGAAAACCAACCGTGTACAAAAATCCGTCGCAAGAGAATAACACAAAGTCCACATGCGCGAGTCGTCGTCCGCGCATGCAGAAACCAGTCAAACACCATAGATACGTGATGAAACCAAAATGGAGTCACTATATATATATATATACATATATATCACATACAAACATACACACATACCTACCTACCTACCTACCTACCTACCTACCTACCTACCTACCTACAGTCATACTTACATGCAAACATACATACATACATACATACATACATACATACATACATGCATGCATGCATGCATGCATACATACATACATACATACATACATACATACATACATCCACCCATGCATGCATGCATGCATGCATGCATACATCCATCCATCCATCCATCCATCCATCCATCCATCCATCCATACGTACATACATACATACATACGTACATACATACATACATGCATACCTACATACATACGTACATACGTAAGAAAACATCAGTGTTGCCGCATGTTTGTTCAATGCGCAAGCGCATTCGCGAATTATTAGAAAAGCCGTTGTTTGCTCGACATGCTCATGAAATGAGGCCAAAAGGGCTCTCGCGCACGCGTTTCGAAATCATCTGAACTCCCTTGCGAGCGTGTATGGGGTGGGGAGCACGATCCCAATCAGATAACTCCATGCGGGCCACTCGCGCCCATCGGCCGCGAGTGCATGCCGAAATCCTTCCACAACCTTCACAACGGAAACGTGGATACCATCATCGTCATCGTCGTGATCAGCATCGGCGCCATCAGTGGCTCTGCCGTTGTCACCGTCGTCGTCGTCACTAGCATCGATACTACCATCCTCGCCTCTGCTGTTGTCGACGTCCCCATGATACCCAACCAGCCCGAGTCACCGATTCGCACACACTACAAGCAATCGCGCAAAAGCCTGAAAGGATCCTGCCAGCGCCACCGTTCATTCCCAAGTCCGCCGTCTCAGCCACAATCCAATGGGCCATCCACTCGAGCACTTGGCGCATCTTCCGCCTCTCTCCGATGGAACCAAAGATCTAGTTGGTAACTGTTGACATCTGCCGCGCCAGCTCGCGACGTTTCCTTGTCCATGAGAGACTCGCCACGCACTCGTCGGCCCCCGCGCGCGTGCGGAAAAATTCGCCGCGCGCCCAGCGCCGAGACCCGAAGCACCGCGCCCAGGAGCCAACAGCGAAAACGAGCATGGCGCATGAAACGGCCATCGCGCCACAGGATGGCCAAGCGACCCCACTCCTCAAAGCGAAGCGCGCGGCGCCAACCGCGCCTATCGCAACGGAAATCGTCGACGCCATGCTTGAACAATTTCGGGAAGGCGTTGACGACGTACCGAGGTGCGTCCTTTCGGATAGCCTGTCCAGGCTGATCGCCCACTGCAGGCGGATTCACGCGCGGAACCTTGATTCGCCGTTCCGGCGTCGGCTGCGCGTCGTTGACCAGAGGCGCTGCGACGGGTGCCACGCTGGCAGAGCCTGGCGCGCCCTCGTCGGCAGGAGCTGGCTCGTCAGACGGCCCTCCGCCGACGTCGCGCGCTGCAGCTGCGAGCGCACATACGACGCCCTCGCGTAGACCCAAGCCGCCCCCCACATCGCCAGACACAATGGCGCCTGCATGAACCGACTTCGAGTATTCGCTGCACTCCTCAAGCAGCAAGCATTGCATCCAGCTCAGCACGGAATGCACGCAAGTCCTCCGGGTAATCGTTGGACTCGAGTGCGCGGAGCACGGAAACCACATGCATTGGCTCTCCCGTCTGTCGCAATCCGAGGCTCAGGACACCGCTCGGAGCCAAGGCAACTGCAAGGACACCCAGCGGAAGCGCCGCGGCCACCCGACAAGCGCCCTCGCCGAAAAGGTCAGCAACAACGCACCGGATGCACGCCCACACCGCGGAACGCGCCGAGCTGATGGAGACTGGCTCATCCACAGAGTCCCCGTCAAGGACTCGCTCCCCAATGGCATGCCCGAAGTCTCCCGCCGCGGTTCCCACTCCGGCGCGTTCCATCCACCGAGCGATGCAAGTCGGCGTCACAGGGGGCGCGCGGGAGACATCATATTCGGCTTCTCCTGTGGCTCACACCTCAACGTCGCAATCGGACCACGCAGCAGCAGCGTCCTCTCGCCAATCAACATCAGCATAATATGGCATGTTCCCTCTCTCGGCTTTGCGACGACAATTTAAGCGCACGGCCTGGCTGCTTCCCCACGCACGTGCGTGGGCGGACGTGCACCGCCGGCACGTCGTCCGCCGGCACGTCGTCCAGCATGCTTCCACGGAACTGGTCAACCTTCTGCCGGAAGTTGCGAGCGTGGCCAACGCATGCCTGCTGACCTGCGCGAGGCACTGTGTAAACCTAAAGAAGCGGATGCAACAGAGCGAGAACAATTTCCTCATGGCCGGCAGCGCTGCCAATGGTTCCGCAAGCACGCCTACTGCTAACCAACCCAAGCACTCTGGAACAGACCTCCTGGCCATGCGAGTCTAGCGACAGGGCGCCTTCGAAACGCTCCTTCGCGATCGCAACTCCACTGGCGCTGGAACGCACCACGCCGGATCCACCACATAATCGCACATGCGCATCTCTCCTGCGGGCGCTGGGAGTTCGCGGTCCTCGCCAACATGCTTACAACAGCCTGAGCAAATCGTCAAGACCCTGCGCACATCTGGCCACTGCAGCCAGCGCGCTAGAAGTCGCACTCGCCAACGGTGTAGTTAGGTGCCAGATATTGCTGCGCGCCCCCATTGAGCAGGAGACGAACTCAAAGCCCTGCGCGCGTTCGAGAATGCATATCCAACTGGCAAATCATATCAGGCGCGCGAGCATACCACTCACGCGGCCAACTGCACCTCCTCCAGACACCCGCACAGCCCGGGCACGAGCGCGCGCTGCGTCTCTTGGCCCAATGCGGCGCGAGACGGCGGCGGGCGACTTGGGCCGCCACGCTGGCAGAGCCTGGTCGACTGAACGGCCGCCCGCTTCCAGCTGCCCTCCTGGTCCAAGACGCAGGCGCGATCCGACTGAGCGCTTTTGGGAATCATGTTTTTTACTTCCCGCGTGCAGAGTCGGTGCTTCAGTCGCCGTTCAACCTCTGCTGTCCTGGGAACAGCATCTCGGCTCCTTTGTGCGGCTTTCCTTTCCTCTCGATTCGCCTTCCCATCAGGCGGCGCATTCCGTTTCCCATCTCTCTGGGCCCTGACTCTTTTGTCTTTTCCCAGAAAGGGCGTGGGCCCAGGGTTCTCTTTCAGAGGCTTACCCCCGGAATCGACTTGAACGATAAATGACGAGTTTGAAGGAGGCCGGCGGAATTATTTTCGATGATGTCTCGAGCGAAACGCTTGTTTTGTGCGTCCTCCCCCGGGGACCAGAATTCAGAGGATTTCTGAAATGAAATGCTTGTTTTCACGTGCCCAGGTCTTGAGGATGTCTCGAGCGAGACGCTTGGTTTCACGCCTCCAGGTTGCCCAGGCAGATGTCTAGCGCCAGGGTTTGTTGAGGATGTCTCGAGCGAGACGCTTGGTGTCACGCGTCCTCGTCGCCTAGGCGGATTTCTAGCATGAAGATGTGTTGTGTTGACGAAGTCTCGATCGAGATGCTTGTTTGCACGTGTCCAAATTGCCCAGGCGGATGCCTAGCATGAGGATGCGTTGAGAATGTCTTGAGAGATACGCTTGTTTTCGCGTGTCCAGGTCGCCCCGGCGGATGTCTAACATGAAGATGCGTTGAGGATGTTTCGAACGAGACGTTTGCTTGCACGTGTACAGGTCACCCAGGGGGATGTTTAGAATGAGGAGGTGTTGAAACGCATGTTTTCACGTGCCCAGGTCGTCCAGGCGGACGTCTCACATGAAGATGTGGTGAGGATGTCTCGAGCGAACCACTTATTTTCACGTGTCCAGTTTGCCCAGGCGGATGTCTAGCATGAGAATTTGTTGAGGATGTGTTGAGCGAAAAGCTTGTTTTCACGTGTCCAGGTTGCTCAAGCGGATGTATAGCATGAAGATGTTGACAGGATGTCTCGAGCGAAACGCTTGTCCCCAGCACGTTCCGTAGCGCGTCCCCTTGGCACGTCCCGCGGTGCGCTTCCATGGCACGTCCCCTGGCTCGTCGCTTAGCGCGTCCCTTGAGGCGTTCCGCGGCGCGTCCTCCTGGCATGTCCCCCTGTCAATTAGCTCTGGGGCAGCTACTACGTGTCCAGGCAGTTCGAGCTTAAGATCCAGACCAGTTCGGTCAGGATTCGGATGCAAAGGAGGACTCGATCCACAACGCTATAGAGCACAATCGCGGCATGGCACATCGCAATTCAGCACGGCGCAGCACAGCACAGCCCTCGGCACGGTGCATCAAGATCGATACACTTCGCATTGCAATTGCCCGTCACCCAATCAGGTGTCTTTGAAAACGCTGCCATGCGTTACATTTCTATATTCCTTTCCGGGTTCGTGGGTCGATCATGTTTCTATTTCGGGCGAACGCGGCGCGATTGCATGCCAGACCACCGGCATGGGGACACACGGGAACCCCGCCGCTGACCGCCAACTGTCCGAGCACCAACACTATCGCTTGCAGAGACTGGCGCTGTATCTCCTGCTGGAACTCCTGCGTGGACAAGAGAGAAGGCAAACTTCATCTGGCCTTTCAAACCAGGGGCCACCGCTTCACGAAGAGTGTCCATGCTCTCCGTAGCTGCCCGAGTTGCGACAGCACGAGATGCTGCATAGATGCGGAGGCCACCCTTGCCCATGTCTCCGACGTCGCCGATGCCAGGCATCGAACTGGCATCCCCGGGACACTGACCGCGGCCAATCGGAGACCCCAACGCTTTGGCAGAGCCCTGGGGCTGTCAGGCAATTGCAGCCCGGCCCCTATGCGACACGGCTATCTCGCGGACGTCACGGTAGGTAATGATTCCAAGTCTGCAAGCGGAGGCGCCGACCTGTCAGTGCCAAGCCCCTCAATGCGCCTACCCGAGCCCTCCAAAACTTGCGGGCGCGCCTGGGATTAGTTGGCAGAGCCTGGTTTCAAACGAATTTGCACAGACTGCCTCTGGAGCCACGCCCCACAATCAGCTCCTATATCCGAGCATGTCCAGAAAATTGTCGCTCATCTGTTCCGCGTTGGAACTCCAGTGGACTTCGCGTGGCCCCTGAGCTCCCGCTGCCTCATGTTGCCCACATGTCGGGCAGACATGGCTGCCCTGCCCGCGCTGGCGGCCAGAATGGGCAAGGGTGCCGCGACGGCGCGAATAAGGCCCCTGCGCGGCGCTCTGAAATGCGATCGCTGCACATGTAAGGACTTGCGAGGTCCCCCCAGGGCCTCGGTGTAATACGCGCATGCAACTTCGCCCACTCCGTACCATGATATCGATGTCCCTTATTCGATCTCGCTCAAAGAACACCCTCCACTACGTCACAGTAGCAATCGCATTGCCGATCTCACTGCCGAGTCCACTATTGACTGGATGACTCAGGGAAGCATGTTGCCAATCGAAATCAAACGAGGTCCTCACAGAAAAGCTGACCCACATACGCATATGAACTCCGCAATGGCCCCCGCGATCGACCATGCGACGCCACCGCCAAGCTCGCGATGGGGCGCTGAGGAAGCGCAGGAGAAACCATCGCGGCGACGTAGGCAAAGTTTTGCCGCCGCCTGTTCGAAAATGAGATTCCTCTGCGCCCGCCGCGCCACAGGCCGGCGCTGTCGGAGGCCGGCGCTGGCAAGCGCGCGCCTGCAGCGGCAATATTTGAACGTCGCCGGCGATTGGGCAAGCGCGGACGCGCCCGCAGAGCTCGCCGGCGGATCCGCCGCCTGCCACTCCACCGCCGCACTGCGCGCCAGCGAAGTCACTTCGTCAATGGACAATTTTGCCAGGCGCTCAGTCGCAGCGGTCGGGGCCTCTCCGCCGGCAGAACCCTGCGCGTTGCGCGCGACTGCCGACGCGAGAACGGGAGCGCAATCTATCATTTATCGAAGCAGCACGCGAGCATCCCAGCGAAGTCACTATAGCCCACCAAACGCAGATCCGCAGGCAGATCGATAAGAAGGCAAAGCGCGCCTGTAGACGACGCCGACGGCGCTCCGACGAGGCCCCTGAAGTGCGAGGCCCAATAGAGTGGATCCCCAAACACGCGGCCCACTGACACGAGAAGCACGACATCCGCAGTCACCACCGAAAGACCGCGACGACGTCGCGCAGCCGTCAGCGAGGCATTGGCGGCGAGAGACGCAGCGCACACCTCCACGACGCACCTCTCCGCGAAACCATTCTCGCCCCAAAGAACCCCGCGAGCGTTGGACCGCTCCTTCGGCGCCCGTCAGAGACTTGGCGCCGAGCTGCCAGGCCACCCCTCCCAGCGCGCTGCACCCATGGAGCGTTGACGAAGCGCGGCCCAGGACGTCCACGCCCACCCCGCCAGCGCCACCCCGAAGCTGGCAGCTCTTCAGGCAGAGGCGGCCGCCCTGCGCGCACACGAGGCCCTGCTGCAGCGGCGCATCCAGGAAGCACCAGTTGATCTGACGCGTGATGGAGCCAGGCTTGGCCGCAGCATCGGCCAAAGCCGCGGCGCGCGTCGGGTGCGCTTGTGCTTCTACATCTGCGAGCAAACTCTGGCCCGGCGCAAAGGTTTCCGCTGGCACTTCGCCCTCTGCATTCGAGACGCCCAAACTCGCGCGAGACTGAGCCTACCCATGACTCCCAGGCCACGCATTTAGCTTCACCCCGCCGCCCCCCACAGCAGAAGAAAACCCGAGCACGGCGACTCCGGCCACAGCAGGCACGTTGGAAATACGAGCGGACATCCGGACAGACACCAACCACAATCTTGCCTCCGCTGGAATGTGTGCACGCAGCCTCTGCCACACTATGAACATGGCCTGTCTTGGTCGCCTGCCTTGCGGCGATAAAAACCCCCGCGAAGTCAAACGCTGCGCGGTCGACGCCAGCGCAGCCTGGCCCCCTTGCGCTGGCCCCCAAGAGACCGACGACGCCCCGGATGCCCAGCGCGACACGAATGCCCACAGAGGGATGCGACAACAGATCCGGACTCGCATGCAACATTCGCGCGGCGCCTGCTGGCTGCGACAGCAAAACGACGGCCTTGAGAGGGCGCCCGCCATACTCTGGCTTGGCCCGACTGTCGAAGTCTGGAGCGGTTAGCCCCCAGACACTGTCGGCCGCACATTTGGACAGCGCACCGTTCGCCGCACTGCGATTCTTGAAGTCGAAGGGCACAAGTCCAAGCATGTACTGATCAGAAGAATTGGACACAAGAGCACACTCAAACCTCTGCGCCTGGATCTTTTCAGCCTCCCCCACCTACCACTATGCGAACTTAGCAGTCGTGCTGCTTATGCTATTCAGCTGTGTTCTTCCGGCGGCATGCTTTTCTGAGCCACGCTGGCCGGCTTAGCCTGGCTCTCGGGGGAGAACCGGCTTCGCCGAGATGCGGCAGGATCCCGTGAGCCCGAGACCACTTCGGTTGCGAAAACCACGTAGCACGGCGGCATGGCATGAGAAGGCCCGCGCGACGGTAAGCGCCAATGTTTTGCCGTGGCCGCACCACCGATAGAACCATCGATCTCTTCGCCGATCGCACAGGGGGGCGCCGGTGGCAAGCGCTGGGCCTAGAAGCTCAGGCGGCCAACTCCTGGGCCAGCACATCTGGCTACCCATGCCACCATCGACTTCTACACAGAGCATACCGAACTCACTATCAATCTCACTGGCGACATCATTCTCACTGTCCCCGTCGATCTCGCCATGGAACCCCCTGTCGAAATAAAAACCACCAGAACCCCTTCGAGGCCAAATTAATACCACCAGAACCCGCTTCGACGCCAAATCAATACCACCAGAAACCTTTCGAGGCCAAGTAAAGACCACCAGAACCCCTTCCAGGCCGAATAAATTCAACCAGAACTCCTTCTCGTCAGCCGCTGGTGGCACTTCTTTGGCCTCGAAGCTCCCGCGATCGAATGGCGACCTCACAATCGACCTCGCCGAGAATCACCACGGGACACCGACGTCGTCGTCGTCGTCGTCGCCATCCAGGGCGGGCGGCACTGGCCGCAAGGCCTTCGCAACACCACCAGAACCCATTCGAGGACAAGTGAATGCCACCAGAACTCCCTCTCGCCAGCTGCTGGTGGCACCTATTTGGCCTCGAAGCTCCCGCGATCGAACGACGACCTCACCATCGAAGTCGACGAGAGACACCACGGGGCGCCGACGGGACCCCGACGGGACACCACGGGACACCATCGGAACACCAAGGGGTCGCACTTTCGATCTCACTATCGATCCCACCATCGACCTCACTACCGATCTCACGATCGACCCCACTATCGATGCTCGACCTCGCCTTCGACCCGCTGCCTGCACTATCGACTTCACCACCAGTGCCTCGATCGAGCAGTGGATCCCGCCATCGATGTGACTGTCGAACTGTCGTGCGCTCTCAATACATACTATCGACCCGACGCACTCCCGATGTCAACTGACGATAGCAGGCGGCACGAGAGGCGGCACTGCTGAGCCGTCGCCCGCCCGCGCCGGCCAATCCACGCGCGGCGACACACAACAAGCAGCAGACTCGCCCTTCTCGGACAGGAGCTGTCGCTCGCCCGCGCCGGCAGATCCGAGCGCCGATCCGAGCGCGGCGACGCGCCGCAGGCGTCTCAGTCTAAAACTGCAATATCGCTGGCAGAGCCTGGCGCCCCTGTCCTCTTGCGACCCCCGCCCCGCGTGAACGCCGAGACCCCCTGCGATGCCTGCCACATACCTTTGCTCTCCCCCAAATCGCTCTTGCGCCAGCCGCCGCGCATCACCGTTGGACCCGCGCGCGCACGGCGGGTGCTCGGCGAGGCCAGAGCGCCGGCGCGCCAGACCCTCACGGCCTGCGGCGGGCGCGCGCACCGGCAGCCGCCAGCCGCGCCGGCCCTGGCACCTGCATCGGAGTCGGCCAGCAATCAACGCTGTCAACCAAAGGGCAAGCGCGGAGAGCGCGGAGAGCAGCGCCAGCAGAGCCCGGCGCTTTCCCCGCGCGCCTGGCCCAACTCCGCTTCCCGACGCGCCCCTTGCACCGCTGGGGCGGGCGCCCCTCCGGGTCGACCGCGAATCGCGAAAAATTTGCGCAATGTCCACGCGCACCTCGCCCGCAAGGTCGCCCACGCCCTCCGCGCACTTACACGGCGGGCGCGCGACGACGCCCGCAGAAGTGCCACGCAGACTCCCCGCGCACCCGGCAAGCTTGTCGCGCGCCACACCACCGAACACATCGACCACATCAGGGGCGGGCCAGCGCAGGAACGACGGCCTCGCGCGCGCGGACAGCACGCCACTCTCTGGAGCACGCGGGCACGCAGCTTCCAGCCATCGCGAATCAACGGAGGAGATCACCAGATTGCCTCATCAAGCAGCTGGCCGTCAGCAGCGGCCCCAACGCAGTCGCCTGACAGGCCTTCGATGCCCGCGCACTCCGCTATGAGAGAGTCGGCCTTGTTACGATTCGACCAACCAGCGCACTCAGCGCGCATCCGACCGGCCTGCGCAAGCCCTCCAGTGTCACCGAGGCGCGGCGGTGGATTCGCCGAGGCAGGCGAGCCAGGCCATCGCCCGGTCGCAAACTTATCCCTCCTCAGCGAGACCAGCCGGCACGCGCGGTAGGACGCGTAGATCTCCTCACGGGCATGCGTCTGGACAAGCCGCAAGAGAAGCTCGCCAAGCGTCACGCGCGGCCCATGGCGCACCCACTCGAAGCCAGGAGCGTTCACGCATGGCGCACTGCATCGATTTACCTGCGCTTCCCAGTCTGGGTGGAAGTCGGAGAAGGCGCCCCGCGGCGGCAACTCCGGGCTCGCGCGAAGAACTGCAGCGATCTGCACTCTGATGTCCAAGCTGGCCATTCGCTCGTTGAGCTGGCCGCTCGCCGAATCCCCACCCATCAATGTTGTATCCAACTGGCGTCCCGCCTTTGCAACAGCGCCACTGCTGGTTGCCCCACGCACAGGCACAGGCAGAGCCCGGCGCTTTGCGCACGAGTATCCACCCCGTGCATTTCTGGTCAAACTCGACGACTTCGCCTTTGCGCAGCGACGTCAGCTGCGCCAACGCAACGAAGTGATGTTGGTCTGTGACCACCCTATTCTTAAAGATCTTCTGATACACGGCACCTGGCAAGACCTCGCACAGCGTCTTGCACTTCACACGCTGCTCTGGCTGCCTGCGCGCGCACAGGCAGCTGGGGCCCACTTCTGCGCAGCGGCTCTGACAGACACGGCGCTCGCCCGTTCGAGAAGGGCGCGCGGCGGCAGGGCTGCGCCATGCCAGCAGAGCCCGGCACGGGCCACCCGGCGCGGCCGATGCACGCGAGGCCCGCGCCAGGTACCATTCCTCCATCCTTCGCCCTATCTTCGCATTGCAGAAGCACGTCGGCTCCCATTCACGCAGGCATCGCCTGTGCACGGACGTCGGCAGGGATGCCCACAAACCGGAGGCGGAAATGCTCATTCCCGCGCCCTCTGCCGCCTCCGCGCTCTCTGGCATGGAGCCCCCTTTCGCGATCCTCGCGACCCAAAGAGCGACGCCTGCCAGCGAGCCGGACAGCGCGAGCCAACCGGAGGAGCGGCGTCCGCCGACCGTTCGCGCTGCGCGTCAGCGTCCCCAGCGCCAGCCGCGCCCAATTCTGCAAGCGCATCTGGAGCAGCAGCACGCGCACGAACGTACCCCTCACCTCCCCAATATACGATGAAATCGTCCGCATCGCCGATTCCTCGCTGAAAACGGCGACTCGAGCAGAGGCTGCTAGGACGCCGCCGCGGGCGCCGATTGGCTGACAGACCTCGGCCCAAACTCCCGCGCTGCCTCCGAATCCGGCGCAGCATCTGCCTTCCGCTTCGCAAGGGGCTTGCGCGACGGCCGCGGCGGGCTCTGCGGCGGCAGCGATGGGCCCCGTCGTCTCGCGGCAACGGCAGGCTCGTCGAGCCCAGCACTGGACCACAGACTGGCACTGGGGCCTGCGCCAGTGGCGGGGAAACCGCCACCACCGCAGGAGGAAAGGCGTTGGCCAGAGTCGGTGCCGACGGCTGGAATACAGGAGGCGAGGCCTGAGTCACCGGCTGCGTGGAAGCCGCCGAGGCAGGAGTCGGGGCCGCAGCATCAGGACTAAACGACACGACACCAAACTCAAGCGGGGCCCGGGGAGGGGAAGGCGCGTTCTGGAACGGACACGGAAACGTCTGCGCAGAGCTGGCAGAGCCTGGCCCCTGCTTCGGGATCGGCGCCATCACTGCTGCAGCGCCCCGGCTCCTCTTCCGAGATCCCTGGCCTGGAAGCCGCCCATCTTCCAGCACTTCGTCGAGGCTTGGCACGGGGGCGCCCACCTGCGCCAGCGCTTCACGACAGCAAGCGCGCGTGATCCAGAAGGTGCTCCTGCGAACCACGTGGAAGAGCATCCGCCGGGCCTCCGCTGCCATGCCCTGTTGAGGCTCCTTGAAGCAGTCCGTGACCGCGCAAGGTGCGTCATGATCCCTTGCGTGCTGATTGCGGGCGAGCTCGAACTCTACGGGTTTGCCCGAGGACCCATCCGCATTGGCCAACACGTTCTGCTCCATGTAGCGGTTACCGTGGTTGCGCTGTCAGGATTTCGAGGTCCGCCAGGCTTCTCGCGCAACTCTCGAAACCTAGGCCAAGGCATCGAACAATTGCTAGCCACTCATGGCGCGGGCAAGGGCGAGCTCCACGAACACCGCTCTGGAGCCCTCGCTGTACTTGAACCGCTGCACCTGCTTCCGCGACCCGCCATATGGAGCACCGATGGCAGAGCCTGGCGGCGACGGAGCACTCGCGGACAGGCACGCGCCACCCGCTGACATCGCGAAAACGCGGTGGAGATGATTGTGCGTCAAGGTCACTTGAGCCACTCAACTGCGGTAGCAATGAGCGCCATCGCCAGCTCGATTGCAATATCTCGGGTGCTCGCTCGAACGGCCTCGATGTCACTGTCGACCTCCTATCGCTCCCACAGTAGAAACACAAATCCCACAATCAATCTCACAAACGACCTCACACGAGATCCCACCATCGCCCTATTTGTCGATCCCACTACCAACCTCGTCATCAATCTCTATGTGAATGTTAATCTCTCCATGGATACCACTATCGCTCCCCCTATCGAACTCACATCGATCTCACCATCGATCTCACGATCGATCTCACTATCGATCGCACAATCGATGTCACCACTGATCTCACGATCGATCTCACTATCGATCGCACTATCGATCTAACTATCGATCTCACTATCGATCTCACTATCGACGTCACTATCGCGCCACCGACGGGGCACCCCCCGCCATCGACGGGGCATCGATCTCACAAGCGGTCTCACGATCGATCTCACGATCGCTCTCACAATCGATCCCACCACATATCTCATTACCGATATCACTATTGACGTCACTACCGAGCTCACAATCGATCTGACGATCGAACTCACTATCGATCTCACTATCGCGCCACCAACGGGGCAGCCCCCGCCACCGACGGGGCGCCCCCGCACCACCGACGGGGCACCCCCGAACAACCGGCGAAGCACCCCCGCCCGCACCAAGAACGGGGCACCCCCACACCATTGGCGGGGCACCCTGGGCCACCGCGCGATCAGGGGCGCGGCGGTCAAACCGCTCCACGGCCCCTAGCCACGGCGGCATCATTCCTGTCGCGCGCCCACGCAGCTCCGCCTCGCCCACGCGCACGACGCGAACACGAAACCGAAACCGATTTCCCCGTGGGGTGCTTTCGATCTCAACCCCCAACTTCCGACAGCCGAAAAAAATCTCCAGAAAATGATAGCTAAGGAATCTGGGCCAGCTTCCCGGAAGTTTCTTACAGCAAGCCTGGGCCGCTTCAACTGTCATCGCTGGAGGGACGCGCGCGCTCAAGAAGCTGTGCCAGTTTTCCGGCGAGTTGGTAAAGAAACGCTGGCCGCGCTCTTCGGGATGAGGTTTCTTCGTCAGATGTTCGGCTGCATTTTCCTTATATATATATATATATATATATATATATATATATGTGTGTGTGTGTATGTATGTATGTATGTATGCATGTATGTATGTATGTATGTATGTATGTATGTGTATATATATAGTAAAATGTTGTTTGACTTTTTTACAACAACAACAACAACAATAACAACAAACAAACAAAAAACAACTACAAAAAACGGGATTATCGACACCCCTTTCCGCATTGCAATTTACATGTGATTCTGCCGCATCGTCCATCCGAACTGTGAATTCATAACATCCCAACCAAACCGACATCGCCCCACCATCCTCTGCCAAAACATATTCTGCGCGCGCAGGAAAAAAAAAACAAAAAAAAAAAAAAAAAAAAAAAAAAAAAAAAAAAAAAAAAAAAAAAAAAAAAAAAAAAAAAAAAAAAAAAAAAAAAAAAAAAAAAAAAAAAAAAAACGATGTGTACACGCGCGCGTCGTCGCGCGCGCATACCAAAATCCTTCAAAGACCTTCAAAGATTTCAAAATCGAGTGTCCACAAAAACATACAGAAACACACGGTTTCACAACATGGAATTTGAAACATCAACGCGCGCTTTTGCTAATTCTTACGGCAAGTTCAAGGATTTCAACATGTTCATTAAATGCTACCAAGAGGGCTTCGCGCGCGCATGCTGGAATCGACCGAACGCACTCGCGCGCGCGCCGTCGCGAGAATCCATTGCAAAAAAACGGGGCGAAGTGCACGCGCGCGCGCGTCGTCGCGCACGTATACATCTGCTTCCAAAAAAAGCGCGCGCCCGCATCCCCGCGAATTCTCGAAGAAGAACATCGGTGTTCCAACACGCTCATGGAGCTCAGCCAAACGGGCCTCTCGCGCCGCATGCTGACAGCATTCGCACACCCATGCGCGCGTGCTTGGGGGGGGGGCGATCCGCGTCAAATAATACTATGCGGGCCACTCTCGCGCGTCGGCCGCGCGCGCGCGCATTTAGAATCCCTTCCAAAACCTTCATCACCGACACGACGACGCCGTCATCGTCGTCGGCGCGATCAGCATCGGCGCCGTCACCAGCTGCCCCGTCGTCGCTGTCAGCATCGCCACCAGAATCGTCACTATCATCTTCGCGCCTACCGTTGTCGACGTTGCCACGATACCGCGCCCGCCCAAGCCGCCGACTCGCGCTGTAATGCCCTCTGGGAGGTGCCGAGCGGTCAGCGCCACCGCTCTCGCGTCGGTCGCCCCAAACCAGCTGGCCGCTGCGCGCGCAAACATGCGCGGGCCAGCGAGGCCGCAGATGCACCAGCCAACACCTAGCACTCCTCGCAATCGTCGCCGCATGGGTTTTGCAAACCAAGTTGCGGGCGGGCGGGCGGGATGCTTGCGCGAGCAGCGGAGTGGGCATCCCACTGCGAACAGACATGCACTTTCTGTATACATATATAATAATAAATGACATAGGCTATATCCCCCCCCCCCCCCCCCCCCCCAAATGTTCAAGACCCCCCCCAACCGCATTGCAATTTACATAAAATCCTGCCCCATCCTCCATCGCAACTGTGAACTCATACGATCCCAGCCAAACCGGCACCGCCACCCTCGCCATCCTGTGTAAAAAAACTATGCGCGCACACTCGTGCATCAAAAATCATAAGTTTTCTTTATATGTATATGTATATACATGTATACATATATATATATATATATGTACATACCTACATATATGTTTATATAGCACGCGCGCGTCGTCGCGCGCGCATGCCGAAATAATTCGAAAACCGCAGGTTGCGAAAGGATTTCAAAATCGAGCGTTGAAATGTGCGTGTAAAAGGAAAAAGTTTCGCAACACGGCTTTCCCCCTAAGGAGAAAAAACTTGCGCGCTCGTGCGAATTCTGAAAAATCAACTGTTCTTCAACAGTGTCAGAAAATGCTACCACACGGGCTTCGCGCGCGCGCGTGCCGAAATCGTTCGGACGCCCTTGCGCGCGCTGGGGGAGGGGGGGAAGGGCGAGGCACGTTCCGCGTCAAAAAATACCATGCGGGCCACTCGCGCGTCTGCCGCCTGCGCATTTGGAACTCCTTCCAAAACCTTCATCACCGACACGACGACGCCGCCATTGTCGACGGCGTGATCAGCATCGGCGCCGTCACTCTGACTGACTGCCCCGTCGTCGCTGTCAGCATCGCCACCAGCATCGCAACTATCATATTCGCGTCTACAGTTGTCGACGTTCCCATGACACCGCGCCCGCCCAAGTCGCCGACTCGCACGGAAGTGCCCGCTGGAATGTGCCGAGCGGTCAGCGCCACCGCTTTCGCGTCGGTCGCGCCAAACCAGCCGGCCGCTGCGCGCGCGATCATGCGCGGGCGAGCGCAGCCGCAGAGATGCACCAGCCAACACCAGGAACTCCTCTCAATCGTCGCCGCATGGGTTTTGCAAACCAAGTTGCGGGCGGGCGGGTGGGATGCTTGCGCGAGCAGCGGAGTGGGCAACCCACTGCCAACAGACACGCATTCTCTCTTTAGAAATGAAATAGGTTCTACCACAGTCCCCCCCAAGGTTCAAGACCCCCCCTGACGCACTGCAATTAACATCAGATTTCTGCCCCATCCTCCATCCTAACTGTGAATTCATACGGTCCCAGCCAAACCGGCACCGCCACCCCCGCCATCCTCTGTAAAAAACTACGCGCGCACAAAAAAGTGCGCACGCGCGCGTCGTCGCGCGCGCATGCCAATATCATTCAAAAACCGCCGGTTTCGGATGGATTTCAAAATCGAGTGTTCAAATGTGCGTATATATACACAAGGTTTCGCAACACGGCCCCCCCCCTAAACCAAAAAAATGCGCGCGCTCGTGCGAATTCTGTTTCTTTTCTTATGTATATATATATATATATATATATGTAAACGTGTATATATATATATGTTTTGTAATAATAATAATAATAATAATGATGATATTTTATATATTTGTTTTTCCAACAGTGTCAGAAAATGCGACCAAACGGGCCTTGCGCGCGCGCATGTCGAAATCATTCGGACGCCCTTGCGCGCGCTGGGGGGGGGGGGGCACGTTCCGTGACAAAAAAACACAGTGCGGCCCGCTCTCGCGCGTCTGCCGCGCGCGCATTTGGAACTCCTTCCAAAACCTTCATCACCGACACGACGACGCCGTCATTATCGACGGCGTGATCAGCATCGGCGCCGTCACTGACTGACTGCCCCGTCGTCGCTGTCAGCATCGCCACCAGCATCGCTACTATCATCTTCGCGTCTACAGTTGTCGACGTTGCCATGCTACCGCGCCCGCCCAAGTCGCCGACTCGCACGGAAGTGCCCGCTGGAATGCGCCGAGCGGTCAGCGCCACCGCTTTCGCGTCGGTCGCGCCAAACGAACTGGCCGCCGCGCGCGATCATGCGCGGGCTAGCGCGGCCGCAGAGATGCACCAGCCAACACCAAGCACGCATCGCAATCGCTTCCGCATGGGGGTTGCAAATCAAGTTGCGGGCGGGCGGGCGGGATGTTATGCGCGAGCAGCGGGGTGGACATCTTTGAGTTGAGCGAGTGGTTGATTGCACAACATATATCGCACCACCTATACTCTCCTTTCTACAACAAGAATGGACTCGACCCCCCCACCCCCACCCCACCCCACCCCACCCCCACCCCCACCCCCACCCCGGGATTATCGACATTCCTTTTCGCATTGCAATTTACATGTGATTCTACCCCATCGTTCATGACAAGTATGAATTCATACCATCCCAACCCAACCGGCATCGCCCTCCCCCATGCATGCCGAATTTCTTTTTATATAAACAAAAAAACTTCCGCTTCAAAACAAAACCAAAAAAACGAGTATCCAATAAACATAAGTCAAAGACATGACATCTATATGTATATATATGTGTGTATATATACACACACTTGTAGGCTAATAACATTTGGTTTATACATATACATATATTCACACAGAAAAGTGCGCGCGCGTTCTTTCGAATTCTTAAGGAAAACATGGGCTGTCAACATTGTCATAAAATGCTACCAAGCGGTCTTCGCGCGCGCGCATGTCGACATGGTTCGAACGCCCTTGCGCGCGTGCCGTCGCGAAAAGAGTTTTCCATAAAACACGACGAAATGCACGCGCGCGCGTCGTCGCGCGCGCATGCCGGAATCCGTGGTTCCGTGCCAAACCTTCGGTTTCGCAGCGATTTCAAAACCGGATGTCAAAACAAACATACAAAAACACACGGTTTCGCAACATCAGTTTTCAAAAAAAGCGTGCGCTCGCGCTCTTGCGCATTCTTGAAAAAGACCATCGGTTTTTCAACAATGTTACGGAATTGTGCCAAACGGGCTACTGGCGCCGCATGCCCACATCTTTCGCAAGCCCTTGCGCGCGTGCTGGGGGGGCACGATCCGCGTCAAATTAAACCATGCAGGCCACTCTCGCGCGACGGCCGCGCGCGCATGTCGAGCTCTTACCAAAACCTTCATCACCGACGCGAGGACGCCGTCATCGTCGTCGGCGTGATCAGCATCGGCACCCGCACTAGCCGCGCCTTCGTCGGTGTCAACATCGTCACCAGTATCGCTACTATCACGATCGTGTCTACCGTTGTAACGCTGCCATGATACTTACCGCGTCCACCCAAGCCGCCGACTCGCAGTGAAGTGCCCGGTGGGATGTGCCCAACGGTCAGAGCCACCGCGGCCGCGTCGGTGGCGCCAAACTAGCTGGCCGCTGCGCGCGCGTGCTTGGGTTGGCGCGGCCGCAGAGATGCACCAGCCAACGCCAAGCACGCATCGCAATCGCCACCGCATGGGTTTTACAAACCAAAATGCGGGTGGGTGGGTGGGTGGGATGTTTGGAAAAGCATAAGATGTGTCATCTCGTTTGCTAGATCCACAAAGACCGCAAAAACGATATTGCATAAAGTTCGGTGCGCAACCTAGACAGCACCACCTATATAATAACACACAGACTGCATCACCTTGATTGTCCCACACAGATTGCACAACCTCTATTGCACAACACTGATTCTCCTTTCTAAAACGAGAATAGACTCTACCCCCCCCCCCCCCCGGACTTATCCGTTCCCCTTTCGGGTACGTAAACCATATATGATTCTGACCACTCGTCCATCCGAAATAAGAAATCGTATCATCTCAGCCAGGCCGGGCTCCCCCCCCTGAGGTTCCCTTGTAAAAAACACTATGCGGTGACATTTGTTGTTCTAACATAACACTTTTTCGCGAATCCCTCGCAAAAAAAAGGACGAAGTGCACACGCGTGCGTCGTCGCGCGCGCATGCCGAAATCCTTCCAAAACCTTCGGTGCCGGAAGGATTTCGCAATCGAGTTTCGAGAAGAAAAAACAAAAAAACAAACAAAAAAAAAAAAAAAAAAAAAACGCAGGGTTTCGCAACACTGATTTGCTAAAAAAGCTTCCGCGCGAGCTCTTGCGAAATCGTAGGTTTTTCCAGATTTTCACAACATGCTACCAAACGGGCTTCGCGCGCGCGCATGTCGAAATCTATCGAACGCCCTTGCGCGTGTGCCGTCGCGAGAACCCTTTGCAAAAACTAGGACGAAGTGCAGACGCGCGCGTCGTCGCGGGCGTATCCCGAAAACCTTCAAAACCCATCGGTTTCGGAAGGATTTCAAAATCGTGCATCCAAAAAACCTACGAAAACCTGTGGCTTCGCAACACGGATTTTCAACTAAAGCGTGCGCGCGCGCGCTCTTGCGTCGTCGTCGTCGTCGCCGTCCTCCCTCCTCCCGCGTCGTCGTCGTCGTCGCCTACGTCGTCCTCTGTCTTTTCTCGTGTTCGTCGTCGTCGTCGTCTTTGGCGTCGTGGTCGTTTCCGTCGTCGTTGTCGCCGTGGTCGTCCGTCCTCCTCCTCCCACGTCGTCGTCATCGTCCGTCGTCGGCGTCTCGTCGTCGGTTCTATTTCGTCAGCGTCGTCGTCGTCGTTGTCGTCGTCGTCTTCCCTCCTCCCTCGTCGTTGTCGTCGTCGGCGTCGCCGTCCTTCCTCCTTCGTCGTCGTTCGCGTCGTCGCCGTCCTCCCTCCTCCATCGTCGTTGTCGTCGTTGTCGTCGTTGTCGCCGTCGTCGTCCTTCCTCCTCCCTCGTCGTCGCCTTCGTTGGCATCGTCGTCGTCGTCTTCGTCGTCGTCGGCGTCGGCGTCGTTGTCGTCGTCGAAGTCGTCGGAGACGTCGTCGGTGTCGTCGTCGTCGTTGTCGTCGGTGTCGTCGTAGTCGGTCTTAAGAGGTTTTGCAAACCAAGTTGCGGGTGGGAGGGTGGGATGTTTGCGCGAGCAGTGGAGAGGACAGCTTCAAGTTGAGCAAGTGATTGATTGCAAAGCATAGGTTGCACCACATATCTAGCACCACATAAACTGCACCACATAGACTGCTATACCTAGATTGCACAGCATATACTGCTAGAAGCACACGGTGTAAGGGTCCACGCTGGCTAACAGTGGTTATTCCAAGAGGCTTCCCAGGAGCTCCCAGGGGTCCCCTGAGGCGGCCAGTGTTGGAGGCTGGTCGGACGGATCCCAGCTTCGATTTGACTAGTGCACCCACTCTTTGCTTCACTGGTGTTCCTCCACTTCCCTTCTCGCGGAAACTCGCCTAGGAATCGTTTCTGAGGGGCTGGTGGCGATACGCGAAGGGACAAGATACTTGCACTCATGCGAGTCTATTTCCCTATGCGTGCACAACGCCGATCTATCATGAAGGCCTTCGAGCCCGGACGACAACCAGTGACAGAAGAGATATGTGCTCGTCCATCTGCTGCATAGCAACAAAAACATGCAAAGTGCATCTTATAGCCCCTCAACATCCCCCGCACCCTCGCAGCCTGCAGCTATGTCACGGGTGAGCCGATAGAGTATCCCTCTTCGCGAGATGCACGAATGCAAAGAATCTCCCACCCATGCCGTGGGCCAGGCACAACTGACAACTTGAGACCATCACTTAGCAAAACATCGTGTGGTCGTCATGAGCGTACTTACATGCGAAATCACCGCATGCTGCGCAACGACGCCGGAACTGCCATGGCGAAGAACCCGACCATATGCGGGTGCGAGCACCGTAAGGCAGGTATACGACGAAGAAAAGAAAACTCCCTATGCGGCCACGGAGGGTGTGAGGGGGTATGCCGGTTCGGGTGTGGGTGCGTCATGCGAACGCAGCCACTGGGGCCTTCGGTGGACCCCCCTGCGGGGCCACGAAACGCGTGAGGGGTGCGCCGAGACGGGGGGAGGGAACTGCATGGGGAACTGCATGCGGAGCCTGCCCCTGGGGCCCCGAGGTGGAGCTCCTCACGGGGCCGCGAAGACGTGTGAAAAGTGCGCCGACACTGCGGGTGGAACTGCACGCGGGCCCTGCCACTGGGGCCGTGGATCGTGTGAAGGTGCGCCAAAGTAGGGAGTGGAGCTGCATGCAGACCCTGCCGCTGGGGCCGTCGGTGGAGCTCCTTATAGACCTTCGAAACGTGTGAAGGGTGCGCCGAAGTTGATATGCAGAGAGCAGAGGCGGGGATGGGAGGAGGGAGAAAGGCGGAGGAGGATGGATGAGCAGGAAGGCGGAGACGCTGGGCGCCGTCTCTTCAGAACGAGGACCAAAACGGTGCAGTAGTGTATGCTGGGTCCGTGCTTTGATCACAATGCCTACCCATAGCACTATCTTGCACATGCACCACTACGACCAGCTCTCAGACGCCAACTGGCCAGTTCTGGAGAGCCAGGCCTGCCTAGTTGGCATCAGCATGCCCGTAGCTCCGAACAGCTTACCAAACAGCTTCCATGACTTACTCCCGCATGTGAGCTTATCGGTCTGATGCCTGCACCTTGACCTCTCTCACGAGCGACGAACATATCCATATCCATGCCCTCCGCGGTCTGGATGCCGAGGCACGATTCCGCGGTCCCATGGATACGCTCCGCGCGGGGCATCCGCACAAAGCCGCCCTGTATCCGTGGGGTCGCGCCCGAGGAATCGGGACCGCAAGGCCGTGGACATTGATATGTCTCCCCCGCATGGCTCTTCCCTGTGAGGGCTTGGGCGCTAGATCACCTGACCGTTCGCCTCGACGTCTGGCAGAGGAGCACGCTCGACCAGCACACAGGAAGTCTACCGATGCTCCGCAGTCGAAGCACGGCCACAAGAACGCGGGTCAAGAACATGAGCCCCGTCGCTGAAGGCCCTAGGCCCCATGCAGATCCCAAAACTCGAGAGCATTCCAAAGCGGTGAGCCCAAAGCCCAAAACACGACGAACATCAGGGTACCCCTCCAAAGCCAGGGTATGTCATCAAACCTCGTGCCAACTGTGCTTTACAATGCCACTTGGAGCATCCGCCAACGTGCCGCTGGACACGGAGTGGGCGGGTCCCCAGGTCCTTTGCCCAATCCCTGGGGGCCTCAGGCCTCAGTCCTGGGGAGTCTCGAAGGGGCCCGGGCCCCAAATTCCGAACTCCCCTCCTCCTCCGCCTCCTCCTCCTCCTCCTCCTCCTCCTCCTCCTCCTCCTCCTCCTCCTCCTCCCCCTCCTCCTCCTCCTCCTCCTCCTCCTCCCCCTCCTCCTCCTCCCCCTCCTCCTCCTCCTCCTCCTCCTCCGGGAATCTTGAAGGGGCCCGGGCCCCAACTTCCGAACTCTCTCGGGGCTGCGCGCGTGCCCCCAGGGGCTTTTTGGGAGAGGGGGCGGCGCGCGATTTCTCTTGGTCGGCCGGAGAGGGCCCAGCGACGGACCACGCGGGCCCCACGCGGGGAGGCGCGACGGGGCCCAAGAGGGCCCCAAGAGGGACGGGGAGGCGCGACGGGGCCAAAGAGGGCCCCCAGGGGGCCCCAGGAGGCGCGACGGGGGCCACGAGGGACCAACGACGGACCACGAGGGCCCCAAGAGTCGCGCGGGAAGGCGCGACCGGGCCCAAGAGGCCCCCACGGAGGCCGCAAAAGACGCCCAGGATGAGCTCGAGAAGGCCCATGAGCCCCAAGAGGGCAAAACTGCTGATGTTCATGCGTTACTGTCCAGGTACTTGGCCTTCTCGCCTCTTCGGCCTTCCGACGCTCCAGGACGGCCCAAGAGGCCAACAAGAGGGCCCCAAGACGGCCCAAGAGGGCCTCAAGACAGCCCCAGAGGGCCCAAAGAAGGCCCTAAGAGGGGCCCAAGAGAGGGAACACGAACCGAAAAATCTAGCTTTTCGCCCCAAGACCCCCAGGAGGCCCCACGAGGCCCCCAAGAGGGCCCCAAGAGGCGCCCAGAGGCGTCCAAGAGGCCCAAAGACGCTCCAAGAGGTCCCAGAACGACCTCGAAACTACAAACAAGAGGCTCCCGAGAGGCCTTCAACGAGATCCCAACGAACATCCAATAGGCTTCATACCCACAACCCAGGCACGGTGGCGGGATGGGCCGAAGGCCATTAGATCCGCCGCCCCCTGCTTGCAGGGGTGCACGGCGTGCTGGATGATTCAGGTTTTGGTTTTGGTTCTTTTTCTAAAAGAACTCCCCAGTGGGCTTCGGCCCGTCCCGCCGGCCACCCGCAAATTTCCCAAAATCCATCTGTCAATGCCCAAAAACGGCCGTTTCGCTCGGGACATCCTCAAAAAATCGCGAAGATGGCCCAAGATGGCCTCCAAGTCCGCCCGAGATGGTCCAAGACGGCCTCCAAAACGGCCCAAGAGAGTCCAAGACGGCCCAAGACGGCCCAAGAGGCCCCCCAGAGGCCTCCCAGACGGCCCAAGAGGCCTCCAAGAGGTCCTCCAGGAGAGTCCGAAGAGGCCAAAATCATTGATTTTCCCTTGGTTTTTGAAGGATTTTGGCATTTGCGCCTTTTCGGCTCTCCGACGGCTCAAGACGGCCCAAGAAGCCCCCAAGATCGCCCAAGAGGCCCCCAAGAGAGCCCCATGATGGCCCAAGTGGCCTCCAAGATGGCCCCTAGAGGGCCCCAAGAGGGCCCAAGAGGCCTCCAACACGCCCAAGATGGCCTCCCAGACGCCCAAGATGGCCTCCAAGACGGCCCTGGAGCATTCCAAGCGGGCCCCAAGTCGGCCCATAGAGGCCCCCCAAACGGCTTCCGACGGCTTCAGACGTGCCAGGAACCCACCAAGATGGCCGAAGTTGGCTCGAAGCTGGCCCGAGACGGCCCAAAAAGCCCCAAAGATCGCCCAAAGCTTGCCCAAGAGGCCTCCAAGACGGCCAAGATGACCTTCAAGATGCCCACGTGTTCCCCGAAGGCTTTCCAAACCGATTCGGGGAACACGTGGTCCGATAGCTTGGCAGGTCTGGCCTCAACGTTCGGCCACATAGGCGCTTCCAAAAAGGCAGGGGGCGGCGGTGATTCGCCGTAGGCGTCTTCGATCCACCGCCCCCCGTTGATTCATCACAGGGGTGCCTGGCGTGCTGAACTTCTTACGGTTTTGGTTTTGGTTCTTTTCCAAAAGAACTCTCCCAGTGGGCTCCAGCGCGTCCCGCCCAGGTCCCGGGAAGACGCCGAAAGATCTTCCAGAGGTGGTTGCAAAGGGTTTTTCCGTTCCAGACGGCTTCAAGATGACCCAAGATGGCCTCCAGGATGCCTCCAAGACGGCCAAGATGCCCTCCGAGACGGCTAAGATGGCCCCAAGATGCCTCCAAGACAGTCCAAGAGGCACCCAAGACGGCCTAAGATAGCTCAAGATGGCCCAAGACGGCCCTCAAGAGGCCTCCAAGACGGCCCAAGAGGCCTCCAAGAGGTCCTCCAGGAAGGCCCGAAGAGGCCAAAGTCGTTTAGTTCCGTTGGGTTTTTGAAAGATTTTGGCATTTGCGCCTTTTCGGCTTTCCGACGTCCCAAGACGGCCCAAGAGGCCCCCAAAATCGCCCAAGAGGCCTCCAAGAGACCCCGGGAGAACTGCAGCCGTGCACCGAAGCACCCTGGATGCTTCTCTATCCTTCGCTCTCGCCGGCTTGAACTTGCAGAGTCCTGGTCTGCGGTGTCTGGGCGACGACAAGCTGAGGTGGAAGAAGATGCACGAGGCAGTGGAAAAGGAATGGGACACATGGTGTGGGCACGATGCGGCAACGCACACATATCAGGAGCTGCCGTCGAGAAGATGGACCCGGACAAGATCCTAAGCTCCATAAGGTGGTCTGGGCGGTTAGGGACCCCGCGACCTTCGAGCCGGAAGCGAGGACACCGGCCCTTGCTTACCCTGACGGCAGCCGGCCCTGAGGGCAAAGGACCCCGAAGCCCAGGGCCTTCCCACTGGACCAGCTCCTCATCCCGAGTCGTCTCCGGACAGCACCGGGGCCCGTGGAGGCCCCGAAGCCCGACAGCGGCAAGACAACTCGGGACCCCGTTTCCCTCAGGGACCCGTCTGCGCGGGCGACGAGCGAGGGCAGGGGAGTGAGAGGGAGAAGGCCTTCTCTGAAGGCGGCGGGACTTCTCGGAAGCCCTCGCGCCTTCGGAGAAGTCCTCTGCTGCGTCTCCAGGGAAGGCTCGGGAACCTCCTCGGAAGGCCGGGGGAACTTCCGGGCCCTCTGCGAAGGCCCGCCCCCTCTCGCCTCCCCCCCTCGCGCGCCGCCGAGCTCGAGTCTTGGCGAGTGGCGAGCACTCCCGCCAGGGTCGCCTGCCGGCCCTCCCCATGCCCCCACCCCGTCCTCGCGCGCGAGTCTGGGCGACGCTGGCGGCGTTCTCCGCCTGAGGCCCCCCCGCCGCCGCAGGACCACCGCGTCGTCGCGCTCCGCCGAGCCGCGGGCGACGGCGGGCCCGCCCGCAAGCTCGGGCCGTGACGACGCCGACGTTGGATCCTGCACCGCGTGAGCCGTTCAACCTTGACAGATCGCCAGGCCTCGGAGGCCCTCGAAGAGGGCCTCTGCAGGCCGTGGAAGGCACCTGGAAGCTGGCGGAGGGCCTCCGGAGGCATCAGGAAGGCTCCGGAGGCCTCGGGAGACCTCCGGAGGCCTCTGGAGGCCTCGGGAGACGGCGCGGTCACGGCGGGCTCACGTCGCGGCGACGTCGGCGCTGGTTTCCGACGTGGGGGTGGCATGTCAGAGCTCACAGGGCAACTTGCGGTACCGACGCCGCTGCCCCTCCCTCGCGCTTGCCTTCCTGGGCCTCCTCGAAGGACGGAGGAGTTCGCCTCGGAGTCCTAGTCAGAACTCACCCTGGCAGAGGTCCGGAGAGCAACAGTGTCGGCTTCTCGGCTGCACCGATACGCAACTCGCAACATATAGCGTAATGATGCGGAGCTCGACACGTAGACTGAGAACGTAGGTCTGACGCGATGCGTTCGCCAAAGCGTGGTCCAATACGCTGAGCCAACAGCGAACGCATCGACGCGGACGTTTTGAGCACGGCACGTGCTGCGTACCAAAACGGGCGCATCGAGGCAGCCGAGGTCGGTACATGTCTGCTCCCCCAGGGCGGCGGGTTTAACCAGCCTCGAACTTATCCCTATCCCTGAGATTGACACGCCAAAAGGCGATGACAATCTGAGGGATGCACCCTCAGAAACTGAAGGAATCCCTAAGATCGCCATCGTGACGAGGCGATGCCCAACATAGGGATAGGGATAGGTTCCAGGCTGGTAAGGGTTCGCGTCGCGACGACGTCGGCGGCGATGTCTGACACTTGCGCGAGTCGTTCGACCTTGAGCGATCACGGCCTTCCAGGGGCGGCCAAGCGGGGGCGTCCAAGACGAAAGGGGGTGCAGGTCATGGCCGCCAGCGGCATGTGCGCGGCCAAGGGGGGGGGGCCAGGCACGTACTGAAACAAAAGGAGGCGCCATGAGATCTGAGGAAATATCATGGCCCACGCCATGATATCCACCCCCCCTAATCATCACCCCCCTCTTGGCCGCCCGCGAGCCTTCTGACAGCGCAGACCGTTCGCTGTCGGCCTGCTCGGGGCAACCGGCGGCGTTTACCCTTGAACGCCCCCCGCGTCGGGGCGGCACGAAGCTACGGTGCCCTTATGAGGAGGTGGAGAGCACGTAGAAACCCCCGTGGACCGGCACATGTTCCACAATAATGGTACAGTAGGGGCCCGACCAGAAGATGCGTGCCTCAAGTACTTGATGGGTACCGCAGTCCGTCTAACAGATCATTCAGGCCGACCATACGACAGGGAAAAGTTACTTATAAGGAAATGGAATGGAGGAGGAGGAGGAGGAAAATGAGGAGGGAGGAAGAGAAACAAAATGAGACTCCGCATGTCCAGATATCAAAGCCCAGGGCAGGTGTCCCGAAACTGATCACCACAGGAATGCACCGTAATATCGAAAACCCTGCGGACGTGCCTAGGACGTGGCTGGCACGCGCGGGCTGGCCCCAAAGAGCTGCGCTGCTCCGTGATTTCACAAGTTGGAAGCTCCGGTGGCTGACGGGGACTGCGGCTACAGTGGAGGCCAGTCCGCAAGAGACCTTCCACAAGAAGCCCAGCCCTGAGACCCCACGACGTCCACGGATTTTTGGTGTGGGAGCGTCGCGCTTCCCGTAGCGAAGCCATCGAAACCCAGGAAGCCCGGGGCACCCTGGATGCAGGCAGGGTGTTTCTTGACATGGGCCTCAACTGTAGACCAGCACATGTTCCACAATGATGGTACGATGCCATGGGCGGCTTCGCGCAAACAAATAAACAAAAAGTGGGGCGGTACCCTTCGCGAATTGTGCGCGCCGTGCGCGCGAAACTGTGCGCGAGGTGGTGGGCTGCCAGGCTTCGTTTCGCGCATTCGCACTTCTTCTTCTTCTTCTTTTTCTTCTGCACAAGCGGTTACCCAGGCCGCAACATGGGCGAAACTCTCGCGACCTGCTTTTTCGCGGGCGGGCGCATAGGCTGTCGCGCGTGCTGTTGCGACTGCTAAGACACTAACAAGAGAGGACACAATGATGGACGGCCCTCTGCTGGACGGATGGGCCCTATTCTCTCGGAGCGGAACGTAACACTTGCAAGAATCGATGCTCGGACGAGATCCGCGGAACAATCTGCGCCCAAACTCATCCCCTCCTTCACACTTCCCCCCCTTCCGCCTCCAATAATTACCACTTTACCCCACCACGCCTCTACAGTTGACACCTCAGGGCGTGCGGCAGATGCTGTGGCATCAAGATTTTACTATGTCAGGCCCTGAGCAGGCTGGACCCTCTCAGGCGGCAAGAACCTTGAAACCTTTGTGAGGCTTGGTGGTCGACGGTCAGAGAAAGTCTTAAATTTCGGAGAGCCTGGTGCTTTTTTTGAAAGAGAAGAGAAGATCGGACATCCCCGCGATAGCTTTCACAAGCGGCGCGTAAGAGATGCTGTGTGCAACAGGCGGGGGAGCTGGAAAAAACAGGCAACCAACATTAAGAGGCAAGAGTTCACATGCCGAGAGACATGTGCACAACCTGTCGGAGAAACTGTCTCGCATCGGGATCAAAACATCACGGTGGCAATCTAAGCGGTCGCCGCCGGGACTGGGCAAAGCGACCAACAAAGTGACACCAAGACTCCGGGAAAGATGAACGAGGAGGAGAGGAGGAGGAGGAGAAGGAGGAGGAGGAGGAGGAGGACCAGTGTAAACCTAAGAGTCATCAACGATGTTGGAGTAAACCCTCCCTCCAAGCTCCCTCTTCATGGGCCCCTACAACGGTTCATTTCCATTGATGGAACTGCCTCGTTGGAAGACACCCGTTTGAAGACCCTGAAGCATGCCAAAACAGTGTTCACGGGATTCAAACGCCACGGATCAACATGACTGGTGCGTCTTGACAATCCTGAATCGTGCCAAAACGCCAGTCCTAGGATTTCAACATGACGAACCAACGTAACCGTTGCACCCGCATAATCCTGAATCCTTCCAAAATACAATTTCTGGTACGCTGATGACGGGAATCCGTGAAACCCTTGAAAATGTTGTAAACGAATGTGCGCGGCGCTCAGGCGAGACCCACATTTTGAAAGGGACCACCCTCAATCCGTGAAACTCTTGTAATTTGTTAAAACGAAGGTGCGCCGCGCTAAGGCGAGAGCCACATTTTGAAAACGACCCGCCCTCAATCCGTGAAACACTTGCAGTTGTTTAAAACGAATGTGCGCCGCGCTAAAGCGAGAGCCACATTTTGAAAACGACCCGCCCTCAAGATGTAAAACTGTTGCCAATTGTTAAGCTTCAGAATAATGAACGGTGAGGAAGTCTCAGGCGAAACGCCCGGCCCGCCCTAAAAACTGGCCTAGGGGTGCGACGGGGAAAAAAAAATCATAGGGGAATGGAATGGAATAGGAGCAGGAGAAGGAGGAGGAAGGGAGGAAGAGAAACGAAATGAGACCGCGTCCGCATGTCCGGATATCAAAGCCCAGGGCAGGTGGCCCGAAACTGATCACCACAGAAATGCACCGTAATATCGAAAGCCTTGCCGACGTGCCTAGGACGTGACTGGCACGCGCGGGCTGGCCCCAAAGAGCTGCGATGCTCCGTGATTTCACAAGTTGAAAGCTCCGGTGGCTGACGGGGACTGCGGCTACAGTGGAGGCCAGTCCACGAGAGACCTCCCACAAGAAGCCCAGCCCCGAGACCCCAGGACGTCCCCTGACTTGTTGGTGTGGGAACGTTGCGCTCTCCATAGCAAAACCATCGGAACCCAGGAAAGCCCAGGGCACCCTAGGGGCAAGCGGGGTGCCTCTTGGCAGGGGCCTCCACTGTCGAGAGCGTCGACGACCCTCGAGCTGGGCCGCAGGCTGGCCGGGGGGAGGAGGGCAGGAGGGGGGAGGGCACGCGGAAGATCCTCGCCGCGAGGGATGGAGGAGGGGAAGAAGGGGGTGGCCAGGAGGAGGAGGAGAAGGAGGAGGAGGAGGAGCAGGGGAGGAGGGATGGAAGAGGAGGACCACTGACCAAGCTGCCAAGTCCACGAGGGGGCAGCCATTCGACAGTGCGTCGACGTTGAGAGAGGACGCGGCGGGTGGAGGATGAGGGCGAGAAGGAGGAGGAGCGAGGCAGAGGATAAAGGCGTATGAGATTTCTCTTGCGTCGCAAGGCACGAACAACAACTCTCAGGCCGAAAAGCTGCGACTGGACACCAGTCCGTGCCGCCTGTGCAACACACCTGGGGCAATTGCAGAAGAAGCGATGAAGAGGAGGAGGAGGAGGAGGAGGAGGAGGAGGAGGAGGAGGAGGAGCGAGCGAGCGAGCAGGGACGAGCACGGAAGACAAGGGAATGAGGATGAGGAGGCAGGGAGGGAGGAGGGAGGCCTGGACCAGCTGGCCCGTGTCCGCCGAGGGCGAGATCTGCCAGCCCCACCGGCCCGCTGGGCGTAGTGTGGCGTAACAAGCCAGTTCTGCCGCCCCCCCCCGATCCCCGTCGGGGAGGGGCTTACAACTGATCAGACAGTAGGAGCTCGACCACAAGAAATCTTCCACAAGAAACCCAACCCTGAGACCCCAGGAAGTCTATCGATTTCGGGTGTGGAAGCGTCGCGCTTTCCATCGCAAAACCCTCGAAACCCAAGAACCCAGGGCACCCTGGAGGCAAGCAGGGTGCTTCTTGGCATGGGTCTCCACTGTATCAGTAAGCGCTTCCTCCCCCACCCGACTGGCAAGAGAGCCCGGAATCGAATCGATAAGTCGAATCGGCGATCGAAAGTAATCGGATCGGCGGAAATCGGCAGCCAGGTCGGGAGAAGTCGGATCGGCGGAGAACGGCAGAGCAATAATGCCTCACTGAGAAGTCGGAATCCAAAAATCGGAATCCAAAGTCGAATCGAATCGGAATCGGATCCCATCGAAATCGAATCGCATCGAACCGGAGGAATCGACACAAGCCCTGGACTGGCCGCCAACCAGTGTCAATGCCGACCCCAGTCCCCCCACCGTCCCTGTCAGAAGAGACTGCACGTGCACTTTACGGCAAAGCCTGGAGCGAGGAGGAGCGAGGAGGAGGAGGAGGAGGAGGAGGAGGAGGAGGAGGTCCGAGCCCCGCGATCACACCGTGCTGTTGTTGCCGACAGCGGCGACGGGTGCATCGTCGTGCTGCCCAGCGTGCGCAGGCCGACCATCCCTGCTACAAAAACACGTGCAAGGGCAAGGCGCACCCGGCGCACGGGACACACTCTGCGCGCGCCGCGCACGCGGCGCGCCCGGCGAGGGCGGAGCACGTGGCGCGCTTGGCGCATGCGAAGCCCGCGGCGCATCTGGTGCACAGCACGTTCGGGTTGCAGTGGAGGCCAGTCCACAAGAAACCTTCCACAAGAAGCCCAGGCCTGAGACCCCAGGACGTCCCCCTCGATGTTTGGTGTGGGAACGCTGCGCTCTCCATCGCAAAACCATCGAAACCCGAGAACCCAGGGCACCCTACAGGCAAGCGGGGTGTTTCTTGGCATGGGCCCCCACTGTAGTCATCACGCTCCTCTTGCCCGTTCGGGTTACAGTGGAGGCCAGTCCACAAGAAGCCTTCCACAATTACGCTGCCGAGGAGCCCCACACACTTATATTTTGGCTGGGGTGATGATAGCTGAAGTGGAGCATGTGAGAATGATGTTGGTGGCCGTTGCCCCGCCGATACCGCAAGGACGACGGTCACGGATAGTGGCAACGCTCAGGGACCACCCCGTGCGCACCCCCTGTGGTGTCGAGAAAACGCCACGCTTGCTGTGCCCTGGACGACCGTCACGGATAGCGGCCGCGCTCAGGGACCACCCCGTGCGCACCCCGTATGGTGTCGAGAAAACGCCACGCCTGCTGTGCCCTGGACGACCGTCACGGATAGCGGCCGCGCTCAGGGACCACCCCGTGCGCACCCCCTGCGGTGTCGAGAAAACGCCACGCCTGCTGTGCCCTGGACTACCGTCACGGATAGCGGCCGCGCTCAGGGACCACCCCGTGCGCACCCCCTATGGTGTCGAAAGAACGCCACGCCTGCTGTGCCCTGGACGACCGTCACGGATAGCGGCCGCGCTCAGGGACCACCCCGTGCGCACCTCCTGTGGTGTCGAGGAAACGCCACGACAGTCACGGATAGCGGCCGCGCTCAGGGACCACCCCGTGCGCACCCCGACGCTGCGGCGTCGAGAAAAAAGCCACGCTTGCTGTGCCCTGGACGACCGTCACGGATAGCGGCCGCGCTCAGGGACCACCCCGTGCGCACCCCTGTGGTGTCGAGAAAACGCCACGCCTGCTGTGCCCTGGACGACCGTCACGGATAGCGGCCGCGCTCAGGGACCACCCCGTGCGCACCCCGTATGGTGTCGAGAAAACGCCACGCCTGCTGTGCCCTGGACGACCGTCACGGACCCCCCCTGTGGTGCCGAGAAAACGCCGCGCCTGTTGTGCCCTGGACGACCGTCACGGATAGCGGCCGCGCTCAGGGACCACCCCGTGCGCACCCCCTGCGGTGTCGAGAAAACGCCACGCGTGCTGTGCCCTGAACGACCGTCACGGATAGCGGCCGCGCTCAGGGACCACCCCGTGCGCACCCCCTATGGTGTCGAGAAAACGCCACGCCTGTGTGCGCCTGCTGACGACCGTCACGGATAGCGGCCGCGCTCAGGGACCACCCCGTGCGCACCCCCTGTGGTGTCGAGAAAACGCCACGCCTGCTGTGCCCTGGACGACCGTCACGGATAGCGGCCGCGCTCAGGGACCACCCCGTGCGCACCCCCTGTGGTGTCGAGAAAACGCCACGCCTGCTGTGCCCTGGACGACCGTCACGGATAGCGGCCGCGCTCAGGGACCACCCCGTGCGCACCCCCTGTGGTGTCGAGAAAACGCCACGCCTGCTGTGCCCTGGACGACCGTCACGGACCCCCCTGTGGTGGCGAGAAAACGCCAAATCTGCTGTGCCCTGGACGACCGTCACGGATAGCGGCCGCGCTCAGGGACCACCCCATGCGCACGCCCTGTGGTGTCGAGAAAGTGCCACGCCTGCTATGCCCTGGACGACCGTCTCGGATAGCGGCCGCGCTCAGGGACCACCCCCTGCGCACCCCCTATGGTGTCGAGAAAGTGCCATGCCTGCCGTGCCCTGCGCATCCTACACGTGCGTGTTGTGTATGGCGTGTCATGTGCGCTGTGCTCTGATGTGCTGAGCTGTGCTGTGCTGTGCTGTGCCGAGCTGAGCTGTGCTGAGCAGCGCTGTGAAAAGTGCTACGCGTGGCTCATGTACGTGCCGTGCAGGTGTTGCGCGTTGGTGAGGGAGTATGTGTGTATGTGTGTTTGTGAGAAGGAGAAGGAGAAGGAGGAGGAGGAGGAGGAGGAGGAGGAGGAGGAGGAGGGGAGGTGCGGGAGACGCGGGTGCGACGCGGCAGGGATGAAAACCAGAACCCCACGAAACATGTTGGGAAAAAACCCAGCCCTGAGACCCCAGGACGTCACCCTCGATTTTTGGTGTGGGAACGCTGCGAAACACGAGAAACCCAGGGCACCCTACGGGCAAGCGGGGTGTTTCTTGGCATGGGCCCACCCACTGCACTGGGGCGCCCGGCGCACCTGGTGCGAGAGGCGCGCCTGGCAGCCTGCCACGGGCGGCCCACCCCGCGAGCGTCACGCACCCAGCGCCTGTCTTGGTGCCCGCGGGCTGTCCGGGTGGGCAGGCAGGAGTGACTCCCGGAGTGGGCGAGGCGGCCGTCCAGCAGCGGGTGGCCTGACTGGAACCGGCGATACATCGCCGATAGATCGGCAACAGGCCGCCGATAGTGGATCCGGACGTTCCTGGGCAGGTTGGGGCTGATGGTCCCCTGTCGGCGATCAGTGGGCGATTGGGGGTCGATGCATCCCCCCCTGGGCCCATCCCCCCCCACCGTTGCCCCTGAACTGTTTCCATACCCATCTCGATCGTCGCCTCCGCTTGATCCTGCTGCAGCCTCGCCGCCCATACTCGGGGGCGGCCAAGAAGGGAGGGGCGCAAATCATGGCCCGAGGCACGTGCGCGGACCAGGGGGGGGGGGGCAGTGAACGCTTTGAAACAAGAAGAGGCGCCATGAAATCTGGGGAGGTATCATGTCCCCCGCCATGATATCTACCCCGCCCCTAGTAATCACCCCCCTCTGTGCCGCCCCCGATCGAGAGATTGGTTCCTCGGTGGAAGCGGCTGGCGCTCCAGAAACAGGGTTGGTTCCCCGGTGGAAGCTGGAAGACTTTAAACGGTTCGCCCACTGGCAGGAGATGTGATTATCGGTGCCTTGTGTGTCGCATGTCTGAGAGCAGTTAAATTCAGTGGGAGCCACGTGAACTTATTACAGGAGATCCCTCACACGTTCGACACCATGCTGCCAGGGACTAAGCCCCCTGCGGATACAGTCATGCGAACGCCCTGTCAGTGAGTCTGGGCGACGAGATTACCATACCATAGAGGTATCTCACGTACGGCATCAGTATGTATGCTGTTTGCCGCGTGTACGCCTGAGCTGCTTTATTGACGACGCTGTGGCGCTACCTGGACAGCGTTAAGACAGGGCGGGCGCACAGGTCGTGCGTCAGCTACCCTTGCAAGGCATGTGGCAACTATAACTACAGTAGCCATGGTGCGATGCATGATGCCATGGTGAACACGCGGTTCAGACCTGCATAGTTCGGAGAATAGACGCGGTTACAGCACATCATCTACACAATCGTGACACACCCGTCGGGTAATAAACACCATGATACCAGAGAGAAAATCAAATCATGATCTGTTCAGAGATATAGGGCTATTGAGCTACAGGGTTCCAGGGCCATAGGGCGTTAGGTCTATAGGGCTATATGGCTATGGGCATATAGAGCTAAAGGCTATAAGGCTATAGGGCTATAGGGCTATAGGGCTATA
>CAUYUJ010021326.1:64700-76856 GCA_963575745.1 Prorocentrum cordatum
GGGGAAGGAGGAGGGGAGGGGGGAGGGATATGGGAAATGGAGGAGGGAGGGGGAGGGGGAGCCTAAGGGGGAAAAGGGAGACAGGGGAGGGGGAGGGGGAGGGGGAGGAGCAGGGAGCAGAGGGGGCTGGATCGGTGGCCGCGGCAGGGGTCCCCGGGCCTCGCCCTTCGGGTGGACGCAGCCGGCGCAGGGCCCGAACTGCGAGCACGGCGCCGTCCCCCTCGTGGGGGGCCAGACAGGTCACGCCGTCTTCGCATCCTCTCCCCCTCGGCTGGAGAGGGGGAGGGAGGGGAGGGAAAAGGGTCGTGGGCGGGAAACAGATGTGTATGCATGTGTATGTGTATATATACACATATGTGTATATATACACCTATGTATATATATATGTATATAAATATACATATGTATATATATATATATATATATACATATATAATGTGTGTACGTGTGTGTGTATACCCACAGCCTCACGGTTTGGACTCCTCGGCTGCGATCCCGCGGATGCAAGGTGGCTCTGCGCGGGTGCCCCGCGCGAGGCGTATCCATCGGATCGCGTCTCCACGGGATCGTGGCTCGGCATCCAGAGCAGGAGGGCACGGACGTGGAGATGTCCGTCGCTCGTGCGGGAGGGGGGGGGAAGAGAGGGAAGGGTGGCCTCATCGTCTTCCACCTCCTCCTCGCCTCCCCAGGATCAGATCGGGCACGTCCCCCTGCAGGCAGATTGTGGAGGAAAATGAAAAATAGTCACACAAGCAAGTAAAAAGTAGGAAAATCGTCCCCATGTTGTTTTCGACTATGTCTGAATGTTCCTCCTGTAGAGAGACACGCCCGACTTAACCCTAGGAGGGAGAGGCTTGGAAGCGGAAGGCTTCCAAACAAGACGAGATGGAATAGGGAGTACGTGCGTTCTCGCACTGCTGATGCGGTCCCTCATTTGGAAGACAGACCCATGGTTCGCGTTACCCATATCAAGACCGGGCACCCGATATTTCTAGCAGTGCTGGTCTGAGCTAGTAAACGTTTTTTTATTCGGCGTTTCGACACTGGGCGGAGCGGGCGGGGGGGAGTCTGGCTCCTGACCTCTTCTCAGTGCGACTGCTCGCAGGAGGGCGTCCATCATGGGGGAGGCTCCACCTGCTCGAAACAGGCGCCCAAAAACAGCCAAGATCCACTCCAGGGGGGGAGAAGGGGGGGGGCGGGAGAGAGGGCCCGCGCCGATCGGCAAAACAGTGAACAAAAAGACGATCACTTAGAGAGCTGCGCTGTCGATGCTCGAGGCACACTACTAGGGGGCCACATGCGAACCCTGCCCCTACCCCCTCAGAAATCGTGAGGGGCAGGGGCAGGGTTCGCATGCGGCCCCCTAAGTGAACAAAAAGACGATCACTTAGAGAGCTGCGCTGTCAATGTTCGAGGCACACTACTATGGGGCCACATGCGAACCCTTACCCCACTCCCCCCCTCAGAAATCGTGAGGGGTAGGGGTAGGCTTCGCATGTGGCCCCCGAGTCACGCTGCTTCGAGGTCGTTGCTCGTGGGAGGCCCCCGCCGTCGGCACGCAGGGACGGGCGCAGAAGCGTGCTGTCACTTCTGTGCGCGCCGCGCCCAGCACCGTGCGCACCTCGGCACGCCGAGGAGTGCTGCGAGTGGTGTTAGCTTTTGACGAACGAACAACACACACCCATACCCATAGGGAGGTCGGAGGGAGAAGGACTGGCCATGGGTATGGGTGCGGGTTGTCGGACCCCTGGGGAGGCTCCCGTTCGAGCGGGGACCCCCATCCGACAACACGCACCCATAGCTCATTCCGTCCCCCATATGGGTATGGGTGCGTGTTGATCGTTCGTCAGCTTTAGGTCGGGCCTGTCCCCCTACAGTGAACACAGGAAAAGCGCCCCCCGCCCCCCGCATGAGGAACTTCAGACCGAGGGGGCCGTCGAGCGACGCGCGAAGTGAGAGCGGAAACCCTGCGGCAGCTGGCAGTGGTCTCGCCGACAGGGCGCCTACACGTACGCTCATTCGATGTACATGCAAAGCGCTGACGTGTAAAATCCATACTTGTGGGGGCTGGGGTCGGTTTCCCACTGTTTATACAGGGGGGATGTTTGACGAAAACCTAAAACTACCCGAACAATACTGCAGAAATGTCCAACAAATTGTCCAAAAGTCGTCCCCATACCATGTTTGACCAGTTGTTGAATTCTCCTCCCGTCGAGGGACGTGCCCGACTTCAGATTAATGTTAGCTGCATAGCGGCGTTCCTGAAGTGCCGTCCCCGTCTACCCCTGGTAGCGAACAGCGGCCATGGTTCGGAAGCTCCCGCCCCAGCCTTGTCCTGCTCTCCGGCGCTACCTTGGTGTCCAGACGACTTCAAGACGGCAAAAGGGCGGCCCTGAAAAACTGCTGCAAGACGCACCAAGGCTTCCCGACAACGGCCCAACGAGCTCTCGAACTCTCTCAGATCTCCCCAGGGTGTCCTAACAAGCCTCCAAGCGAGGCCCCAAGAGGCTCCCCGCCATGCGCACAGAAGCGACAACACAGTAAAACCCTTACAGGGTGTCGTGCGAATTGCTTCCGGTGCGCCTCGGATTACGATCGCCCTGGGAAAGCTTCAGAGAGCCCCGAGGAGCCCCCGGGACGGTCCAAGGCTGCTCCGAGGGAGCCCCCGAAGCAGCACCAAGACCGCCCGAGGACCTGCCGGGACGGCCCAAGGGGGATCCAACACGAGCCGATTGCCCGCCCAGGCGTCCACGATACCACCCAGCCGAACATCTCCCCCACCGCACTGAGAACTGCCCAGGGTTCCCGAGGGGCCCCTAACGGGCCCCCGGCAGGACCCCAGGAGGCCACCGAGAAGGCGGATGGGGCCAAGATGAGCGGCTGGTTCGAGCAAGCACGCCAAACCGCGAACGTTCAGCATAAAACGCGCCCATCCGGGACACCAAGCTTTAGCCCACCCTTCCCCCTTAACCCATAGCACGCACTGTACATGCTGACCCCTGCCATGACCCGAAACCCTGATCCCTACGACGCTGAGGGGTAACACTAGCAATGACTGGATGGCGACACCAAAAAAGAGACTGCGATGACGACGGTGACGCCGAGAATGACGACGAAAACGACTGCGATTACGATGGGGACTCGCACCAGCCCCAGCGTCAGCATCACCATCTACAGCACAATCACCAAACCACCAGAAAACAAACGACGACGACGACGACGAAGATGAAGACCATGGTGACAATGACGGCTACTACGACGATGACGAAGACGAAGACCATGACAGTGACGATGACGACGACGAAGACATCAAAACTCTCACGAGTACGACGACGGCGACGACGACCATGACCACGATGGCGACGATGACGACGACAACAACGACCGAAACACCGACAACCGAAACACCGACGACAACGCCAATGACTACAACGCGTCCCCCCACTTCCACTACTCCAACCTGCATAACAAACACACCAACGATAAACAGCACCACAAATCCACTAACACGACGACGGCATCAAGGATGAGGCAATGCAAAGGACAACAACGGCGGCGACAATGACGACAACGACGACGATATAACCACCACGTTCGTGCCACGTCATTGTGGTTTGTTTGTGGCCGTACAACGTACAACATACAGTCCAGTCTTGTGATCACCTCTTCTGAATTGTAGCAGCATGTGTCCACAACTCCCCGCGCTTGGACGAACCATCGCTGGCACAATATTTATGCATAGAGCCCCGTATTGACTCGAATCGTAGGCACAAGGTTTCTCTCGCCCCTTTTTCCCGCGCTCATTTTCAAAGCCCGATGCCTGCTACTTTACTGGTCGTGATCCCGCCTCGCCGTCCTCTATTCAAATGTCACCAGATCTTCGTATGCGTCCGCTTTATCCCCAAACGAAACAGATGCTTACAATCGTCCATGGGACGATGGCGCCGGCGGTGTACAACCAAGACACATGATAAGGATCCAAGATAAGGGTGCGAGACGATTGGACTTCCCCGTGGTAGAAAAACTGCAGCGGCACCATGCCAACACCTCCAGGATCAGTAGTTAAGAACTGGCCGAAACAGGCCGAGACACAATGGCGGCCTTGATAAAGATCTAAGCGCTCCATCAGAATAACACACTGTAGATGCGCGTGGGCATAAATTCTGGACAGCGGAGCTGTTCGCAGAGGCGAGAGCGCGGAACACAGCGGTGTGGGGCCCGAAGGGGCCCCAGGTCTTTCCGAAATCGGCGCGTTGCCCCCAAACGCCGACCCAAGCATACCCAATCCTACCAGCCCTCTGGGCGTAGGCTTCACGAGCTCGTTCTTCCAACCCCCTTCTTCCCCTTCGGGCAGAAGCGCATCGCTATCTCACATCCATAAACACCCCCTCCCCCCGGCGACCCGTGGCCAACCGGGACCCATGCCGACCATCTCCCACCGTTCCTATCAAACAAACAATGTGAAGTGCACTTTGGGGCAGAGTCTGGGGTCATGCTCGGGGGGGCCCGCGAGCAATTTCTGTCAGGGACGGCGGGGGTGCCCACACATTGCCTGCTGCACGCAGGCCCACCATCCCTGCCAAACACACAAAAAATAAGAGATGCATTTCGCGGCAGAATCTGGATCATGCGCGGGCACCCCGCGATCACTTCGCACTGGTTCTCGACAGGGACGGCAAGGGTGCTGGCATGTTGCCTGCTTTGCGCAGGCCCACCAGACACCATGATGGCCACCCCGCCGCAATGGCACAAGGGTGGTGGGGGCCCACATGTTTCCCGATGTGTGCTGCCACGTGCGCGAGCGCACCTGGCACACTCTGCGCGTGCCCCGAACGTGGCGCAGCTGGCGCGGCTGGAGCATGCGGCACACATAGCGCACGTGGAGAACGTGGCGAATCTGGCGCACCAGGCGTATCTGGCACGCTCGGGTCCCAAGGTACTTGGCGCGCGCGGCGCAACTGGCACGCGTGGCGCACCTCGCCCCAGCATCGCGCACATGGGGTCTGTGTTGATTCCCGCTAGCTGTCCATCCAAAAACGACCGCTGAAAATGCTGCGGCTCGGGTGCTACTTATGTGTTAGCATGGCGGGTGGGAGTGGGCGAGACGGCTTACGGGCGGGGAGGGTGTCTTGTCCCCCCTCTCAGCCCCTTCCCTCGATCTGGACGGGGAGGAGGCCGAGCGGTCAGAGCGTCCACGATAGCTCCAAGATGGCCTCCGATAGCCCAAGACAAGCTTCACTATTGCACAATGCAGCTCAAGATGGCTCATGACAGCTTCCAACGTGCCTCCAAGAGGCTCCAAACCACAGCCCAAAGACGTCTCCAAGTGGCATCGGAGCATTTCAAGCACGCCCTCAAGAGACCAAGAAAATCAAAAGCTCCAAGAATTGTAAGTATGCCTCCTTCTCGCCATTTCGTTTCCGATGAGCTTCTGATGCCTTGAGATGAGATAGCCCAACAGAGCCCCAAGAGGGGACCATGAGGGTTCCAAGACGGCCCTAAGAGCGCCCAAGAGTGCCCCAAGAGCTGCCAAGGAAACGATGCTTCAGCCCCCTAGAGGGGGACCGTAATTAAGAACTCCCCTTCTTTGACCGATGGCCTCCAAGATGGCCCCAAGAAGGTCTCCTTCTAAAAGCATGTTGCTGCGGTCAGAAACTTGAGTTCAGCGTGTCGCGACGGCAGCCCCAGCGACACGCTATGCCCTGCGAGCTTATATCGTGTCGCTCCGCTCCGCGGGATGGGCGGCTGGGAAGAGCTCGGGACGTTGACGCCAGGGGATCGGGACGTAGTGGTTGGCGTGTTGCGTCAAAGCGTGGTGGGCCGGAACCGACGGTGCGACATGCCGAGCAGACGCCCTGGAAGGTACACGCCCCTGATCAGGGCAGCTCGCGTGGGGATCGCTTCTGGATGGGCTGGTGGGGGTTACACGACGAGTCAAGAGCCTGGTGGGAGACGATCGAAGCTTCGGCCCAGCGCGCAGGCCTCACGAACAGGTAGGAGTGGCACCCGCCAGAGCCTTGGCCGACGCAGGAGACCAGGAGGCGGGGCCGACCAGGGGCAGGTGCCCGACGTGCACCCAGCCCTTCCGGCCATCCCTTAGGTCTTCTCCTCCCTCCTACTCTCAACCCCTCCCTCCTCCCCCCTCCTCCTCCCCCTCCTCCCTCCTCCTCCTCCTCCTCCTCCTCCTCCTCCTCCTCCTCCTCCTCCTCCTCCTCCTCCTCCTCCTCCTCCTCCTCCTCCTCCTCCTCCTCCATTCCTTTTCCTTATGAATAATTTCTCCCTGTCCCACCCCGAAGCCAGTTTCGCCTGAGACTTCCTCACCATTCATGACTCTGACGCTTAAAAATTGGCAACAGCTTCCCAGATGGAGGGCGGGATGTTTTCAAAATATGGATCTCGCCTTAACGCCGCGCACATTCGCTTAAAAAATGCAAGAGCTTCACGGATTGAGGGCGGGGTGTTTTCAACATGTGGCTCTCGCCTTAGCGTGGCGCACATTCGTTTTAAATGGTTGAAAGCGGATTGAAAGCAGATGGTTTTCAACGTGTGGTTCTCGCCTTAGCGCGGCGTACATTCGCTTGAAAATTTGCAAGAGATTCATGGATAAAGGGCGGTTCATGTTTCAAAATGTGGTTCTCGCCTCAGCGCCGCGCACATTCGATTACAACATCATGTTCAAGAGTTTGACGAATTCCCATCATCAACGTACCAGAAATGGTGTTCCGTAAGGATTCAGGATTATGCAGGTGCAACAGTTACAGTGGTTCTTTGTTGAAGTCCTAGAAATGGCGTTCTGGCATGATTCAGGATCGCCAAGACACAACTTCCAGGTTGATCCGTGGCGTTGGAATCCCGAGAACAATGTTTTGGCATGCTTCAGGGTCTTCGAACGGGTGTCTTCCAACGAGGTAGTTCCATCAATGGAAATGAACCGTTGTAGGGGCCTATGCGGAGGGAGCTTGGAGGGAGGGTTACTCCAACATCGTTGATGACTCTTGGGTTTACACTGGTCCTCCTCCTCCTCCCTCCTCCTCCCCCGGCCTCCTCCCCCGACCTCCTCCCCCGACATCGTCCCCCTCGTCCTCCTCCTCCTCCCTTCATTTCCTCCTCCTCCTCCTCCTCCCCCATCCGTTTTCTTTGTTTGTCCACTCATCCGTGTCGTATCTCAAGACGTCTCGGTAGGGCGGGCTGGGCGTTTCGCCTGAGACTTGCTCACCATGTATGACCCTAAAGCTTGGATGTTGCAACAGCTTCAAGGATGGAGGGCGGCTGGTTTTCAGCTAGTGGCTCTCGTCTTAGCGCCGCACACAATCGCCTAAAAAGTGTGCAACGGCATCAAAGATGGAGGGCGGCTCCTTTTCAAAATGTGGCTCTCGCCTCAGCGCCGCGCACAGTCGTCGTAAAAGCTTGCAAAAGCTTACGGGTTGAGTGCGATCCCTGTTCAAAATGCGGCTCTCGCCTTAGCGCTGCGCGCATTCGAGGATTCGCATGGTTCAAGTCAGGGCGCAGCAATCACGCTGCATCGCCTGAACTACCAGGAACGGAATTCTGGCACGATTTAGGATCGCCAAGACGCAATAGTAAGGCTGGTTCACGGCATCGGTGTCCCAGGAATTGCGTATTGACAAGATTGTTTGTTCTGGCGGTCGTCCCAAAATGTGGCATGTCCCGCAATGCAAATGAATTCTTCCACGGGCAATGAAGAGGGTCGGTGGGGGCGAGCATATCTATCAACGTCGTTGCTGCGTCGTGGGTGTACACTGATCCCTCCTGCTGCTCCTCCTCTTCCTCCTCCTCCTCCTCATCATCATCATCATCATCAGATTACTCCTCCTCCTCCTCCTCCTCCTCCTCCTCCTCCGCCTCATCCTCCTCCTCCTCCTCCCTCCTCCTCCTCCTCCTCCTCCTCCTGCTCCCTCCGCCCTCCTCCTCCATCCGCCCTCCCCTTCCCTCCTCCTTCCTCCCTCCTCCCTCCTCCTCCTCCCTCCGCCCTCCTCAATCCTCCCTCCCCCTCCTCCCACATCCCACCTCCCCCCTCCCCCTCCCATCTCCCTCCTCCATCCTTCCTCCTCTCTCCCCTCTCCTCCCTCCTCCCTCCTCCCTCCTCCATCCGCCTCCTCCTCCTCCTCCTCTTCCTCCACCTCCTCCTCCTCCTCCTCCTCCTCCTCCTCCTCATCCTGATCATCATCATCACCATCATCATCATCATCATCATCATCATCATCATCATCATCATCATCATCATCATCATCATCATCATCAGCAGCAGCAGCAGCAGCAGCATCCTCATCATCAGCATCATCAGCATCATCATCATCATCAGCGTCATCAGCAGCAACATCATCATCATGATCGTCATCATCGTCATCACCATCATCATAATCATCATCATCATCAGCATCAGCATCAGCATCAGCATCATCATCATCAACATCATCATCATCATCATCATAATCATCATCATCACCATCATCATCAATAATCATCAACAGCAGCAGCAGCAGTGTCATCGTCATGAGCATCGTCATCATCAGCAGCAGCAGCATCAGCATCAGCATCACCATAGTCAGCAGAATCATCACCATCGTCAGCAACAGCACCAGTATCATCAGCATCATCAACATCAACAACGACAACAACAGCAATAACAACATCAGCATCAGCCGCATCAGCATCGTCAGCATTACGCGTAGCATTATCATCGTCATCATCAGCAGCAGCATCATCATCATCGCCAGCATCAGCATCATCATCATCATCATCATCACCATCATCATCATCATCATCAGCAACATCATCATCAGCAGCATCTTCATCAGCATCATTAGTATTATCAGCATCGTCATCATCATCATCATCAGCAGCATCATCAGCAGTCGCCTCACCATCCTCCTCATCATCAACATCAGCATCAGCATCATCGCCATCAGCATCAGCATTGCCAGCATCATCATCAGCAGCATCATCATCAGCATCAGCATCATCGTCGACCTCATCATCAGCCACATCATCAGCATCATCAACAACAACACCATGAGAATCAGCATCACTACTATCATCATCACCACTATCAGCAGCAGCAGCATCGATATCCTCATCAGCATCGTCACCATCATCATCATCATCATCATCATCATCAGACGCAACATCACCAGCATGAGAATCATCATCAACATCATCAGTAGCATCATCAGCATCAGCATCCTGATCATCATCTTCATCATCATCATCATCATCATCATCATCATCATCATCATCATCATCATCATCATCATCCTCACCCTCGTAAGTTCTCTCCCCCTCCCTTCCACTCCTCCTCCTCATCCTCCTCCTCCTCATCCCCCTCCTCCTCATCATCATCCGCCTCCTCCTCCTCCTCCTCCTGCTCCTCACTCCCTCCTCCTCCTCCTCCTCCTCCTCCTCCTCCTCCTCCTCCTCCTCCTCCTCCTCCCCCATCCCGTTCCCCCTCCGCCGCCTCCCGCCTCCCGCTTCCCTCCTCACACATCCCACCTCACTCCTCCCGCCTCCCGCCTCCCTCCTCCCTCCTCCCTCCTTTATCCTCTCCTCCCTCCTCTCTCCTCCCTCCTCCCTCCCCCCTCCTCACACATCCCACTTCACTCGCGAGGGGTTCTTTCTCCGGGAAAAGGGCTCGTTCTCCGGGAAAAGGGTTCGTTCTCCGGGTGTAGTACCGAATCCTTGTAGATTCCTGGGGATCCTTCGGACAGGCTTAGTTCTCCGGGTGAGACCTCATCGAGGATCCTCGCACATCTGTCAAAACTGATTTTCGCAAATCGTAATGAGCTGCCCTTTGGCGCCACAGAGATTTCCCATCAGTCTGGCTTCTTTTGCCCGGAGAAGGAACTCTTCTTGGTAATATTACGAAAACTACATGTGGCGACCAAGTTGGTAGCAGTTCGTAGCTAGTAGCTCGTAGTTAGGAGTTGGTAGATACTACGTGGAACTTGGTATTTAGTAATAAATAGTGGTCCAAATGTAATTCACAGTCTGTTGATAGTAGCTAGCCGTATGTAGTCAGTAGTAAGTAGTCAGTAGCTAGTAGGCTGTAGGTAGAAGCTAGTAGCTAGTGGTTTGTAGTCAGTACTGAGTAGTAGTAGTAGTAGTAGTAGTAGTAGTAGTAGTAGTAGTAGTAGTAGTAGTAGTAGTAGTAGTAGTAGTAGTAGTAGTAGTAGTAGTAGTAGTAGTAGTAGTAGTAGTAGTAGTAGTAGTAGTAGTAGTAGTAGTAGTAGTAGTAGTAGTAGTAGTAGTAGTAGTAGTAGTAGTAGTAGTGGTAGTGGTAGTACTAAAAGTAGCAGTAGTAGTAAGAGAAATAATAGTAGTAGTAGCAGTAGTGGTAGTAGGAGTACTTGGTAATGAGTAGTTAATAGTTAGTAGTAGCAGTAGTAGTATTAGTACTAGTACTAGTGGTGGTAGTAGTAGTAGTGGTAGTAGTAGTCGTAGTAGTAGTAGTGGTGGTCGTAGTGGTAGTAGTCGTAGTCGTAGTCGTAGTCGTAGTCGTAGTCGTAGTCGTAGTCGTAGTCGTAGTCGTAGTCGTAGTAGTAGTGGTAGTAGTAGCAGTAGTAGTAGTAGTAATACTAGTAGTAGTAGCAGTAGTCGTATCAGTAGTAGTAGTAGTAGTAGCAGCAGTAGTAGTAGTAGTAGTAGTAGTAGTAGTAGTGGTGGTGGTAGTAAAATATAGTAGTAGAGAAAGTAGTAGCAGTAGTAGGTGGAGTAGTTGTAGTAGTAGTAATAATAGTAGTAGCGGCAGCAGTAGTAGTAGTAGTAGTGCTACTAGTAGTACTAGTAGTAGTTATAATGGTAGTAGAAGTAGAAGTAGTAGTAGTAGTAGTAGTAGTAGTAGTAGTAGTAATAGTAATAGTAAAAGTAGTTGTAGCAGTGGTTAGTAGTAGTAGTAGCAGTAGTGTAGTAGTAGTGGTACTCGTAGCAGTGGTAGAAGTAGTCGGAGTAGTAGCAGCATTGAGGGTAGTAGTAGTAGTAGTAGTAGCCGTCGTAGTTTGAATAATAATAGTGGTAGTTGTAGTAATGTCAGATAGTAGTAAGTAGTTTGTAGCTAGCGGCTGGTAGCTAGTATTTCGTAATTAGTAACGCATAGTTGGTTGCTTGTTGCTAGTCGTTGCTTATCGTAGTTAGTAATTGGTACGTAGTAGTTGGTGGTAGTAGTAGCAGATGTAGTAGTAGCGGTACGGGTGGTAGTACGAGTCGAAGTCTTAATACCATTCATACTAGTAGTAGTAGTTGTTGTAGTAGTAGTAGTAGTAGTAGTCGTCGAATTAGTGTGTGGTGTTTGTTTGCTTGGTGCTTGTTGCTTGGAGCTTGGTGCGTGGTGCTTGGTGTTTGGTGTTTGGTGTTTGGTGTTGGGCGTTGGGTGTTTGGAGTTTGGAATTTGGTGTTTGGTGTTTGGTGTGTGCTGTGTGGTGTGTGGTGACTGTGTCTGGTGTCTGGTGTTTGGTGTTTGGTGTTTGGTGTCAGGTGTTTGGTGGTTGGTGTCTAGTGTTTAGTGCTTGGTGTTTGGTGTGTGGTGTCTGGTGTTTGGTATTTGGTGTTTGGTGTGTGGTGTGTGGAGTCTGGTGTTTGGTGTTTGGTGTTTGGTGTCTGGTGTTTCGTGTCTGGTGTTGGGTGTTTGGTGTCTGGTGTTTGGTGTTTGGTGTTTGGTGTGTGGTGTTTGGTGTTTGGTGTGTCGCGTCTGATGTTTGGTGTCTCGTGCCTGGTCTTTGGTATTTTGTGTTTGGTGTGTGGTGTTTGGTGTTTGATGTTTAATGTTTGGTGTTTGGTGTTTGGTGTTTGGGGGTTGGTGTTTGGGGGGTTGGTGCTTGGCGTTTGGTTTGTGGTGTTTGTGGAAGGTGGGAAAACCTGTAAGGGTCTCACCCGGAGAACTAACCGACCCGACATTTGCCTCATTTCACCCGGAGAACGAACCCTTTTCCCGGAGAGCGAACCCTTTTCCCAGAGAAGAACTTGTTGCCCACCTCACTCCTCCCTCCTCCCTCCTCCCTCCTCCATCCTCCATCCACCCTCCTCCTCCCTCTTCCCTCCTCCCTCCTCCCTCCTCCCTCATTCCTCCTCCTCCCTCCTCAGTCCTCCCTCCTCCCTCCTCCATCCTCTCTCCTCTCTCCTCTCTCCTCTCGCCTGTCGCCTCCC
>CAUYUJ010021326.1:76956-84456 GCA_963575745.1 Prorocentrum cordatum
GGTCACATGGAGGGGCGCAGGGACCCCAGATCGGACCAGCTCTGAACGGCCAGTTGGGTACGGGTGTGGCAGGTTCTACAGCTCCTACCTGAGAAGTCTTCGCCTTTGTTACGTCGGAATGAGTCGACCATCAAGAATCCGAGGAACAACAATTGCTGTCTGAAGCCGGATCCGCCTTCGAGAAGCACGCAAGCATTTTAAGTCGAGCTCGACTCCAAAAAACTGAAAGGACTGCGTGCTTCCCAGGCGGGGCTCAGCCCAGACCGCGCGCGCCCACGCCGCCGCCGCGCCGAGGAGGAGCGAGCCTACTTTGGCGAGCGCGCAGATGGCGTAGAGGCAGGGGGGAAGGCTTCTCAGAAGGAGGCTGCTTCTTAGAAGGCACCGGCCCTACATCTACAGAGAAGGCCCGCGCCTTCTGAGAAGCAGGGGTGCTTCTACGAAGCCTTCCCCCCTCCCCTTATCCCCCTCCGCGCGTGACCGACCACTGCGGAGAGCTCCGCTTCGCCCCATGGCTCTTGCGCGGGAGAAGCGGGCCCTGGTGGAAGCCCGACCTGGCCTGGGGCTAGACGGGGCCAGGACCAGGACAACAAATCGGACCGGGACAAGTCGGGGATCTCTGAGATCCCGCGGCTCTGGAGGATTCATCCGGCGCCGAGGCCGTGCCAGAGTGCTCTGGAGCGCTCTGATCGAGGACGTCGAGAAGGTCTGGTTCAAGAAGGGTGATGTCGACGGCTGCTGGGGCGCCTCAGGTCGTGCTGGAGTGCCTCAGGTCGGGCTGGAGGGACCTCGAGTCTAGCGAAACCAACCTTGTCCAACGAACCCTTCTGGCAGCCTCACATCTGAGAGCATTCCAGGACGCTCCGGAACGATTTCTCCTGGTCCTGGTTCGCCCCTGGCTCTAGAGGATGTATCCGGCGCCGAGGCCGTTGCACGCTCTGGAACGATGTCTGTCCTGGTCCTGGTCCTGGTTCGCCCCGGGCTCCAGAGGATGCATCCGGCGCCGAGGCCGTTGCAGAGCGCTCTGAGAGCGCGCTCAAGGACGCTCTGGAACGACTTCTCTGTCCTGGTCCCGGTCAGCCCCTGGCCCGACGGGGGCGCTCTTCCCTTTTGGGCAGCGACAGGGGGGGATGGGCACAGGGAGGGGACGCATCGACCTGGAATCCGCGATGCATCGCCGATGGCTCGGCTATAGGCCCCCGATAGTGAGTCCGCACGCTCCCGGGCAGGCTGGGGCCCTATCGGGCCCCTGTCGGCGATCAATGGGCGATCGGGGGTCGATGCATCCCCCCTGTGCCTATCCCCCCCCCTATCTCGGGAGCGGCCAAGAGGGGGGTGTCCAAGAGGGGGGGGGGTGCAAAGCATGACCGGCGGCATGTGCGCGGCCCAGCGGGGGGGCCAGGGACGCCATGAGATCAGAAGAGGCGCCCTGAAGTCTGGGGACACATCATGGCCCTGATGTCCACACCCCCCTCGCCGTCCCCCCCCCCCTCTGCCGCCCCCGACTCCCGCTGCCCCCGAGCCCTGGGCAGGGCGCCGCCCTCCCCGGCCGGGCAGGGGGGCCCTGGCAGGCCGCGCGCGGCGGGAGGCCCGCGGGGCCGGGCGCCCCCGGGCCCCCCCCCCCCTTCTGGGGCGCACGGGGGCGCGCCAGTGCCGCGTGTGCTCCCGGGGGACGCGCGCCCAGCCTGGGCGTGGACGAAGAGGGGCCCAGGGGCACACACAAAGAGATATACACACACACACACAGGATTCCCCCTATTTGCCCATCTTTTCTGGGTTTTTGTCTTCCCCCCCACTTCCCATGTTTTCCCACGTTTCCTGGGGGGTCGACGATGAATTGTGTCTGTGTGTTTTTTTCTCTCCTGAGCGGAGTGGACCCATCTTGCAGCAGATCGTTTCCCGAGCGGCGCGGCCAGAAAGCGCCCGCCACGACGCAGGTGGTGCAAGACTCCTCGCTGCGCACGGCGCCCCGGGGGGGGGGAAGGGGGCGGCGCACACACGGTGTTGGTCGGTTGGGGTGACGCCGGTTTCTCCTCGCGGCGGCCTGTGGTTCGGGGGTCCAAGACTCGACCCCGAGGTCTGTCGACAAGGGCCCGTGTTGGCCAGGACCTCGAGGCGGACCCAGCCGTCGACTGGGAGCTTCCCCGAAGCCCAGAAAGCGCCAAGAACACCAAAAGAAACTCGACCCTCGAATATCCAACCTGCCTCGACAATCCGTTGAAAAATTCCGTCTTAAACCCAGTCCCTCGAATATCCAACCTACCTCGAATATCCAACCTACCTCGGTCCTCAAAATCCGTTGAAGGCCAGTCCCCAAGGCCCACTTCTGGAGCTCCTCTCGTGGCCGCCGGTTTTTTTTACCCTGGGTCGGCCTGCGACGGCCCGCCCCCCCCGAGGAGACCCAAGCCTGGCCCCCCGAGCCGAGATCCAGGGAACGCTTCCGAAGATCACAGGTAGGGGGCCACCTGCGAGCCCTGCCCCTACCCCCCCCGGTTTCTGGAGGGGGAGGGTGGGGTTCACTTCGTTCGGGTAGGGGTAGGGTTCGCAGGTGGCCCCCTGACAAGCCCGGACCACGAACAGCTTCTCAACGGGACGCACAGAGACACACTGATACTGCATGTCCTCCTGAAAGGCGCGCGCGTCCGACCCGAACGTATAGGATGCCCACCTTGTGGTACATCGTTTCCCGAGCGGTGTGGCCAGAAAGCGCCCGCCACGAGGCATATACTATAAGATTTCTCGGTGCGCGCGTCGTCCCTGGGGGGGCGACGCACATATAGTATAAGTATGTTGGGGTGACGCCGACTCCATGGCGAATCCTCTACGTTCAGCACGACGCTGCACTTCTGGCTGGATTTCCGCTAGACATCGGTGCCACCCTGACCACTCCCGGAGCCCAGCCTGGCAAGTGCTTCGAGCTGTGCTTGCCGTGGCGACGAGGCACGCCCAGGAGGCCCCGAAAAGGCTCGAACCTCGATCCTCGAACCTCGACCCCCTGGCTCCAGGACCCCTTTTCTTGGCAGCCACATGTGAACCCTACCCCGCAGGCAGGATTTCTGATACATCGACGGCAGAGCACGAGGGACGTGTCTGCAGCCGAGCGAACCCCTGGCGGGGGTGTCCGGTACGCCCCGGCGTCGATTGAACCCGCAGGGGCAGTCCGCAAGTGGTCGCAGACTTTCTTCGTGTAGAGACCTCCCAAAGATGGTCCGAGTAGATGGGGTCGGAGGATCGCGCTGCATCGCCGATGCATCGCCGATGCATCGGCATCGGCGACGTTGGCGCTGCGTCGGCGCCGCTGGCGTGGAGAAAATCGAGCTCCACATCGAGCCGCCATAGGCGATGCATCAGCGATGCGTCGCGATCCTCCGACCCCACTTTCTCGGACCCCACCTGTAAGGCCTGGAAATCGGTCGCAGACTTTTGCAGGGTGAGGTGGGACAATGGGAGCTCAAAATCGGTCCCTGAACCCCTCCTGGGGTCCAAACGCACAAATTTTCCGAGCTGCGTCCAGCCGTGGCGACAAGGTGGGCCCTCCGAAGGCCAACTAACGTTGTCTCAACTCGCCCTCCCCTGACTTATCTCCCTGGCGCGTCCTCCTCGTCCCCCTGTTCCTGACGGACGGTGTCCGTGGCGGCACCGACGGCGACTCCTGTCCAAAAACCATGGGACGTGCTGTCGACATTTATGCCCATCCTTTCCGTCCCCGCTTCGATCATGATGACTCGACAAGCGCGTTCCACTACTCGCAAAGTAGCTACTCGCAAATGGCCTGGATCCGCCGCGGGAGGGGCTACGGTCCATGACGTCGAGGCAACTACGTGTTTCCAGACGTTTGCGAGTAGGCATTTTGCGAGTAGCTGGAACGCGCCAGGTGAATGACAGACGTTTCTCCGTGGCGCGTCCTCCTCGTTCAGCACGACGCTGCACCTGCGGCCGGCCGCGTGCTCGGCGATGGCGCGCTCGCCGATGGCCGAGGCCACCGCGCAGGCCCCGAGGGCGGGAAGCACGGCCCGCAGGCAGCGCATGGCGCGGCGCGGGTCTCCCCAGGGCGGGGCGGCCGGGCGTGAACGGGAGGTGCCACCCGCCCCACCGAGGCGAGAGGTGAGGGAGGGAGGGAGGGAGGGAGCGAGGGAGGAAGGGCGGGAGGAAGGGAGGAGGACGAAGAGGAGGAGGGAGGAGGAGGGACGAGAGGAGAAGCAAGGAGGAGGAGAGGAGGAGAGGAAGAGAGAGGAGGAGGAGGAGGAGGGAGGAGGAGGAGGAGGAGGAGGGAGGAGTGTTTTTGACATCGACCCGAGAATGGAATGACTGAACAGGCGCCGCCAGGGTCCGACCTCAACAGTCAGGTGGGAGCGCCCTGGGTGAAAGCCTTGGCAGATGCTGGAAGTTTGGACTCTAGAGGGGCAACGCTGATTCAGACCGCCCCTTTTTATCGATGCTCTATCAAATGAAATAGGAAGGAAGGAGGAGAGAGGGAGGAGGGAGGAGGAAGGAGAGAGGGGGTAGGAGGGAGGAGGGAGGAGGAAAAGGGAAGGGAGGAGGAACGAGGAGGATAGAGTGAACCTGACCTCAAGTGCCACTGGCTTCCTCTTCCTCCTCCTCCTCATCATCCTCCTCCTCCCCTCCTCTTCTTTGTATCAGCAGTGTCATCAGTAGTATCCTCCTCCTCCTTACTAACCTCTTCTCCTTGTTGCTATCAATGTCATTACCATCGTCTCATCCTCCTTGGCATCATCTGTATTATGATTGGTGTCATCCTCATTCCAATGATATTGTAACATGTTCGCAAGCGTGGACCCAGAAAAGAAGCGCCATTGAACAGTGGAGATGGAAGCTATACGGTGTAAGTTGTGCAATGAGAGCTATGTCGGGTGAGCTGTGTAGTGTGAAAACTGTGCCGTTGCAAGCTGCGTGGTGCAAGTTATGTCACTGAAGCTACATGCAGAGTGAGCTGGAGAGGCGGAAGCCGTGGGGCGGAAGCTGTGACGTGCAGGCTGTGCCGAGGCGGCACGGGACGCAGCGCGGCGCAAGCTCGGCATGCCCCCCCAAGCGCGGGGCGCCCGCGAGGCGCCCAGGAGGCGGCCACGAGGCGGCCACGAGGCGCCTCCTCGGCACCCCCCCCCCCCCCCCGGAGCGCGGAGTGCCCACGGGACGCCCACGGAGGCGGCACGGGCCCGCGACGCGGCCTGAACTCCGAACACCAGACACCAATTACGCAACGAAACGAGACAAGAGACCCCAAGTGAGCGTCTTCTCATGCGGCGTCTCGACATGGGGCGGAAGCGGGGGTGGAGGGGAGGGTCCAGCTCTGGGCCTGTGCGCCCAATGGGGGCGAGTCGACCCGCTCGAAACAGGCGCCAAAAAAACAGCCAAGATCCACTCCAGGGGGGGGGGGGAGAGGGGGTGCGAGGGCCCGCGCCGATCGGCAAAACAATGAACAAGAAAACGATAAACAAGTGCAAGCACTGTCTGGGGGATTGCTCTTGTCCTGGCGCCGTGCCCTCGGCACGCTGGCGCGCGTTAGGATGATTGCCTGCTGTCCGGTAAGGCTTCTTCGGGGTTTCTTGGCCGTCCCCCCCTCCGTCGCGCGCGTCGTCTGCAAATCGTCCCCTGCTATCCGGCCCCTTCTTCGGCCTCCTGACGGCTCCAGGACAGCCAAAGACAGCGACCAAACGGCCACAAGACGGCCGAAGATCGTCTTAAGCCGGCCCATCGAGGTCACAAAAGGCTACAAGATCTCCCCAAATGCCACCAGAGTCCTCAAGAAGTCACCAGAAGACGCCAGAAGACGCTTCTGGAGATGCCCCCAGAAGCGGAAAAACGCCAAAATAAACATTACATTCTATATATATATATATATATATATGCGATGGAATAGATTGTATATGTATGTATAGATGCTACCTAAATACAAAACTGCAGTGGCGCTTCGCGCCATACACCTTGGTCCTTGAAGATTGCTATGCAGGCGGAAAAGGCAGGAAGGTCAAGCGGACACTTTAACGATGACTCCTTGCTGCCTTTTCTGGCATCGCCGTTATAATAATGTTGTTCGCTATCCTTTATCCATGCTTATTGTTCCTCATTCTCGCCATACCCTGGCATTCTCCCCATCCTCCTCAGCTCTTTTTGCGGAGGCTCCTCCTTGGAGAGCCTCTGGGAGCCTCACCAAAGTTCTCAAGCTTTCTTAAAGCCTTCTGGAGGCCTCCTGGGCGTGTTCTGGGGGCCTCTGGGGCTTCCTGAGGCCAACCTGCCTCTAACCGCGGTCTCCCTGAACGCCCCGGTCACGATTTGGAATGCTTCGGAGGGTGTCTTGGGGCCATCTTGGGCCGCCATGGGGCTCTCTTAGGGCCATTTTGGACCCCTCGTGTGCCTTTTGGGGCTCTCTTGGACTGCCTGGAAGCTCCTTCGGATGGCTGTGGGGCGATTTTGGAGCCTCCCAGGCGACTTCGGACGCCCAGAAGACCGCTGTCTTGGAGCGTCGGGAAGCAGAAAAGAGGAGAACCCCAAATTCACCAAAAACCTACATTAAATCAATGATGTTTCCCTCTTGGGGCCTTCTTGGGGGTGCTCTTGGAAGCCTCTTGGTATGTTTTGGAGCGATCTTTCGGGGTATGACGGCTTCTTGGAGCGCTGTTGTGCTGTCTTAGGGTTCTCCAGGACGTCTCCAATGACCCCCCTGATCGCCCTAGGTGTGCTGCGAAGGCTTGGCAAAACGCCCTGCGAGGCCCGGGGGGCCGCTTCGAGGCCCGTCCGAAGGGTCCCAAAGCCCCAGATCCCGGGAGTCTGGTTTTGGGGGTGGGGGGGACGGGTTTCCCTCCCGCCCGGACTTGTAAAAATATAGGAAGAGGAACATGTGTATACAGACATAAGCGATTCATGTGTTTTTGCATTCAAAGTTCTTCGAAGTCAGATCGACTCGGCTGCTTCAGAGAGCGCCCAGAAGTACCTTAGACGACCCAAAGAGCGTCCCGAGACAGCCTCAAGACCGAACTTTTCAGCTTCCGGACGGCTCGATGGCATCGAAAGACCACCCTGCAAGGGCTGCAAGACGCCGCACCGACCATCCAAAGACCGCCCAACGAGCTCCAGAAAGCTCCAAGATCCCCCTGAGATGATCCAAAAAGCCTCCAGGAGACGCCCGAAGAGACCTCCAGCGTGGCCATTTGTGTTTCCGAAGCTTTTCGGCTTCAGATCGCCTTGATAAGGCTTCAGAGAGCACCCAAGAGCTCCAAAGACAGCCCAGGAAGGCCCCAAGAGCGCCCCGAGACAGCCCCAAGAACACACATTTCGGCGCCCGAAGCTCCACGACAGCGAAGAACCGCCCAACAAGGGCTGCAAGATGCCACATGACAATTCAACGACCGCCCGACAAGCTCCAAAAAAATCCAATCCGATATCCCCCTACGATTCTCCAAGAGACCCCAAGACGCCTCCAGGAGACGCCCGAAGAGACCTCCAGCGAAGCCCTCAGGGGCGGAAACATGTTGAAGAACATATGGA
>CAUYUJ010021326.1:89456-91182 GCA_963575745.1 Prorocentrum cordatum
CTGGAACCCCACACTCTGCAACCTCTCGCCTGGATCGGACCCCGTCCTGGATCCTCCGCCGACATCTTCGCTTTCGGGAGCTGTACTTTCGGGACCACCCACTCTGCCATTCCTCGCCCAAATTCCACCCCGTCCCAGACGCCCCCGCCGATATCCTGGCTCTCTGAAGCTTTGTTTTTGGGACCCCCCACCCTGCAATTTGTCGACCGGATCCGACACCGTCCCAGGCCCCCCACCGCCGACATCCTCGCTCTCGGGAGCTGTATTTTCGGAACCTCCCACCTTGCCATCTCTCGCCCAGATTCCACCCCGTCCCAGACGCCCCCGCCGACATCCTGGTTCTCGGGAGCTGCGTTCTTGGGACTACACACCCTGCCATTTCTCGCCCGGATCCGACCCCGTCCCAGACCCCCCCCCGCCGATATCCTCGCTTTCGGGAGCTGTTCTCCGAACCCCTCACCCTGCAGCTTCTCGCCCAGATCCGACCCCGACCCCGACCCCGACCCAGACCCCCACCGCCGATATCCTGGCTCTCCGGAGCTGTGTTCTTGGGACCCCCCAGCCTGCAATTTTTCGACCGGATCCGACTCCGTCGCCGATCCCTCCACCGACATCCCAGTGCTCGGGAGGTGTATTCTAGCGACCCCATCACTGGGCCATTTCTCGATCGCATCCGACCCTGGCCCAGACCGCCCCGCCGACGTCCTGGCTCTCGATTTCTCGCACGAATCCGACCCAGCCCCAGACCCTTCGGCGACGACTTCTCCCCCCCCGACGACATCCTCGTGCTCGGGAGCCCCCTGGGCGCTGGAAAATTGCAGACCTTGAAGGAGTGGGCGGCGACGACGACGACCCCATAGCCAGGCCCCGCCGCATTTTTCGCCTCATGTCGTTCAGGGGGCAAGCAGCGTAAGCAGTGCTGGAGGCTCTCAGTAAGGAGCTGTTCCTCCTCCTCCTCCTCCTCCTCCTCCTCCTCCTCCTCTCTCCTCCTCCGCGTCCTCCTTTATCGTCCTCCTTTCCTTTCCTCGTTTTCCTCCCTCCCCCCTCTTCCTCCACCTCCTCCCTCCTTTCCCGTCTCTTCGCTCGCTCGTCTTATTCCTGTTTCTCTTCCTCCTCCTGCTCCTCATCCTGCTAGTCCTCTTCATTATAGTGTCTCTTCCTCCTTCCCTCCTGGTCCTCCTCCTCCTCCTCCTCCTGCTCCCCTTTTCCCCTCCTCCTCCTCCTCCTCCTCCTCCTCCTCCTCGCCCTCCTCCTCCACCTCCTCATCGTTCTCCTTTTTATATGGTTCTCTGTTAGGGCTCGGGTTTGAAACGTTAGCCCACATCCTGCTCCTCCTTTTCCCTCTCTTTTTGTTGCTCCCCCTCTTCCTCCACCTCCTCCTCCTCCTCCTCCCCCTCCGCGTCCTCCTCCTCCTCCTCCTCCACCTCCTCCTTGCTCCTCTCATCCACCTCCTCCTGCTCTGTCCTCCTCCGTCTCCATCTGCTTCTCCCGCCCCTCCCAATCCTAAGATATACTACAAAGACTACGATTAATATTACTACTAATACTACTTTTACTACTACTACTACTACTACTACTACTACTACTACTACTACTACTACTACTACTATTACTACTACTACTACTACTACTACTACTACTACTACTACTACTACTACTACTACTACTACTACTACTACTACTACTACTACTACTACTACTAATACAACTACTACTACTACTACTA
>CAUYUJ010021326.1:91282-103782 GCA_963575745.1 Prorocentrum cordatum
GTGGGTGAAGCATGCGGGCGCGGGCACTGGGGCCTTCGGTGGAGCTCCCTATGGAGCCACGAAACGTGTGAGGGGTGTGCCGAAATGGGTGTGGGTGACGCATGCGGGCGCGTGCACTGGGGCCTTCGGAGGAGCTCCCTATGGAGCCACGAAACGTGTGAGGGGTGTGCCGAAATGGGTGTGGGTGACGCATGCGGGCGCGGGCACTGGGGCCTTCGGTTGAGCTCCCTATGGAGCCGCGAAACGTGTGAGGGGTGTGCCGAAATGGGTGTGGGTGACGCATGCGGGCGCGGGCACTGGGGCCTTCGGTGGAGCTCCCTCTGGAGCCACGAAACGTGTGAGGGGTGTGCCGAAATGGGCGTGGGTGACGCATGCGGGCGCGGGCACTGGGGCCTTCGGTGGAGCACCCTATGGAGCCACGAAACGGTGCACTGGGTGGGTGAAGAGGAGAGGAGGAGAGGATGATAGGAGGGGAGAGGAGGCGGAGGAGGAGAGGAGGAGAGGAGACGCGGGGCACCGTCTCTTCAAAACGAGGACCCAACAACACAGGTTGGTTGGAAATTATCCTGGCGAAAGACCCAACCATATGCAGTTGTGAGCGCCGCAATTGCGAGCACCTTCTTCGGTGGCGCTCCGTGCGGGGCCACGAACCGCATGAGGGGCATGCCGAAATATGGCGGGGTACACAACGAAAAGGAATACGATAGGTCAGATTACGATAGAATGAACGCGGGTGAGCCAGAGCGCGAGAGAGTCTGAGTGTGAATGGGTCTGCGTGGGAGTGAGTATATCTGCATGAATGCGATTTTGGCTACGCCTAGTGTAAATGTATATGAATGCGAATGGCTCGAGCATGCCTGTCCGAACACTCGTGACACTGGGCGCGGCCGCCGCAGGCAGTTTCCGCGGGAACCCCGACGGCAGCGCCCGCGCGCCGCGACGCCCATGTCGGCACGCCCCTCACGGGGATCGCACCCGCTTCCGCCCCTTCTTTTCCCCCCTCTTTGCCTGCGCGCTCCAAAAATCCAAAGCTGCGGGCGCAGAGCAGCGCGGAGTCCCCGCGACGCGCGCAGGTCGCCGCGGAGGGGCCCCAGCGACGCGCGCAGGTCGTCCGCTGCGCTGAGCACAGAGAGCTAGCCAGCCGGCTGATTGCGGGCAAGGCTCCGGCCGCTGAGCAGAGCGACGACGGGCGAGCGAGGCGCTGAGCAGAGCGCCGCGCGGAATCCCCGCGACGCGCGCCGGTCGCCCCGAGAGGGCCCCAGCGACGCGCGCGGGTCGTCCGCGGCGCGAGGCCGAACAATTATGCGGGCAGTCGAGAGAAGGCGCGGCTCGGGGGGGCGCTCCTCAGGTCAGGCCTCGCGGATAAACTCGGTGAAGCCGAGCTCCCTGGCGAGGGCCGTCGCCTCCCTCCTGCGCCGCTTCGTGCGCGCTGCAAACTGCTCCAGCTGCTTTCGCAGGCCCTCCGGCGGTCCTGCCAAGAAGAACTCCCTATGGAGCCACGAAACGTGTGAGGTGTGTGCCGAAATGGGCGTGGGTGACGCATGCGGGCGCGGGCACTGGGGCCTTCGGTTGAGCTCCCTATGGAGCCACGAAACGTGTGAGGGGTGTGCCGAAATGGGTGTGGGTGACGCATGCGGGCGCGGGCACTGGGGCCTTCGGCGGAGCTCCCTATGGAGTCACGAAACGTGTGAGGGGTGTGCCGAAATGGGTGTGGGTGACGCATGCGGGCGCGGGCACTGGGGCCTTCGGTGGAGCTCCCTATGGAGCCACGAACGTGTGAGGGGTGTGCCGAAATGGGTGTGGGTGACGCATGCGGGCGCGGGCACTGGGGCCTTCGGTGGAGCTCCCTATGGAGCCACGAAACGTGTGAGGGGTGTGCCGAAATGGGTGTGGGTGACGCATGCGGGCGCGGGCACTGGGGCCTTCGGCGGAGCTCCCTATGAGCCACGAAACGTGTGAGGGGTGTGCCGAAATTTTTATTTTTTGGGTAGGGTTGTGACGCATGCGGGCACACCCACTGGGACATTCGGCTGAGCTCCTTATGGGGCCACGGGGCGCGTGAAGGGCGTGCCGAAATGGGTGTGGGTGACGCATGCGGGCGCGGGCACTGGGGCCTTCGGTGGAGCTCCCTATGGAGCCACGAAACGTGTGAGGGGTGTGCCGAATTGGGTGTGGGTGGCGCATGCGGGCGCGGGCACTGGGGCCTTCGGTGGAGCCCCCTATGGGGCCACGAAACGGTGTACTGGGTGGGTGAAGAGGAGAGGAGGAGAGGAGTGGAGGAGAGGAGAGGAGGGGAGAGAAGAGGAGAGGAGAGGAGAGGAGAGGAATGATGATGATAATGATGATGATAATGATGATGATGACGATGATGATGATGATGACGATGAGGATGATAGGAGGGGAGAGGAGGCGGAGGAGGAGAGGAGGAGAGGAGACGCGGGCCACCGTCTCTTCAAAACGAGGACCCAACACCACAGGATGGTTGGGAACAACAACACAAAATGTTTGGAAAACTTGGAATCACCATGGGCAGTTTTTTCTCTGCAGCGATTCCAAATTCGCCATAATTCGTGGGAAACTTCAAACTCTAGTCATGAAGCCTGGAATCACCATGAAAAGCCGAGGTTCATGTTGTGATTTCATGTTCCCCATATCTCGAGCATGGGAAACATGGAATTCGAATTATGGGAAATCTGGAATCACAGCGAATTTGTTCTGTCGTGAATCCAGGTCCCCCACGATTCCGAAGCATGGGAAACTTGGAATCACCACGAAAAAACGCGTTTTTGCACTGATTCCAAATTTCCCACGACGACGAATCATGGGAAACCTGGAATTCAAATTATGGGAAACATGGAACCACAATGAAAACAAATTCTTTCTGCAATAAACAAATAAATCCCCCAGCGGCCCCTCCCCCCTGGATCCCCGAAATGCTCAATTCGAAATACGGGGACCAAGTTTCCCGCAATTCCGAATTATGGGAAACCTGGCCTCACCAGGAAAAACCACCTGTGCGCAACGATTCCGGGTTCCCCAGAATCCCTCATTATGGGAAACCCGGAATTACTACGACCAGCTTGCCTTTTTTTGCAACGCTTCCATTTTTCCCACACTTCCGAACGATGGGAAACCCGGCATGCGAAGTATGGGAAACCTGGAAACATTAGCAAGCATGCCTGTTTTGACACGATTCTACCTTTCTCGCTATTCCATACCATCGGAAACTCACGGTCAGTCGATTGCCCGGAAACCCCTGGGAGGGTAGAACTACTCGCTGCGGCCCCAGGCTTCCCAGAATTCGAACCATGGGGAACCTGACGTTGCAGTGAAAAGCGTCTTTTGTAGCGACTCTACAGACGACGCGTTAGCGATCACGCCAATGCGGCGCTGCGCGAAATCGCCACGGAGAGAGCTGCTGCGAGATCTGCACACTGCGAATGCCTTGCACGAAGAGGGAAGGGCGCGCGATCGGAACCGCGCGGTCGGAATTGAAACAGAGGGCGGCCCAGCCGGCGGGAATTATGCGAGCGAGCCAGCGCCCAGAAATCCCTCGCCACCGCCACCTTTGCCCAGCGACAACGACGCCTCACTCATCATCAGGAACAAACCAGCGAGATCCACGCCGACGCAGCACAAGCGGCGCAGACAGACGCCGCGCCCACCGAGACATCTCAAGCCTGCCCAGCCTTCGACGCGGCGCCGCGGCGCCCCGGGGGGATCACGGCGCGCGGCACGCGACGCGAAGGCGCCCGCGAGCGCAGGCACGGCAAGAGGATGCACGCCAAGAAACCCGCAGAGAAGGCATCGCCCCTGCGCAGAGAAGGCATCGCCCCTGCGCGCCAGGACAACGAGAAAAGCGGCCGTCGCAGTCCGGCACCCCGGCAACAATCTGACCCGAAACCGTTCGAAAGAAGCCACGAGAGACACGCGCCACGAGACGAAAACAACGGCCCTGAACCAGGCGCGACACGCTCGAGCCCGAATCGCTCGAGCCAGGAAGGAGAAAGGAAGGGGGGGGGGGCCGGGGGGCGGGGAAGGGAAGAGGGCAAGCTAGGTGCGCTCGCGTCATATCTGACATCCTACCCCTCCCTCCCATCCCTTACCATGGCGCAGATCCCCTCTCTACTCGCACAGTCGGATGTCGAGCAGGGCAACGATCCCGAAAGGGCAGGCGATGCATTGTCGAGCACGGCATGGCATGGCGTAGAAGAGCACCGCAAAGCGCAGCATCAACCTAGCATTCCATTGCACGCCGTGGCGCGGCACGGGACACGACGCCAGCGCTGCAGCGGGGGCGCGAGTCGAAACGAGCGGAAGCGCGGAAATGAAGCCAACGCTGCAGCGGGAGCACGATTCGGAACGAGCGGAAGCACGGAAATGAGGTCAGCGCTGCAGCGGGAGCACGATTCGGAACGAGCGGGGCCCGAAAATGAAGCCGGCGCCTCAGCGAGATCAGCATTTTGGAGAGAAAAAAAAAAACAAAAAAAAAAAACAAAAAAAAAAATGGAAGCGAAAACCCAACTCCGGGGAAACCTGCGCGTAAAAAACAATACGCGGGAGGGGGTCGGATACTTTCAAACCGTCATCAAGGGAAGAGGGAGAGTAGCAAATGAGCAATTGCGAAGCGAAGGCGGGGAAGAGGGGGGGGAGGAGGAGGGGGAGGAGGTGGCTGTGCACCCGGAATCCGGCCCGGGCCCAAGTTTTGAAAATCTCACAGAAACGCCCGAAAAGTTCGAAAAGTCGGAAAATCGAAAAATCAAAATATCAAAAAGTTCGCAGGAATGGCGGGGTGACCGAAAAATCGGAAAGTATAAAAATCAAAAAGTCGAACAGTCGATCGGGCCATCCAGGGCGTGAATTTTCACACGGCGCAGGGCACCTGGGAATTCTCCCACGGCGCGGGGCCTGCCAAGGCCTTCCCGGGCGGGAGTTTTCTCGCTGTGTAGAGGGCCTCCGCGGGCGAGAGTTTTCGCGTGGCGCGGGGCTTCCCGGGGCGGGAATTTTCGCGGGGCGCGGGGCCCATCGGGGCGGGAAATTTCGCGCGGCGCGGAGCGCCCCGGGGGCAAAAGTTCTCGCGCTGTGCAGTGGGCCTCCCCGAGCGGGAGTCTTCGCGCGGCGTAGGAGGGCCTCCCGGGCGGGACTTCCCGCGCGGTGCAGGACCTCTCGGCGCGGGAGTTTTCGCGCAGTGTAGAGGGCCTCCCGGGGCAGAAATTTTCGCGCGGCGTAGGCCTCTCCGGGCAAGAATTTTCGCATGGTGTAATAGGGGCCCCCTGGGCGGGAATCCTCGCGCGGCGCAGCGCGGGGGCCGGATTTTTTCGCGCGGCGCAGGGCCGCCGGGGCGAGAATTGTCGCGCGGAGAAAGGTTCCCCTGGGCGGCACTTCTCGATTTTTCCATTTTTCGACTTTTCACCCTTTCGCGCAGCGCTTGCCCCGATTCCACAAAAATAAACTGGCGTCGTGGCCTGGGGCCTCCCGGGGTCTCCCGGCGCCTCCTGGGGCGTCCAGAGGCACCAGAGGAGTTCTCGCGCGCTGCAGGTGCAGGGCCTCCCCGGGCGGGAGCTTTCGCGCAATGCAGGGCCTGGGCCTCCCCGGGCGGGAGCTTTCGCGCAGCGCAGGGCTCCTCGGGGCGCGGCGCAGGCCCCCCCGGGGCGGGAACTTTCGCGCGGCGCAGGGCCTCCCGGGGCAAGCGTTTCCGCGTCGTGTAGAGGGCCCCCCCGGGCGGGAGCATTCGCGCGGCGTGAGTTTTCGAGCGGGGTAGAAGGCCCCCCCGGGCGGGAGTCTTCGCGCGGGGTAGGAGGGGGCTGGAGTTTCCGTGCGGCGCCCCCCGGGGCGGGAGTTTTCGCGCGGTGCAAGGCCTCTCGGGGCCGGAGCTTTCGCGCGGCGCAGGGCCTCCCCTGGGCGGCACTTCTGGCCTTTTTCGACTTTTCGCGCGGCGCTTGCCCTGATTCCACCAAAATAAGCCGGCGCACGGCACAGGAAGCCCCTGCAGACCATCAAGAAGCCCCAGGGAGCCCCAGGAGGCCCCAGCACGGACTCAGGCCATACCGCAAGCCGATTTTGGCAGAATCGACACATGTTGAAACAAAATCGGCCGGCGCAATGGCCTAGGAGGCCCCTGGAAAGCACCCAAAGACCCGAGCGACGCACCAGGAGGCCCCAGGAGGCCCCAGCATGGACTCAGGCCATAACACCGACCGATTTCGGGTGGAATCGGGGCAAGTTGTGGCAAAATCGGCCGGCGCTATGGCCTAGGAGGCCCTTGGAGGGCATCCAGATGCCCCAGAGACGCCCCAGAAGGCCGCAGGGAGCCCTGGCACGGACTCAGGCCATAACACAGGCCGATTCCAATGGAATCGACACATGTTTAAGCAAAATCGGCCGGCGCCATGGCCCAGGAAGCCCCTGCAGAGCACGCAGGGGCCCCAGAGACGCTCCAGAAAGTCCCAGGAGCCCCAAGAGGCCCCAGCACGGACTCAGGCCATAACACCGGCCGATTCGGGTGGAACCGGGGCAAGTTGCAACAAAATCGGCCGGCGCCATGGCCCAGGAGGCCCCTGGAGACCATTGAGAAGCCCCAGGAGGCCACGGGAGGCCCCAGCACGGCCCCAGGCCAAACACCAGCCGATTTTGGTGCAATCGGGACAAAATGCGTCAAAATCGGCCGGCGCCATGGCCCGGGAGCCGGAGTTCCCTGGAGACCACCCAGGAGCACCAGAGACGCCCCAGGAAGCCCACGAGGCCCCAAGAGGCGCCCAAGAGGCCTGCAAGAAGCTCCCAGGAGGCCCCCCGAGGCACACAAGATGGTCACAGAGGCCCCCGGAACCGCCAAGAGGCCCCCAAGACGCCCCAAGAGGCCCCAAAAAAACCTCCAAGAGGCACCGCCTCTAGAAGCGATTTTAAGCACTCTAGAGGGGCAACGCTACTTGGGACTACTCTAGAGGGCCTCCAAGATGGCCCCAAGAGGCGCCCGGGAGCCCCCAAGATGGCCCCAATATGGCCCCAAGATGGCCCAAAGAGGCCCCCAGGAAGCGCCCAAGAGGACCCCAGGCGGCCCCAAGCGGCCACCCACGAGGCACCCAAGACGCCCAAGAGCACCCCAGAACCGCCAAGAGACCCCCAAGACGCCCCAAGAGGCTTCCAAGAAGCGCCCAAGATATCCCAAGAGGCTCCGACAGGCATCCAAGAGACCTCTGGCCCTTTTGCTCCTGCCCCCCCCGCCCCCCCCCCCTCCTCTTCCTCCTCCTCCGCCCCCCCCTCCTCCTCCTTCCCCATCCTCCTCCGCCCCCCCTTTCCTCCGTCGATTCCTCCTCATTCCTCCTCCCTCGGGGTTCGACGGGTTATCCAGCTCTTTGTTCCTCTGCATGCCCCCCCGCTTCCCTGATCAGAGCAACTCGTCTGGGCATCGTTTCAGGCTGGGCTGGAGGGGGCACGCGAAGCGTCAAGAACTCAATGGAATCGGCGCAAGTCCCGGCAAAATCGGCCGGCGCCGCGGCCCAGGAGGCCCTTGGAAAACGTCGAAACGCCCCAGAGAGCCCCAACACCACGCGAAAACTCACGCCCCAAGAGGCCATGCGCCATGCGACACCCCCCGCCGCGAGAGGCCTTCCACCACGCGAAAAACCTCCGCCCCTCGTTTTCAATGCGTTTCTTTGTTTTCATGATTTTCCATGCGTTTTCCATGTTTTCCTCGGCCTTGAAGGGAGCAGGGGAGTAGGAGCTTTCGAGTGGCATCGGGCCTCCCAGGGCGGGAGTTTTCGCGCGGCGTAGAAGGCCTCCCTGGGCGGGAGTTTTCGCACGGTATAAAGGGCCTCCCGGGGCGGGAGCTTACGCGCGGCGCAGCGGGGCATCCCCGGGCGGGAGTTTTCGCGCGGTGTAACGTGGGGGCGGGAGTTTTCGCGCGGCGCAGGGCCCCCGGGGCGGGAATTGTCGCGCGGCGCAGGGCCCCCGGGGCGGGAATTGTCGCGCGGCGCAGGGCTCTCCCGGGCGGCACTTTTCGACTTTTCGACTATTCGGCTTTTCGCGCAGCGCTTGCCCCGATTCCACCTAAATAAGCCGGCGCCATGGCCCGGGGCCCCCCGGCCTGGCGCTCGAAAGAATTATCCTGGACCGGCTGAAACTGGTCGGAGCGGCTGACTTCCGGGGGCACCCTGGCCGGCGCCGCGTCCGCCGCGGGCGCCGCGGCGGCCGGCCCGCGCGCGACTTGCTCGGCCCGCCGGGCCGCAGCGGCCAGCTCTTGGCGCGCCTGCTCGAGCTCCGCGCGCCGCGCCGCCAGATGCGTCTCCGTCTCCGCGCGCCGCTGGCGATCGCGGCGCTGGCGGGCGACGAGCTCCCCCCGCTCCAGCGCGAGCGCCGCGCGCTCCTCCGCCTGCTGCGCATCCACCCTGGCGCGCTGCTCTTGGCGCGCCTGCTCGAGCGCCGCGCGCTCTGCCGCCAGATGCGCCTCCGTCTCCGCGCGGCGCTGGCGATCGCGGCGCCGGCGGGCGGCAAGCTCCCCCCGCTCCCGCGCGAGCGCCGCGCGCTCCCCCGCCTGCTGCGCATCCACCCTGGCGCGCTGCTGCGCCCAGAGGTCGGCGACCCTCGTCGCCTCCTCCGCGGCGGCGGCCTGATCGCGCCGCTCCATCTCGAGCATCCGCCGCTGATTCTCCAGCGCCCTGGTCGCTTCCATGAGTGCCACGAGATGGGCGTCAGCCGCTGCTGCGGCCGCCACTGCAGCCGCTGCGTTCGCCGCCGCCTCCTGCTGCGCTGCGGCGGCAGCCGCCTGCTCCTGTGGCTGAGGCTGCGCCCGCTGCTGCGCTGTGCCAGCCGCCGCCTGCCCCCGTGGCTGAGGCGGCGCCCCCAGCTGCCACTGCCCCCGCACTGGCGCCGGCGCCGGCGGCGGAGGCGGCCCCCAGAGCACGCCGCCGCCGACCACGACGGCGCGCTGTTCCACGAATTCCTGCGCCGCCAGGTTGGAGTCCCAACCGACGCACAGGACAGCGCAGCGCGCCGGGGGCAGGAGCTGCAGCAAGACGGAGATCAGCACGGCGGCCTCCCCCTCGGCGAAGTGAGCACCGCCCCCCTTCCCGTGCAGGCCCAGCGCATTGCGCCACTCCATGAGGTCGGGCAGGGCCACGGCGTCGCCCCACGTCTCCGTCTGCTGCTGCTGAAGGGCCTCGAACGTCGAGCCGCCCGGGATGGAACCCGCCGCCGCCCCCCGCCGGGGCTCCAGACGCGGGGCCCGCACCCAGGCGCCGACGACGGACGGCGACGAAGCGGCGACGGGGCGGCGACGGCGGCCACGTAGCCGCCAGACCCAAACCCGGGCCCAAACGACGGAGCGGCGGCGACGGGGCGACGACGGCGGCCACATAGCCGCCAGACCAAAACCCAGCCCACCAGCAAAACAAATAGAACCACGGCGCAAACGCAGCCACACAGAAAGCGACGGGCCAAGACAGGCCCGGCGGCCCGACGCCGGCGGCACAAGGCGTAGCCCCAATGGATTCCGCATCGGCGCAACGAACACGGACTCGAACTGCCCCAGCTTGAGGCCGCCGGTCCAGTCCTTCATCAGTCTGCGTTCGTTATCATTTCCGCCCGTTGCGAAGGAATGGCCGCTGCGAGACAGCAGGCGGCACGACGGCGGCGGTCCGCCCCCGCTTGACTCAATCGCCATCACGGTGCCCTTCGGCACGGCCGGCTTCTCCTCACCCAGCTCCCCCCCGAGCGTGAAGTCCCATATGACGCGCGGAATGTTGGCGGGGATGCCGCCCTCCACACACGAGGAGGGCGTCGAGGACACCTGCCTGGGTTGGGGGGTCGGCTGCGGCAAAGGCGGCGTGCCTGACGCCCTGGCAAGCGTGGGCAGGGCGCCGAGCCAGCTCGTAGCATCCGAAGACGGGGCTGAGGCCTGTGGCCGAGAGTGGCTGGAATTTGTGGTGATAGGGCCTGCGGCCGACGCCGGTGGCGCTGGGGCTGTTGGGGCTGGGCCTGCGGCCGAGAGGGCCGATGGCGATGGGGCCCGCGGCCGAGAAGGCTGCGCCTGCTGCGGCTGCTGAACCGCCCGTCGCCCCGCATCCCCCGCCACCAGGGAGGGGGGCAGGGGGGGGAATGCATCCTCAACTCCTCCTCCTCCTCCTCCTCCTCCTCCTCCTCCTCCTCCTCCTCCTCCTCCTCCTCCTCCTCCTCCTCCTCCTCCTCCTCCTCCTCCTCCTCCTCCTCCTCCTCCTCCTCCTCCTCCTCCTCCTCCTCCTCCTCCTCCTCCTCCTTCTTGGTACGCAATCATTGGGAACGGTGCCTGGTGGGTCGCAAGCTGATATAGAAAAGTTGTTATACGGCAGCTGCTGCAGCACCCCACACTGCCCCCGTAAAAAAAAGAAGGCTGGGGGAGAGAAGCGATATGCGAGATCATTAGCCAAGCGCAATGGCTGATGCAGAGTCAAGAAATAGGAAGTTAAAGCGGGGCAGCTATCCCCTGGGCAGCATGGCAGCGCGAGTGAAAGTGATGGAGTGAATTAGGGACGCGCGCCCCGCCCCGGGGGCCCTACACCACGCGATGGCCCCCGCCCCGGGGAGCCCTACACCGCGCGAAAGCTCCCGCCCGGGGACGCCCTCTACACCACGCGAAAGCTCCCGCCCGGGGAGGCCCTGCACCTACACCACGCGAAAACTCCCAGAGGCCGCCTGGGGCCTCCAGAAACACCAGAGAGCCCCAGTAGGCCCCAGGAGGCCCCAGGAGACCCCAGGAGACCCAAGGAGGCCCCAGGCCATAACACCAGCCGATGTTGGTGGAATCGGGGCAAGCGCTGCGCGAAAAGTCGAAAAGTCGAAAAGTTGGAAAATTCGGCGCCCCCCAAAAAATCTGAAAACTACATAAATCGAAAACTCGGAAAGTCGAAAAGTGCAACGCTGAAGCGCTCGAAAACTCAAAAAGTCAAAACGTCGAAAAAAGTTTTCGACTTTTCGACTTTTTGAATTGATGCACTTCGGCGCCCCTCTGCGGCGAGAGCGCTACGCGGGGCGCCTGGGATGTCCCTCGACGCAGTAAGCCGAAAAGTCGAAAACTAGAAAATCGAAAAGTTTTTGACTTTTCAACTTTTCGACTTTTCGCTTGCACCGGCGGACTACTTTTGAACTGTTCGACTTTTCGACTTTTCAACTTCTCGAACTTTTCTGGCGTTTTCGGGAGATTTTCAAATTTGAGCGCCCGGCTCGTTTCGGGTGCTTAGGGAGAAGGAGGACGAGGCGGAGGAGGTGGACTGCGCCATCAACACGCCGGCGAAGGGCAAGCCAGATGGCCACGGCGGGCCGTCGGGGGCGGGCGCAGGCGCGGCGAACGGCGACAGCGGCCACGGCGGCGAGGCCTCGCGATTCGACCGCGCGCGCGGAGACCGCGCCGCGGCGAGCAGGCCGCTTTCCTTCGTCTCTGCCCCTAGGAACGCGTTCCTCAGACGTCCCACGAGCCGCGCTCAGGTCCCTGAGCGGCTGCGGCACCGCTGCTCGCAGCAAACTAAAATGAGCAACTGGCCATGCGCCTCCGCGTTAGAGCTGGCTGGTGCCACCGTGGCCAACGTTCACCTTTGAAGTGCGACGAACAGAGATTGCCCTTGCCGTTCCGCCCCCAAGAAGGGGGCCCCCAACCGCCCCACAGGCTGCACTGGGGCCCCTACGGAGGCCTGCCTCCCAGCAGGACTCGCGTTTGTCCCGCGCGAAGCACTGCCGCATCTCGTCGTCGAGGACGATCCGCCGCCCTCGTCGCCGCGGCGGCAGCGCCCCGCCTGAACAGACCGGGGCGAACCGCTGGCGGGCTTGAACCGCCCCGCGCGCGAAGCGGCGCGGCGGGCCAGGATCGTCGAAATCGCGGATGTCCGGGCCCAGCTTCTGGCCCACGACGCGCGGCCCAGGGCAACGGCGCGCCGAGACCAAACGTTGCGTCCGACCACAAACTGACTGACAGATTGTTTAGGGTTCTCTGTCCGGGTCGGCTCTGTCAGGACTAACCGCCCCGGCGCGTCTGGGACTGAGTCGAAGCCCTCCTCCGCCTTCTGCCGGGTTTCCTCCGCGTACTCCCACGGGGAACTCTAGAGGCTCCAGCAGCCAGTCCCCGAAGCACCACACACTGAAAGGGCGCTCGCCGCGCTGCATCTATTCGAGGTGGAAACACGAAAAATCACTTGGTGACGCACCCAACCCTTTTTTCAAAACAAATGGCGACTACAGCCAACCAGTATAGAAAGGATGCGCGATACGGATGCAAGGGCCATGGACGCCCAATTCGAAGCTTTTCGAGCGGGGCGCGGCCAGCGAAAGCGACGAAGGATGGACCGAGGAGGCAAGGATGCAAGGGTACCCTTGGGAAGGTTGCCCATCCTTACTACGCGGGCTGACTGTACATGTGTAAGTATAAATGTGAATGTACATGTGAATGCACACCCATACATGCATACATACATACATACAGACAGACATACATACATATAGTTGGATGTGTATGCAAATATGCACATGCATAGCCGTAT
>CAUYUJ010021326.1:108782-133782 GCA_963575745.1 Prorocentrum cordatum
CCGCTCCCCCCTCCCTCTCCTCCCCTTCCTCCTCCTCCTCCCCCTCCTCCCTCTCCTCCCTCTCCTCCTCCTCCCCCTCCTCCCCCCCTCCTCCCTCTCCTGCCCCCTCGCTCCCTCTCCCCCTCCTCCCCCTCCTCCCCCTCCTCCCCCCCCCGCGCCTGCTGCAGCTTCTTCAGGTTTCGGTCTAACCGCTCGTGGTCCTTCTTGGAGCAGGCCAGGCCTGCAGAGTGCTCTTCTTCGGGAGGAACAGGGACAGGGACAGGAGGAACAGGAGGAGCAGGTGGAGCAGGAGGAGAAAGAAGAGGGAGGAGGAGGAGGAGGAGGAGGAGGAGGAGGAGGAGGGAGGAGGGAGGGAGGAGGGAGGAGGGAGGAGGGAGGATGGAGGAGGGCGGAAGAGTGCGGAGAAGGGATGAGGGCGGAGGATAAGGAGGATTATGTCACACTAAAGGCGAGCGAAACGCGCAATCGAGACAGCACAGCACGCGGAACCATTGAGCATGAGGCCAAGCAAGAGCTACAGCAGCATGCATGCCACTCCCATGCGTCACTGCGAAGCCTGTGGAACCTGTACACCAAGTCAAGAAAAAAACTACATTGCAAAACGAAAAGATTGTATGGTTGAGGAAGAACACAAGGGGTGGACCAGATCAGGGGGGGGAGACATCGAGCTGAAATCGGAAAAGATCTGCGATGGGCCCCCGATAGCGAATCCACACGGACCTGGGCGGGGTGGGCTACGCCCCAAACGGCGATGAATGGGCGAATGGGTGCCGATGCACCCCCCTGAGCCCTATCCCCCCCTCAGGTTGCACGTGAATGGTGTGACTCGCCCAGCCTCCGCTGGGCGCTGGGGCAGAGCCAGCGGGCGAAGAACGGCATAAGATAAACTCCTCCATGATCAGGGACGCCTGTCCCAGGGCGGCTGGAAAGCTTGTGCCGCCACCTGGCGAGACTTGACTTGATACCGCTCCTTGCTCGCCAAAAGGGGGCTGGCGGCTGTGCCACGGGTGATCCTGGTAATTATGGGGTCATGTTGTTCCCATCGTACTTAAGGACGGCATCCCAGACCAAATCTCGAGCACCCAGAGAAGTATCAAAACAGTGTCAAGCGAGCATCGCCTCCCAGGGGCCGACACGTGAAAGCCCTCCAACTTCGGCGCTTTCCTGGTGCTCGACATTCTTCCTGGTGAATCCAGGCTACAGTAGGCTGGAACATCATACCATAGGGTGCTCCCCAAAGAAGAAGAAGAAGAAGAAGAAGACGAAAAAGAAGGAGAAGAGGACCTGTTTCCAACTTCGGCACTTTCCTGGTGCTCGCAGTTCTTCCTGGTGAACCGAGGCTAAAGTAGGCTGGAACATCATGAGCATGGGGTGCTCCCCGCCTCTCGCGCCACTCCGTGAGCAGGAACCGACTGTCCCAGCATTTTTATAGGCCTACCACGACATGTTCTTAGAACCCAGAAATGTTCCAAGAACAAAAAAAGTGCTTAGAACATGAACCCGACGCGTCAAACCACGAAATGCTCTAAGAACATTTCGTGGAAACCACCAAACGTTTTTGGAACATTGCTTGGTGGGCCCATAGGCACGCCAGGACGCTTCGCCACTGCTTGAACTCCCGTGCCCCGGGGGGGGGGGGCCCTCCCAGGTCTCCTGCGCGGCGACCCGAAGGCCGCCACCCGGCCCTCGCCCCCGCTCGGCTCGGCTCGGCGCGGCGCGGCTCCGCGCGCGCGGCGCCCGGAAGGCACGGCGGAGGAGGAGGAGGAGGAGGAGGAGGGGGAGGAGGAGGAGGAGGAGGGGGAGGAGGAGGAGGAGGAGGAGGAGGAGGAGGAGGAGGAGGGGGGAGGAGGAGGAGGAGGAGGAGGAGGAGGAGGAGGAGGAGGAGGAGGAGGAGGAGGAGGGAGGAGGAGGAGGAGGAGGGGGTGGAGGAGGGAGTGGAGGAGGAGGAGGAGGAGGAGAAGGAGAAAGAGGAGGAGGAGGAGGAGGAGGAAGAGGGAGGGAGGAGGATGAGGACCAGGATGGAGACAGGGAGGGGGGCACCGAAGCGCCAGCGCGGAAGAGGCAACAAAAAACACGCCCCGATTGCGGAGGGAAAGAACACGATGACGCGGAAGCGTCGTGTCGATCACGGCTCTCGCCCATCTTGGTCATCGTCGAGTCGTGGGCGTGACCTCGCGAATCGACGACGGCCGGCACGGACCATGACCCAGGTCGGCATCGACAGGATCCCGCGACATCTTGGCCGTGGCCATCGTATTTCTTCCCTCGAGCCTGCTTCATGGCGACCCCTGGGCCAGTGCCACCCTGGGCAGCACCCGACATTGCACAGACCTTGCAGACGCGCTGCAGCGGATTTTGCGCTGATTTCTGTCAATGCAAAACCCCGGAACGGCGAGCGAAAAACGACGTGAATTTCACGTGGATGTTTTACCGTCATTGCTGGCCCAAACAAATCCGCACGAAATTCCCTTCGAAATCCATAGCGAAACTCTCCAGGGCAATTCGGGCCCATCTCATTGTTTTCCGAACGAGATCCGCTCTGCGATGTTGGCGCCATGACACCCGAGGAGGGCATAGGCCAGAACGTGGGCCGCACAGAGACATACTAGTACTGTATAACTTGGAGGCGCGCGTCCGACCCGAACAAATTATATACCCATCTTGCAGTCTATCGTTTCCCGAGCGGTGTGGCCAGAAAGCGCCCGCCACGACGCACATACTATAAGATTTCTCGGTGCGCGCGTCGCCCCTGGGGGGGCGACGCGAATATAGTATTGGTATAGTGGGGTGACACCGAGAACAGGTCAGCACCGAATCGGGACACCCGGCACGGAATCGACACACCGAGTCGGGGCGGCCGCGCCAGGATGCACAGCAGCACCACCGGGCATCGGAGCGCATGGGATGGCCCCATCTAGAAGAAGAAAAAAGGCCCTACAATGAGACCCCTGCCAAGAAACACCCTGCTTGCCCCCAGGGGGCCCTGGGTTTCTTGGATTTCGATGGTTTCGCGATGGACAGCGTGACGTTCCCGCACCAAAAATCAATGGACATCCTGGGGTCTCAAGGTTGGGTTTCTTGTGGAAGGTTTCTTGTGGACTGGCCTCCACTGTACACATAAACTCTTGGCGTTCCGCGCGGATTTCTGGGATCTGCGCTGGATCCCCCTGCGTGGCGCGCGGAGCACGCTAGGGGCGGCGCCAGAGGCGCCGCCGGGGGGGCCCAGCGCGGATCCAGGAAATTTGCGCGGAGCGCCAAAAAGTTTATGTTTATGGCGTTGTCCTTCTTCGACCATCGGCATCGAATGGGATCGGGCGGGCCAGAATCGACATCGAACCCGATGGATCGGACCGGAACGGTGGCGGCCGGCCCGCGCACCTCGCCAGGGGGCGGCGGGCGCGCGCCTCTGTCCAGGCGCTCGCACCGCTTGCGCTCCAGCAGCCTGGCCGCGGCCGGCGCGAGAAAAAGCGAGGCGGGGGCGGCGCGCGCGGAGCGGGGAGGCTGCGCGCGGAGGGGGGCAGCTGCGGCCCCAGGGAACACTGTCGGCCCGCAGCAGAGGGGAGCACGCACGGTAGGGATGCAGGGGCCCTGGACCGCCGTGGCGAAGCTCTCCGAACGGGGCGCGGCCAGCGAAAGCGGCCAACGATGGGTCGGGGAGGCAAGGATGCAAGGGTGCCCTTGGGAAGGCTGCCCATCCATACCACGCGGGCTGACTGTATGCACTACCACCACCTCCACTTCCCCACTCCGCCTCCACCCTCCTCTTCACCTCCTCTTTCCCGGGACAGGGAGGGGGCGAAGGAGGTGGTGGAGGTGGGGTATACTTGGGGGCCCCGTTCCGCGGAGAGTTGGGTCCAGAAAGAGGTCGAGCAAACGGCGGGACGCATCCGATGCGGATTGAGGAGCGGGCCAAGGGCGAGGAGAAGGAAGGCCGCGGGACAGGGGGAAAGAGAAACGAAAACCAACGGCATAAGCATAGACGGAGGATACTGGCGCAAAGACGCTGCCAGAAGGGCCCAGCGCAGATCCAAGAGATCCGCGCGGAGCTCCGAAGGTCTGCGCTTATGCCGCTTGCTGCTCTTAGCGAGGAGGCGGCAAGACGAGCACCTGCGAACCGTACCTCTGCATTTTGTTGTTCTGTACACTCCACATGGTTTACACAACATCCCTTGCAACACCCCAGCCCGCACCGCTGCACCGCACCCTCCAGCGCCAGCCCGCACCCTCTGCGGTTCCAGACGACGTTGGAGGGATCACTTGCTGCCCCTCCTGCCTGCCGGCGCTGGTCAGCGCGTCCTGGGCCGCGCCCCCCGACCCCTCCGAGCGCTGGTTCGCCCCGCCGAACACTCTGCCCAGATCCTCGAGCGCTGCCTGTGTAGCCGCGTCGGGCCCTGGGCCAAACAAGGCCCTGTCCTCTGGGCGAGTCGTCGCCGCTCCTGCATGCCACTCGCGCGGCCGAGCGAGGCTCTCGGCGACACTAGAGGGCGGCGCAGGCGCCCACGGGGCCGGGGACCTGGCCGCCCTGTTCCCGAAGGAAGCCCCGGCATCCAGCCGCTGACGCCCGCTAGCGGCGAAGCCCTGGCCGCAGGCCTGGCCGCGGGCAGCTGCTCCAAGGTCGGGCCCTCGTTCAAGCCTCTGACCGAACCCGTAGTGGCCCGCTTCCAGCGACGCCCGCGAGGCGGGCGCCTGCGGCGAAACGGAGGGGGGCGCCTCTCCCCCGCTGGCTCTCCTTGGGCGAGCACGGGGTCCGCCCCTCCAGCTGGCCCCCTCTGCGTCTCTTCCTCTCTCGTCGAACCTTCTTTTCAACGCCCCCCTCCAACCTGATACGTAGCCTGGTAGTGTCGCAAGGCTCTCGGATTGGTCACCCCTCGGTCACGCCCCGCCCGCCCCGCCCGCCTGCCGCCCCGACGAAGTCGCCCAGCAGACCCCACGCCCCTCCCCCGCATCGGTCGCCAGCTCGGCCCAGACCTGCAGGTCCGACTGGCCGCCGAGTCGACCGACGTAGTCCTTCACGAGCTCGCTCTCGCCGCCGCCCACGCCGGCCCGCGGCGCGGCGTCTCGGAGTGCGCGGGGCGGAGCAGAAAGCAGAGCGGAGCGCGCCGTTGCCCGCCTGGGCGGCGGGGTCTGGAAGGTCGGCGCGGGCGGGCCGGAGCCCTCAAGCGTGGAGGTAAATATTCTTGACCGTTGGCGATGTGTGCCGCTTGTGCTGCAGAAACGCCGCTTACAGGCTGACCCCGTCGTTGCTGTCTTGCGATAGCGTGAGCCATCGCTGGTTGCCCTGTTCAAAGGGCTGGGTAGCTTCGAGAAACTTCACGATATCATACTCCCACCTTTTCCGCTGGCGTCCGTGTCTGCGTAGCGCTGGCCAGCGGCCGCGGATGTCCGGCCCCCGTGACACAGCAATCTGCGCCCACCTGCCGCACGGCAGTTCGACTGCCTATCCTGCCCACCGCCACTTGCGTCTGAAATATGTCGGACGACAGCACAACGCAGCCCTACCCCGAAGACGGCAACGACGAGACCGACCTGGAACCGTGGGAAGATTTCACACGCAGAGCTACACATATCAACAGACATTGCGAAACGGGCCAACAAGGACGAATGGGCGGAGAGCGCGGGGCAAAGGTGTCCGAGATGCCGGCGGTGACTCGACTATGAGCGGAGCTCCACGCGGCAGAGCAACACCCAGCAACTGGGCCTTGGCTCCCGCCAACGGCTGGGTTGGGGCCCCCAGCGGCCCGGGCGCTCCCGACTGGGGCCGCGGCCCACCTCCGGCGCCCAGCGGCACGGCGGCCCAACCGTCGCTCGACTGGAGCCGCCGGCAGCCAAGGGCTGGCCGCGAGGAAGCGATCGCTCCCCTGACGTGGCCCGAGCTTGGGGCAGTTGGCGCCGAGCGGCCAGGTCGCCCTCGCGGCCGCCCTCGGCCTTCTCATAGCTGCACCTGCCTGGCCCTTGCGAGGAGGAGTGCGGCTGCAGCTCCCGGCGCGAACTCCCCCCGGCAGCAGACAGCTCGCCTGATAAGCCAGAACGCGAAACTGATGACCGACCAGGATACCACGGCAATCAACATCCCCGCCAGCACGAAGACTGCGCACTTGCCCCGTGCACAATGGTGTTCTGGCATGTCCTCGTCGAAAGCGCTGGCCAACCCCATCCCGAAGTGGATCAACTGGTTCAGCGCGGCGCCGCGGGTGTACCCGAGCTTCTCCCCGAAACACTTCAGAAACTGAGACGCCAGCGCGCTGAAGCCATCCTGGTAGCCTTCATCGCCGATGCTTCCCGCCGCCGGCACGGGCGACCCTTTGCCCCTACGACGTCGCGGGGTGAGAGCCGCCCCAGCGGGCTTCCTAGCGAAGGATTCGCCAGGCATACATCCGCCAGCCTCATGGTGCTGCTCCTCCTTTCCTGCCGCAAGCCTCCCCCCCTCGCTGGCACCAGCGTCGGGGTAAGTGGTGAGCGAGGGGGTTCGTCACATGGTAGTCGGCGCGTGAAGAAGGGGGCGATGGCGAAACCCCGGCGGCGCCCTCACTCCAAGGACCGTCAGAACCAACGAGGGCGGGAGGCCCCTCTCGGGGCTCATCCGACTGCCCACTTCTGGAAGCCAATGCCGACCTTGGGGGGCCGCCTCGCAGCCCGCATCCTCACCATCGCAGCTCTCGTCAGACTCCCCGCCTCAGGCACGGTTCGCCTCCGCTGCTGAACTCCAGGCCCTGTCGCCGTTGGTGTTGCTTTCTGACTGAACCTCCCGAGCGCGTGCGAACTTGATACCCGCCGCGAAGCCGCCGCAGAAGCCCACGCCCAGGGATGCGTCGAGCCACCCCGCTGCCACCAGTACAAACGTCGAAATCATGCACTCCAGCGAGGCGACGCGTCTCATCATCATGGTCAGGCGCAATCCAGCGCCTCATCGCGGGCTGCCCCTCAGCCGCCCGACCTCACGCCGTCTCGGCCAGGGCCGACCCGCATCCGCCCCAGCAGCCCCGCGCCCCAGCCCCGGATCTCCGACGCAGCAGGCGCGCCCGGATCGGGCCTGTCGCGCGGACGCGCCCGTGCCATGGCCGCGCCCGTGCACCCTGAGAGGTGGAGCCCCCCTTCGGGGCGAAAAGACGTGAGCACATGCAGTAACGGGCCACGTTGCCTCAAGACGGCCCCCGATGGCTTCGAGATGGCCCACGAGGCCGTCGAGGCGTCCCAAGAGAACCCCAAGAGCCTTCCAAAGAGAGCCTCGAGAGGCAAAACGTATTACTGTTCCTCAGGTGTTTCCATGTTTCCAGAGTCCTCGCGTCCCAAGAAGACCCTTGAGGCCACTAGGACTTCCCCAAGACGGCTCAAGAGGCCTCCAAGAGGGCCCGAAGACGGCCCCAGAGGGCTCCAAGACGGCCCAAGAGACGCCCCCGAATGCTCAAGAGGCTCCCAAGAGAGCTCCAAGACGGGCTGCCAGACGGCCCAAGAGGCACCCACGACTGCTCAAGAGGGCCCCAAGACGGCCCCAAGAAGGGCCCAAGAGTGGGGACACGAACATCGAATTCTAGCCTTCTGCCCCACGAGGCCCCCAAGAGGCCCCGTTGCCTGCTCGAGCCATTGCCACCTAGGATGCTACGCTGGCACCGTGGCTGAATTGCCGGAGGCAGCGGGACAAGCATCCAGGTTCGCATAGGACCGCAGTCCACGGGACGTCTCAAGAGCTCCCGAAAGTACTGTCAGTTGCAGAGGTAGCAGCGCCAGGGGGGGCAGTAATAGTTCGGATCTGCGTAGGACCGCACTCCACTGGACATCCCAGGAGCTTCAGAAAGTACTGGCAGTTGCGCAGGTGACAGCGCCAGGGGAGGGAAAGCGAGGAACAAGCGAAGAGGAAGCGAAGAGACAGCGAGGAGGCGGCGAGAAAGAGGGGAGGCAAGAGGCAGCAGCGAGGAGAAGGGGAGAAGGCAGGAGAAGGAGGAGGCAGAGGAAGGAGGAGGGAGGAGGAATGAGAAACAATAAATACTCGAATCTAAACGGGGACCCAACCGAAGGGGGGGGAAATAGATACCGCTACCGCGGCACTCTGGCCCTCCCAGGTTACATTATGTGCAGGATTCGAAGGCGAATCGGCCGTGGCGAGAACGGCCCCCGGGAGCGAGGAGAGTCGAAGAGGCGAAAACGAGGCAGGAATCGGTATCGAGAGCGCTCAGCCCGCTCGAGCCGACGCCACATCACTGGCCTGAGACCTTTTCAGACCCAGCGAGCTTGGAGCATCTGTCATCATCATCATCATCATCATCATCATCATCATCATCATCATCATCATCATCATCATCATCATCATCATCATCATCATCATCATCATCATCATCATCATCATCATCATCATCATCATCATCATCATCATCATCATCATCATCATCATCATCATCATCATCATCATCATCATCATCATCATCATCATCATCATCATCATCATCATCATCATCATCATCATCATCATCATCATCATCATCATCATCATCATCATCATCATCATCATCATCATCATCATCATCATCATCATCATCATCATCATCATCATCATCATCATCATCATCATCATCATCATCATCATCATCATCATCATCATCATCATCATCGTCATCATCGTCATCGTCATCGTCATCATCATAATCGTCGTCATTATCATTATCATCATCCGTATCATCATCACCATCATCATCAGCAGCATCATCACCATCATCATCTCCATCATCAACATCATCATCATCATCATCACCATCATCACCATCATCATTATCATCATCACCATAATCATCACCATCACCATCACCATCATCGTCGTCGCAATCATCATCGCCACCACCACTATAATCTGTCTTTCTTTCGCAGCGGTTTTGAGCTCATACGTCTCGCCAGTGACACCAAAGGATAGAGAATCAGCTACATGAGAAAGTGGCGGATTGCCAAACCATCATCATCATCATCATCATCAGCATCATCATCATCATCGTCATCATCATCACCACCATCGTAATCATCATGACACTCATCATCATCATCATCATCCTCCTCCTCATCATCATCATCATAATCGTCATCACTATCATCGTCGTCATCGTCGTCGTTATCACAATCATCATAATCAGAATCATCATCGTCATCATCGTCATCATCAGCATCATCAGCATCATCATCGTCGTCATCGTAGTCATCATCAGAAGCATAATCGTAATCAGCATAATCAGCATCATCGGCATCAACATCGTCGTCGCCAGACGCTGCGTCATCACCATCATCATCATCACCATCATCATCATCATCAGCAGCATCACCATCTGCATGGCTCTCGTCATCATCATCTTCATTATCATCATCAGAATCATCACCAGCAGCATCATCATCGTCATCATCAGCATCATCATCATTATTATCATCAATGTCAGCAGCAGCAGCACCGTCATCATCAATAGCAGCATCAGCATCAGCGTCAGCATCAGTATCATCATCATCATCATCATCATCATCATCATCATCATCATCATCATCATCATCATCATCATCATCATCGTCATCGTCATCGTCATCGTCATCGTCATCATCATCCCCATCATCGTCGTCATCATCAGCAGCAGCATCATCAAGGCAAGCATCGTCATCATCATCATCAGCAGCAGCAGCCGCAGCATCGTCATCATCACCATCACCATCACCATCATCAGCATCATCAGCATCAGCATCAGCATCAGCATCAGCATCATCGTCATCATCATCATCACCATCATCATCATCAGCATCATCATCATCATCATCATCATCATCATCGTCATCATCGTCATCAGCTGCAGCAGCAGCATCAAGGCAAGCATCGGTATCGGAGGACCACCAGGTCCTTAGAGAGCCTGGGAGGCCCCAAATCTGTCGCTACCTCGATCCTCGGTGCTCGGATATCGGTCCGCCCTGACGTATCGAAACATGCTTCTCCCTGGAGGCACCCGCGCGGGTAGCTTGAGGCTGGCAGCGCCAAGCCAAGGCATCCCGCGGATGCCGTGGGCAGAGGGGTGGCCCAGAGCTCGAATCGACAGCAGCCCACACGGGCCCACTCGAGCGACGAGGAAAAGAGAAGACTCACGCGCGACGGCACGGCGATGCGCTGGCTTACGCTAGGCGCCGGCGCGGCACACCGCGTGGAGAACGAGGGCACTCACGCGCGATCTCATGCGGGCAGCTCACGCGCACATGTCCTCGCAGTCGGTCCCGTTGTTCCCTCGCCGCCCACGTGTGCTTCGGTCCTGTCTGCCCCTTGCCCTGGTGTTTGCCCTGCGTCGCCGCAGATTATGCTGATCTGGCCGCGACCCGGGGTGCCCCACGGCCCGGGTGCCTGCCCTGCGTCGCCGCCCGCCTGTTGCTCCGGCCCTGCACACGACTGCTCCAGGCCCGGGGGCTGGCTCCACGTCGCCCCCGACTTCCTCGAGCCCTCCTCCTCCTCCTCCTCCTCCTCCTCCTCCTCCTCCTCGAGCCCTCCTCCTCCTCCTCCTCGTCCTCGGCCCTGCCCCTCCCCCACCCTGGTGTGCGACCCAGTCGACGCCGGCCTGCTCGGGATCGGCCCAGCCCCCGGGTGGCCGAGGCCCTGGCGCTGTGACCGGGTCACCGACGGCGCAGTTTCCTGGGCTCGGCACTGCGCGCTTGTGCCCTGCAGGCAGTCTCAGGGCTCAGTGCGACGAGAAAGCTTGCCATAAGAGATCTTGGGGCACATGCTTCCTCCATCTCTGATGGGTCCTGAGGTGACCCAAAGACCCTGTGGGCCCACGGGGCCATCGTGTGGACACGAAGCTTCCGTGGGGCACCTGCTGGCAGGACGGCTTCTTACTTGACGCGCCCACTGTACATCGGGGCAGCTTCCTGGGCTCGGCCGCGCTCGACGTCAGCATCGACAAGCCTGCCTCCTGCCTGACTGCTCGAGCCCACGCGCTGGCCTCGTGCCGTCGGCTCTGCTTGTAGCGCGCCCCCCTGTCCAAATCCCACCGAACTGGGGCGACTCGAGAAACTCGTGGCAAAACTGCGAAGTGACACTGGCCCTTAAATCGAACCACCCGCCTCCCTCCTCCTCCTCCTCCTCCGCCTCCTCCTCCTCCTCCTCCGCCTCCTCCTCCTCCTCCTCCTCCTCCTCATCATCATCATCATCATCATCATCATCATCATCATCATCATCATCATCATCATCATCATCCTCATCATCCTCATCATCATCCTCATCATCATCCTCATCATCATCATCATCATCATCATCATCATCATCATCATCATCATCCTCATCATCATCCTCATCATCATCCTCATCATCATCATCATCAACATCATCATCATCATCATCATCATCATCATCATCATCATCATCATCATCATCATCATCATCATCATCATCATCATCATCATCCTACTTCTCGTCGCTCTCCTTGCTCTGCCTTCTTCTCCTCGTCCTGCTTCCGTGCTCCTCCTCATCGTTCCCAAAGCCCACCACCCCTCATGAGAAGATCTGAACTGAAGCGAAAGAGACGAGGCCGATTCGACGGTTGCAGGCCCCGCGAGGTGGCGGGGCGGCACTCGTACTTCTCGCGGTAGCGGATGAGCTCGGCATAAACCTCACGGTGTCGTTACGCGAACGCCGGCACGTTGCACGTTTACTCCTGATCCAGTCGTCTGATGTCTCCTCGGCAAAAAGGAAGCTGGTCCTGATACAGCGGGTCCCGGACCCCGAGGCTTTCCCTGGGACCAGCTTCTTATCCTGAGGCGATGTTTAGCAATCGCAAGGCCTGGGTATAGGGCCCCCTGGAGGCCGAAAACGGCGAAACACCTTGGGACGCCTTTCCCTGAGGACCCCTTGACTTCGTGGCGATTCTCCTCCCCCTGCTGGTGCGATGACGGGCTCAACGTGCACTCCACTGGCCTCTTGTAGACGCCTGGAAGAGGCGCCGCTGCACACAACCGAACGAGACTCGTCAGGATCCAACACCTCCCTTCTCCTCTCCCTGCCCCTGCCCCTCCTGCCCCTCCTCTGCATCCTCCTCCTCCTCCGCCTCCTCCTCCTTTCCTTTTCCTTATAACTGACTTCTCCCTGTCGCACCCCGAGGCCGGTTCTTAGGGCGGGCCGGGCGTTTCGCCTGAGACTTCCTCACCATCTATGACTCTGAAGCTTAAAAAGTGGCAAACGTTTCACGGATGGAGGGCGGGTCGTTTTCAAAATGTGGCTCTCGCCTTCGCGCCGCGCACAATCGGTCAAAAAATTGCAGGAGCTTCACGGATTCAGGGCGGATCGTTTTCAAAATGTGGCTCTCGCCTTAGCGCCGCGCACATTCGATTATAAAATATGCAAGGTCTTCACAGATGGAGGGCGGGTCGTTTCCAAAATGTGGCTCTCGCCTTCGCGCCGCGCACATCGTTCAACAAATTGCCAGAGCTTCACGGATTGAGGGCGGATCGTTTCCAAAATGTGGCTCTCGCCTTAGCGCCGCGCGAATTCGTTTATAAAATGTGCAAGGGCTTCACGGATTGAGGGCGGGTCGTTTTCAAAATGTGGCTCTCGCCTTAGCACCGCGCGCATTCGTATTTCTAAAATTGCAAGATCTTCACGAATTGAGGGCGGGTATTGTTCGAAATGTGGCTCTTGCCCTAGCGCCGCGTACATAATGTGCAAGAGTTTTACGGATTGAGGGTGGGTCGTTTTCAAATCATTCGTTTTAAACAAAGTGCATGAGCTTCACGGATTGAGGGCGGCTCCTTTTCAAAATGTGGCTCTCGCCTTAGCGCCGCGCGCATTCGTTTATAAAACTTAAAACCAATTCACGGATTCCCATCATCAATGTACCAGAAATAATGTGCTGGAGGGATTCAGGAGAATGCGGGTGCAACAGTTACGTTGATCCGCTGCGTTGTGAAGTCCCAGGAATGACGTTCTGGTACGATTCTGGATCGTCAAGACGCAACAGTCAGGTTGATCCGTAGTGTTGGAATCCCCAGAACAATGTTTTGGCATGCTTCAGGGTCTTGAAACGGTTGTCTTCCAACGAGGCAATTCCTTCAGTGGAGATGAACCGTTGTAGGGGTCTACAAAGAGGGAGGTTGGAGGGAGGGTTTATTCCAACATCGTTGATGCCCGTTGGGTTTACACTGGTCCTCCTCCTCCTCCTCCTCCTCCTCCTCCTCCTCCTCCTCCTCCTCCTCCTCCTCCTCCTCCTCCTCCTCCTTCTCTCACCCACCCACCTCCTCCACCCACCCACCCGCCCGCCCACGCGTACCTCCCTCGCTGCCCCTCCTCCCCCCCAAGTCCGGCCGCTGCTCCTGCTCGTGCCGCTGCCTCGTGCTGCTCTGCTGCTGCCGCCGAGGTCAGGCCCTCCTCCCGGGCCTAGAATCGGTGGTTCAAAGATGAGGTCCTGAGGGATGGGGACATAAGGATACAGGCCTCGAAACAAATCTGGAACACTCATGCCACATTCATCTGTCAACACCTCCCGCTGCCCCCAATGTTCAAAGGTGGCGATGGGTCTGATGAGTTGCGCCTCGACCGCAGTCTCCCCCTCCCGTGCCAACTTTGAGTTTGGGGGGGAGGAGGAGTGTCCAGTAATTGTTTCCCTCTCCCGTAGGAGGGGATCCAAGGGTGGATCTACGCTGTTCGAAGCACCTCGTCCTGACGACCCCAACCCTCAGGACCCCCATCTCCATCTTGGAACCGCCGAGACACGGCGAGCACCGCCACTGACCCCCCCCCGAGGGCTGCCGCGTGGCAACAACCCGAGACTGCACCGCCAGAACGCGTCGATGTCCACTGCCGCGGGGCCGTGCCCCGGGGCGGACGCCGGCACGCGGCCGCGTGCCCTGCAGGCGACGGCGGGGGTGCGGGGGCGCCGAGAAGGCTGCACGCTCGCCGCTCAGACTTCGGTGCTCATTGGCAGTGAACTGCCCGTCGCTTCGGCGAGATCCTTTGGGAGCGGCAGATATGGATATCTGCCCGCCTGTGCGGGGCAGATACAAGTGGAGGTCCGTCCACAGGAGACCTTCCACAAGAAAGCCAACCCCGAGACCCCGGGGCGTCCACTGATTTTTGGTGTGGGAGCGTCGCACTTTCCATAGCAAAACCATCGAAACCCAAGAAACCCAGGGCACCCTGGAAGCAAGCAGGGTGTCTCTTGGCATGGGCTTCCACCGTACCCATTTCCACCATGCACGGTTTCCCCCGGGGCTGTAGGCGACCCGAGGAGGAGGAGTAGGAGGAGGAGGAGGAGCAGGAGGAGGAGGAGGAGGAGGAGGAGCAGGAGGAGAGATGAGGAGGACGGGTCCCCTAAGCCCTTCGGAGAAACCCTCCAGCCCCAGGGCACGACTCCGAGAGCGGTGCGTGCCAGCGCGCCTCCGGGAGTCTGCTGGCAGGGCGGCCAGCCCGCCTGCCCGCCCGGGGAGCCTGGCAGCCCCCCTCCTCGCCTCGCAGCCCGCCCCGCCCGCCCGCCTTGGGGTCCACCCGCCCGCCCACCTGTGCGCCCTCGTGCCGGAAGGCGCCGATGATCCTCCGGCACCAGGCCTGGCCGAGCCCCCCCTGGGCCCGGGATCGGTGTGGACGTCCTCCTGGCCGGGCCAGGAGGCAGGCAGGCACGCCGATCCCGGGCCCGGGATCGGTCCAGTCAGGCTCGGTGAATGTCTACGGCTGGCGCCCTCCGATCGTGTGATCCTCCCGCGCCCTGGGGCCCGAACGCGCGCATCTGGCACGGTGCCCCCCCACCCCCCGCGACGGTGGGGAGAGCAGGACTGGAGAGGGCGGGCGTCGAGGGCCCAGGAGAGAGGCACCAGGAGGGCAGGTCAGACCTGCTGGAGGTGCTGTCGTCGTGCGGTCGCCGTCGCTGCCGTTGAGCCCTCGGTCTCTGCAGGTGGGTTCTCCAAAGAGTTGCTCGCCTCGGTGCTGGATTGCCCCCGCTTGGAGGGAGCGTCGCCTGCTGTGCTAGGTGCCCCGCCCATTTCTCGGGTAGGGTCCGCTGAGGGTTGCCCTACTCGCGATCCAACGACAGGGCCCGCCTGCAAGGATTCCTCCAGCTGCGATCAGAGGATAGGGTCCCCTGTATTTGCGAACAGGTGGCATGGTTCCGTCAGGGTATCCCTAGTTATGACCAAGGAGATCTGGTCCTCTGAGCGGCCCTCTATGTGCGATCAGACGGTCAGGTTAGTGTCTCCCTGTGTGCGATCAGATGACAAAGTCCCCTGGGGATCTCCCTGTCCTGAAAGCAGAGATCTGCTTACGATCAGCCGAAAACTCCTTCATCGCAATCCGATGACGGGGTCTCCTCGTCTCGAGATGTTCCATTTGCCTCCTCCCTCAACCGATTGGGAGCTCGACCCGACCCGCCGAGGCAGGGTTCGCCCGTCTGGACCGACCAGCCGACTCAGAGCCCGCCCGAGCCAGCACGACCGCCCGTCCGAGTCCGCCCGCCCGCCCGCCGGGGTCCGCCTGCTCTCTGCCAGGAAAAGTGACGCCCAGGGCCAGGGGAGGCACCGATCGGGAGGCTCAGCATCGATGAGCTTGCTAAAAACCCAGGGGCGAGCGAGCAGTGGCCGCTGTCATCGTCACTGTCGCTGTCGCCGACCCCTGCAGCACGTTTTGACAGTGGCCATCTGCCTCCCAATCCTGCGATGCTGCCACGCCTCCGAATCAACCGAACAAGGCTCCCCGTATACCCCTCGCTTGGCTCTCGTGGACGCGACCACGCATGACTCGCAGGAGAGCGCGGCGAAATAAGATGGGAGAGCGCTGCACGCCAGATGAAGGCGAGGCAAGGGGAACGGGGAGGATGCGGGGCACTCTTACCATGAGCCATGGGGAAGCCTGGGGGAACCGCAAGCGGGAGGGCCGCGAAGCTGATGGCACGCTCCCCGCCCGATCCCCAGCTTGCCCGCCTGATCGGCGTGCGAAAGATCGTCGACGCATGCGTCCAGCGCTGTGCCGTGGGTCTCGAGAGAGGTGCGGATGGCCTTCAATGGAAAGCGGGAGCCAAGGAGACTGCAAGGATGGGCAGATACGGCAGTGAGACAAGAGACATTGAAAAGGTAGGGGCAAACAAACACCTGAAATCCCACCAGCCCTTTAGGGCGTGAGTGGTGTGACGAGTTGTAGCTTTTCTCCCTCGTCCTTCCCCTGCTCGGGGGAAGGGTTTATCACTGTTCCCTGTTGATATACATCCCCTCCCCAAGGCGAACGGCAGCCAACCAGGAACAATGAGGACCCCAGAGGGCCCCCCCAACCATCCCTGTCAACATGATCGACCCACGAACCCGGAAAGGAATATCGAAATGTACAAGGCATGGCAACGCTCCAATGACTCCTGATTGGGCGACGGGCGAATACACTGCTGAATGTATCGATCTTGATGTACTGTGCCGAGGGCTGTGCTGTGCTGGGCCGTGCTGAACTGCGATGTGCCATGTCGCGAGTGTGCTCTATATACATATATATAGTGTATATATATATATATATACTAGAACCATCGCGCGCGTTTCGCGCGCGCTCAGGTTCCAGCCCAAGCGGGGGGGGCGCTGGACGATCTTGGACGTCGCTAAAAGCACAGGCGCGCGACGGCATCTGAGGAGCTTCTGGGGTGTTCCGCATGCTTCGTCAACTGGCTGTTGGAGGCACATCTTGGGTGCTTCTTGGGGGGGCGTCTGAGGGTCCCTTGGGGGCATCGGTTCTGCAATCTGAAGCTGTCATTGGCCGTCTTGGCTGCGTGGAGGCCCGACTTGAGGCCACCTGCGGCCAGATTGAGGCAATCCGGAAGCCTCCCGGGGGCATCCTGGAAGCAGTTTTGACGCATCGAGGGCTATTTTAAAACCTCTTGGACGTCTCCTAGGGGCCTTTTGGGCCCTCGGGAAGCTTTTGGCGTCCTCGTCGGACCACTTGAGGGCCTCTTGCGGCATCCTGTGGGTCTTTGGGGGGGAACGCTCTGCTGTTGGGTCGCGTTCCCCCTCTTGGGCCTCTCTTGGGGCTCTTGGGGCCCTCTCGGGCCGTCTTGGGCGCCTCAAGCACCGTCTTGGGGCCCTCGCGGGCCGTCTTGGGGCCCTCTTGGAGGCCTCTTCCTCTATATTGGAGCGGTATTGGAAGCCTCTTGGGCCGTCTTGGAGCATCGGGATGCCAAAAGGCAGAAAAAATTAAAACCCGTCAAAGCCCAATCGTAAAACAATGAGTTGTGCCTCTTGGGGCCACCTTGGGAGATCTCTTGGAACCTCGTCGGCCCTCTTGGGAGATTCTTGGGGGCCTCTTGGATCCGATTGGGGGCCTCTTGGGACTTCCCGAGAACCTCTCGGGGTAGAAAGCTCGGATTCTCCGTTCGTGCTTCCCTTCTTGGGCCTCTCTTGGGGCCGTCTTGGGGCCCTCTCGGGCCGTCTTGGGCGCCTCAGGCACCGTCTTGGGGCCTTCGCGAGACGTCTTGGGGCCCTCTTGGAAGCCTCTTCGGCTATCTTAGAGCTGTCTTGGAGACCTCTTCCTCCTCCTCGTCCCCCTCCTCCTCCTCCCACTCCAGCTCTCTCTCCTCCTGATCTTCCTCCTCCTCCTCCTGCAGCGTGTTCCGGAAGGCTCCCGCCGGAACATGCTGTGCACAAGTGCTGTCACTGCTCCCGCCACCGTGCCCTGGGTGGTGGGTCAGAGGCCTCATGGGTGTTGGTTTGGATCTCGTGATTGGCCTGTCGGGGACGTCGTGAAGGCAGTTTCGCAGCTTCTCGGTAGCCGTTTTGGGACCGTTGTGGGGCCTCCTCGGGGCTGTTTTGTGGCCTCTTTAGGCCTCGTTTGGGCCTCCTGGGTGCCTCTTGGGGGCCTCCTGGGGCCTCTTGGGGGCTCCTTGGGGCCTCCTGGGGCACTCTTCAAGCCGGAGGGTCGAATTTTGGAGTCGTGGTCCCCGTCTTGGGCGCATCTTGGGGCCGTCTTGGGGCTCTGTTGGGCTGTCTTGGGCGACTCTGGGGCCCTCTTGGGGCCCTCTTGGGCCGTCTTGGGGCGCTCTTGGGGGCCTATTGAGCCGTCTTGGAACGTCGGACAGCCGAAAAGGCTGGAAGGCCAAAATCGTTCGAAAACCTTCGTAAAATTGACGATTTCGGCCTCTTGAAGCGCTCTGGAGAGGCGTCTTGAAGCGTCGTGGAGTGCCTTGGGGGGCCTCTCGGGCCGTCTTGGGCCTATCTTGGGCGTCCTGGAGCGGTCTTTCGTCCGGAACGCGCTTGGGCAAGCGCTGGGTTTGGGGAAGGCGAGTGGGAACCGTTCAGGCAATTTGGGATGCTCGGGGCAAGAAGCGGAAGCCATCCTCACAGGACATGCAGTCTTCCTGGAGTCCGCCGGAACGCCTGGAATGGTCACGCGCTGCGGTTTCCCATGCCAACGTCCTCGGACGTAGGCGCCCTACCACGAGCGCGTTCCGGGAAGATGCTCCCAGAACGCGCTGAAAAGATCTCGAGGCTCCCAAGTGGCCTCCAAGAGACCCCAAGAAGTCTGAAAGGTATCACGGTACGGCCCGAAGAGGCCAAAGTCGTATATGTTCAATGGTCTTTTCAATGGTTTTGGCTTCTCGCGTTTTCGAGCTTCCAACGGTCCAAAAGCGCCGAAGAGCCTCCCAAGACCGGCCCAAGACCACCCAAGAGACCCTCAGGACGGCCCCAAGACAGGCCAAGAAGGCTCCAAGACTGCCGAAGAGGCGCCCAGCACAGTCCCAGACCACCCCAGAACAGGCCCAAGATGGGCCCAAGAGCGGGAGCAGGAGGCTTCCAGAGACCTCCTAGAGGCCTCCGGGACCCCCCAGAAGCCCCCAACACACCCCACATCCTTGAGAGGCCCCAAAGAGACCCCGACGAGGCTCCAAGAACAGCCCAAGAGAGCTGCGAGAGCCGTCCCGAGAGAGCCCAAAGAGGGTAAAATTGTTGATTTCCCATGGTTTTTTCCCATGTTTTTCGCCTTCTCACGTTTTCCCGCTTCCAGCCCTCAAAGATGGAGGATTTGGGAGAGAGAAAAAAAAGGAATTCAAGGAATTCCAAGAATTCCTTTTTTTCGTCAAAATAGAACTCCTACTCGGGGGTCCTACATATCCCCTGACATCTGGCTGGTACGGCGCCTCCCAGCTTCTTAACGTTGTCGCGGAGTCTCCGAAGGCCCCAAGGAATCCGGGAATTGTGGATTTGGGTGAGATGCTCATCCATTCGGGACTCAGGACAATATGCCCGGGCCCGGGCATACTGTCCAGGCCATCCTGAGCGCGCGCTCAGGTTCTAGCCCAGGCCGGGGGGGCGCTGGACGATCTTGGACAACGCTATCAAGCACAGGCGCGCGACGGTATCTGAGGAGCTTCTGGGGTGTTCCGCATGCTTCGTCAACTGGCTGTTGGAGGCACCTCGTGGGTGCTTCTTGGGGGGTGCGTCTGAGGGTCCCTTGGGGACATCGGTTCTGCAAACTGAAGCCGTCATTGGCCGTCTTGGCTGCGTGGAGGCCCGACTTGAGGTCACCTGCGGCCAGATTGAGGCAATCCGGAAGCCTCCCGGGGGCCTCCTGGAAGCAGTTTTGACGCATCGAGGGCACTCTTGGGCTATTGAATGAAGAGCCTCTTGGACGTCTCGTAGGGGCCTTTTAGGCCCTCGGGGAGCTTTTGGGGTCCTCGTCGGACCACTTGGGGGCCTCTTGCGGCCTCCTGTGGGCCTTTTGGGGGGAACGCTCTGCTGTTGGGTCGCGTTCCCCTTCTTGGGCCTCTCTTGGGGCTCTTGGGGCCCTCTCGGGCCGTCTTGGGCGCCTCAAGCACCGTCTTGGTGCCCTCGCGGGCCGTCTTGGGGCCCTCTTGGAGGCCTCTTCCTCTATATGGGAGCGGTATTGGAAGCCTCTTGGGCCGTCTTGGAGCATCGGGATGCCAAAAGGCCGAAAAAATTAAAACCCGTCAAAGCCCAATCGTAAAACAATGAGTTGTGCCTCTTGGGGCCACCTTGGGAGATCTCTTGGAACCTCGTCGGCCCTCTTGGGAGCTTCTTGGGGGCCTCTTGGATCCGATTGGGGGCCTCTTGGGACTTCCCGAGAACCTCTCGGGGTAGAAAGCTCGGATTCTCGGTTCGTGTTTCCCTTCTTGGGCCTCTCTTGGGGCCGTCTTGGGGCCCTCTCGGGCCGTCTTGGGCGCCTCAGGCACCGCCTTGGGAGCCCTCGTGGGCCGCCCAGGGCCCTCTTGGAAGCCTCTTCGGCTATCTTGGAGCTGTCTTGGAGGCCTCTTCCTCCTCCTCGTCCCCCTCCTCCTTCCTCCTCCTCCTCCTCTCTCCTCCTGATCCTCCTCCTCCTCCTCCTGCAGCGTGTTCCGGAAGGCTCCCGCCGGAACATGCTGTGCACAAGTGCTGTCACTGCTCCCGCCACCGTGCCCTGGGTGGTGGGTCAGAGGCCTCATGGGTGTTGGTTTGGATCTCGTGGTTGGCCTGTCGGGGACGTCGTGAAGGCAGTTTCGCAGCTTCTCGGTAGCCGTTTTGGGACCGTTGTGGGGCCTCCTCGGGGCTGTTTTGTGGCCTCTTTAGGCCTCGTTTGGGCCTCCTGGGTGCCTCTTGGGGGCCTCCTGGGGCCTCTTGGGGGCTCCTTGGGGCCTCCTGGGGCACTCTTCAAGCGGAGGGTCGAATTTTGGAGTCGTGGTCCCCGTCTTGGGCGCATCTTGGGGCCGTCTTGGGGCTCTGTTGGGCTGTCTTGGGCGACTCTGGGGCCCTCTTGGGGCCCTCTTGGGCCGTCTTGGGGCGCTCTTGGGGGCCTATTGAGCCGTCTTGGAACGTCAGACAGCCGAAAAGGCTGGAAGGCCAAAATCGTTCGAAAACTTTCGTAACATTGACGATTTCGGCCTCTTGAAGCGCTCTGGAGAGGCGTCTTGAAGCGTCGTGGAGTGCCTTGGGGGGCCTCTCGGTCTGTCTTGGGCCTATCTTGGGCGTCCCAGAGCGGTCTTTCGGCGACTCGGGGCCCGCTTGGGCCATCTTGGGAGCCTCTGGAGGCCCTCCTGGACTATTTTGGACCTCCCCGGCCGCCCCGTCCTCCCATGGGGGGTCGGAGGCGGCAGCCTCCGAGGCCCAGGACGCGGAAACCCTATAAAAGCACAGGCAAAATGAGCCCCAATGCAAAATGAGCCCCAGTACTCCCATCGAGGGTCGGGGCAGCTGTTTTCGGGCACCGCGCCTCCTGGGCTTATCTTGGGGGTCTCCTGGGGCCTCTTGGGGCCCCTTTGGGGCCTCCGAGGGCCCTGTGGAAGCGGAAGGCTCGAATTTCCGGTTCGCGGTTCCCCTCTTGGGGCCCTCTCGGGGCCGTCTTGGGCCTCTCTTCGCCAGTCTTGGACCGTCTTGGGCCGTCTTGGGGCCCTCCTGAGCCGTCTTGAGGCCCTCTTGGAGGCCTCTTGGGCTGTCTTGGGGCGTCCGCGGGGGGCCTGTGAGCCGTCGTGGAGCGTCGGAAAGCTGAAAAGGTGGGAAAGGCAAAATGTGTCCAAAACATTCGTAAAATGAACGATTTGGGCCTCTTGGGGCCCTCTGGGGGGGCCTCTTGGAGGCCTCTTGGAGCGTCTTGGGGGCCTCTTTGGCCATCTTGGGCTTATCTTGGGCATCTTGGGGCCCTCTTGGCGCCCTCTTGGGCCTCTTGGAGCCTGCTGGGCCTGTCGTGGAGCGCTCTTGGGGCACTCTTGGGCCGCCTGGGCTGCTCCAGGGAGGCTCCAGGCCCCCCCCGTCCCGCCATGGGGGGTCGGGGCACCTGTCCTGGGGCCCCCGGCCTCGCCCCCAGGGATAGATAGATAGATAGATAGATAGATAGATAGATAGATAGATAGATAGATAGCTAGCTAGCTAGCTAGCTAGCTAGATAGATAGATAGATAGATAGATAGATAGATAGATATAGATAGATAGATAGATAGATATATAGCGTTGTGGATCGAGTCCTTCCTGGCATCCGAGTCCTGACCGAACTGATCTGGATATAAGCTCGGGCTGCCTGAGCACATGGTAGCTGCCCCAGAACTAATCGACAGAGGAGACATGCCAGGAGGACGCGCCGCGGAACGTCCCAAGGGACGCGCCAGGCGACGTGCCAGGGGACGTGCCCTGGGCACGCACCGCGGGACGTGCCAAGGGGACGCGCTATGGAACGTGCCAATGGACGTGCCGCGGGACGTGCCAGGGGAGGCGCCGCGCGACGTGCCAGGGGGACTCGCCACGGGACGCGCCACGGAACGTGCCAAGGTGCAATGTTGAGTGTATCGATCTTGATGTACTGTGCCGAGGGCTGTGCTGTGCTGGGCCGTGCTGAACTGCGATGTGCCATGTCGCGAGTGTGCTCTATATATATATATATAGCGTTGTGGATCGAGTCCTTCCTGGCATCCGACTCCTGACCGAACTGATCTGGATATTAAGCTCGAGCTGCCTGAGCACATGGTAGCTGCCCCAGAACTAATCGACAGAGGAGACATACCAGGAGGACGAGCCGCGGAACGTCCCAAGGGACGCGCCAGGCGACGTGCCAGGGGACGTGCCCTGGGCACGCACCGCGGGACGTGCCAAGGGGACGCGCTATGGAACGTGCCAATGGACGTGCCGCGGGACGTGCCAGGGGAGGCGCCGCGCGACGTGCCAGGGGGGCTCGCCACGGGACGCGCCACGGAACGTGCCAAGGTGCAATGTTGAGTGTATCGATCTTGATGTACTGTGCCGAGGGCTGTGCTGTGCTGGGCCGTGCTGAACTGCGATGTGCCATGTCGCGAGTGTGCTCTATATATATATAGCGTTGTGGATCGAGTCCTTCCTGGCATCCGACTCCTGACCGAACTGATCTGGATATTAAGCTCGAGCTGCCTGAGCACATGGTAGCTGCCCCAGAACTAATCGACAGAGGAGACATGCCAGGAGGACGCGCCGCGGAACGTCCCAAGGGACGCGCCAGGCGACGTGCCAGGGGACGTGCCCTGGGCACGCACCGCGAGACGTGCCAAGGGGACGCGCTATGGAACGTGCCAATGGACGTGCACCGCGCGACGTGCCAGGGGGACTCGCCACGAGACGCTCCGCGGAACGTGCCAGGCAACATGCCAAACTGCAATGCTAAGGGTATCGATATTGATGTACCGTGCCGAGGGCTGTGCTGTGCCTGGGCGACCTGGACACGTGAAAACACGCGTTTCGCTTAACACGCTCTCAGCACATCCTCATGCTAGACATCCGCCTGGGCAACCTGGACAAGTCCAAAACAAGCGTCTCGATCGAGACCTTCTCGACACATCCTCATGCTAGACATCCGTCTGGGCGACCTGGACAAGTGAAAACAAGCCTCTGGTTCGAGACATCCTCGACAAATCCTCATGCTAGATATCTGTCTGGGCAACCTGGAGGCGTGACACCAAGCGTCTCGCTCGAGACATCCTCAAGACCAGGGCACGGGAAAACAAGCATTTCACTTGAGAGATCCTCTGAATTCTAGCCCCCAGGAGAGGACAACCTATAACACAAAACCAGCGTTTCGCTCGAGACATCCTCAACAAATTATAACAAAAAACAGCGTTTCGCTTGGGACATCCTCAAATTTTAATTCGCCGGCCCTACGCGACCTCGTTATATATCGCAAAAGAAATTCGCTGGCCCTACAGCCGTCAGATCCGGGGGCAAGCCCCTAAAAGAGAACCCTGGGCCTCAGCCCTTTCCGGGAAAAAAAATGCAAAGTACACTTTGGGCAAAGTCTGGAGTCATGTTGTGAGGCCCGCGAGCACTTTGTATTGTTTTTTGACAGGGGCGGCGAAGGCTTCAGCATATTGCCTGCTGCGCGCAGGGCTACCATCCCTGACAAAAAGCGATACAATATGTACCTCGCGGCTAAATCTGGATTATGAGCGGCCACCCCGCGATCACTGTCAAGTGGTGGTGTGTGGCCTGCTGTGCGCAGGCCAGCCAGACACAATGATGAGCATCGGTTTTCAGCACGGATGGTGGGGGCCGACATGTGCCCCGATGTGTGCTATCACGTGCGCAGGCGCACCTGACACACTCTGTACGTGCCCCGAACGTGGCGCACCTGGCGCGGCTGGAGTATGCGGCACACCTGGCGCACGCGGAGCACGTGGCGCATCTGGCGCACCAGGCGTGCCTGGCACGCCCGGGCCCCAAGGGTGCCTGGCGCGCGTGGCGCGCTTTGCACTCGTGGCGCACCTCGCCCCAACGTCGCCCACAAGGGCCCGGTTTTGGTTCCCAATAGCTGTCCATCCAAAGACGACCGCTGAACATGCTGAGGCTCGGGTGCTACTTATGTGTTGGGAGGGAGGGTAGGAGTGAGCTAGACGGCTTGCAATCTAGGAGGGTGTATTGACCCCTTCCCCTACCCCCTCCCTGGACCTCGGGTAGTTAGAATTTCAAGGTGGGCCCAAGATGGCTCCAAGAGGGCCCTCGGCAGCCCAAGACGGCCTCCAAAATGGCTCAAGGTAGCCGAAGATGGTTCAGCATAGCCTCCTACATACCCACCTGCAAGAGGCCACAAGACAGCCCCAAGACTGTTCCAAGTGCCCTTCGAGCCTTCCTAGGCACCCTCCAAGAGGCCGAAATCCTTCAAACATCGAAGGGAAGTGTGTCTTGCCTTCTCGCTTGTTCGCTTCCAATGGGCTTTCGAGGCCTCAAAATGGCCCCAAGGTGGCCCAAGAGAGCCTCAAGCGACCTCCAAGACGGCCCCAAGAGCGCCCAAAAGACACCCAAGAGCGGCCGCTGATGGGCCCCAAGACGCCATTGTTGAGTCTCCGAGGGGGGCACCTGAATTACCCCTCTTTTCGAGCCATGAAGGCCAAGAGGCCTCCCTGACCCCATCCGGTGAGCCCCGAGAGGGCCCGAAGACCCCCAAAACGAGCGACCCCAAGAGCCCCTATGATGGCCTCAGCCGTCCTTCACGAACCTCTCACAACAACATATCTCCAAAGCCCGACTTCTCATGCTCCTTGTCGTCGTCCCTTCTCTCCCCCGTTCCTGCCTCCCTCCTCCTCCTCCTTCTCCTCCTCCTCCTCCTCATCCTC
>CAUYUJ010021326.1:138782-141282 GCA_963575745.1 Prorocentrum cordatum
CGAGCGGAGCTCGCCAACGGCACCTTTTCACACCAGGAGCGGATCCTCCCTTCGGGCGTCTCGAGTGACGAACTCAGATGCTCGTATCATGGGAGGGACCGAGATCACGTTAAGCATTCTAGCCTGGCCCCGTTCGCAGGCCAGCCGCTGCGCACTGGTTTCAAGATTTCGGCCATGGGGTCAGGCTGTCCGCCAACTCCGATTGCCGACGACCCCACGGCAGACAATTTCCAGTTTGTGTGCGAGTCCTATAACGGTAACAGCTGGGGCACGCTCTCGGAACGTCTTGCGCGGAGCTCAGCCTTGGTTCTGTTCGCCCAGGAGATCGGGATCACGGCCGAAGATGTGGGTGACAAGACTGCAGAAGCTCTTGGTATGGGATGGCATATGCTCTGCACACCTTCGGTACCCTGCGATGCGGGGCAGACGTCGGCTGGAGTAGCGATTTTTGCCAGGACGAATATCGGACTTCGTTGGCCTCTACACCTACCGCGAGGGGTACTCGTCGAACACCGTCTCCTTTTTGCGATGTTAGACATACCAGGGTGGCCGCCGATTTTGGCAGGCTGTGCTTATTTGTACACCACTGAGGGGCTGTCGAAGCGAAACCTCGAGCTGCTCAAACTGATCGGGGAAACGCTCCAGGGGACCCACATGGCCATCTTCGGGGCTGATTGGAACCTGGGGCCGACGATTATCGAGTTTACGGGGTTACTGAGGAAAGCCGATATGTTGATCCTCCAGCCGAAGATCGAAACCTGTGTGACGGCGAAGGCCCACTCGCGGATCGATTTCTTCGTTGTGTCCCCAGCGGTAGCCAAGATGGTCGACAAGACCGATGTTGTGAAGAACTGGCCCAAGCGACCTCATCGGCCAGTGCAGCTTATCTGTAAGCAAGGTGCGATAAAACTCAAACAGCTTGTTTATCAGACCCACCAACGTATTCCCTGTGAGGTCCCTTTTGGTCCGTCACCAAAACCCCAGGATTGGAGATTAGCCAGGACTTTGGCCGAGGAGGCCAACACGTGTGCCAGCAGTGCTGCTGTCACTCTTGCTTGGACTCTGCTGAATGAGGCCTGGAAACGATTTTCGGATGTCATGGAAGTTGAGCTCGAAAATCTGGTGGAGGTGACTTTAAAGTCCAGAGGGGACAGGGGCAAGCCTTTGCGTGCTAAGTGGGTTTCGATTGTCTCCCCCCCGAAGAGGAAGGTCGAGGAGGAGGTTTTAGTCTGGGAAGGGTGGATTTGGCTTCAGCAGACCATGCGAGACCTTCAACAGACCAGCATTCGTATTTATGAGGCCGACCTCGTCGACCACGCCGAGCTCGAGGCCTGCAGGAACTTAGTACAGATAGTTCAGCAGCCTTTTGAAGCTGAAGGCCGAGCTGCACGGCTCGACATCGACACTACTGTGCAAGCGGCACGCCGTCTGGCGGAGTCTTGGCCTCAGCGAGCGGCAAATCTGTCTGGGTGGATAGATCGATGCACCGAAGCGCTTGATGATTGGGAGGAGGATTTTGCCGAAGCTCGCGCTGGCCTCGACAATAGAGCTAAGGTGGGCTGGGACCAGTGGCAGACGGAAGCCCTCTCGGGATCAGCTCGCAAGATGCATAAACTCACTCGGAACAAAAGCGCTTGGATGCCGACCGTGATTGAAACGGCTCCTGGGATTTTTTCGGCCGACCGGCCGACCCGCGTAAGCTGCTCGCGAATGAAGCCAACGTGTTAGGTAAATTCTGGGAAGCGACGTCCATGCCAGAACCTCTGGAGGTTTTGGACAGAAATTGTTTCGACAGGCTCAAGCCTGATGACATTCGAGCTGCCAGTAGAGGGTTCTCACCACACACTGCGCAGTCACTTGACGGCATACATGTGCGGCACTTCAGCTTGCTCCCCGACGCGGGGCTCGAAGTGCTCAGTTGCCTGTTTCAAACTGTTGAAAAGATCGGGGTCTACCCGAAGGCCCTGTATTGGATGCTTTTCCCCCTCCTCGAGAAGCCAAAAGGGGGTTTGCGTCCTGTCCTGCTCTGCGCCTCTCCTGTTCGCCTGTGGGAAAAGCTCAGGCGACCGCAGTTGCTCCCGCATTGAGACGCGCACCCGCGCAAGTATTGGGCGTTTGGGGCGGGGAAGTCGGCGGAGGCTGAAATATGGAAGCAGGCGGTCAAAGCGGAGGCCCAAGTGGCCGAAGGGGGTGTCACGGGAGGTTTTTCTTGGGATGGCACCAAGTATTATGAATCGTTCAGGCTCACCACGCTTAGGGATCGCTCCCTGCAGGCGGGCCTTAACCCTATCGTGGTCAAGGTGACCTACTATTTTTGGCGCGGGCCTCGGGTTTTGCGGCTTGGCTCGGACCACGGCCTCTCTCCGGTGTACGCGAAGTGTGGGTTGCCAGCAGGATCCTGCCTGAATGATATCAACGTTAAAGTTTATGCTGCGGTCCCGTTCGACGGTTTCGTTGCCAGGAATCCTGCTGTTGACCTTGCTTCGCACGTCGACGACGA